>RJVT01000158.1:0-191978 GCA_018835575.1 Cotesia chilonis
AAATTTTGTGAATTTTTAACCAACTATAACTCTTAAATGAATCGTTCGATTTTCATTATTAAAAATGCGTTCGCCGCAGTTTTTTAAGTACAAAAAATGTATCTATGGCTTTATTATGATTTTTTCGTACGCTTTATAAAGTTATTTTGAAAAAACACAAAAATTCAAATATTTTTTTGGTTAATTTTTAGCTTTCTTCGGAATGGCTTGATGGATTAACTCTCTAAAATAATCAGATCTAAGTTTTGATAAACCCTTTCGAATGACGTGTTATAGAATTGAATCGATTGATTCGTTTTTGAGAAACCGTTCGACAAAAATTTATTTACACACACACACACACACACACACACATGCGCGTGCACACATACGGCCGGACGCCTCAGCGAGAATAGTTATAATGTCTTCCTGGGACCCCAAAACGTAGAGATCCGATGAAACCTTGACTTTAGAAAATCGGACCGAAATCACTAACTTTTGTAGGAAATTTTCAATTTTCCCGGCGGGAAGCTTAAAATATATTGAATTTTACAATGTTACTTAAATGGGAAAGGAACCCCCCCCTCCTTGCGCCAACTCAATTTCTGAGATATTGAGCTCAAACTTTAGGAGAATTTTGTTTTTGTACATAATAAAAATGTACATAACTAAATCAAAATAAAATTCTTTATTATTACACATTACACCAGCCTCTATGAATTATTCCTTACAAGAATTTCTAGTAGATTTCATAAAAATCTAACTATTGCAGCCGTTCTCATGGCGCAACCTTTCGAGTTCGAGTCCTGGTCTGGACTGTCAGAATTAGTTTTTTTTTGCCCTCCGAGCAGAAAGTGGCAACTTTCGTCCCGCTGCGCTGAACAAAGTTGCCGCTTTCCGCCTTCGTCGGACAAAAAAATAGTGTACAGCCCTTAGGAATTAAAAAAGAAAACCTCACCAGAAAAGAATTACACACCGAGGGGTGTAATATACTATTTTTTTATTGTCTGTGACAGTAGCGTCAATTTACCGTGATTTGACAGTATATTGAGCTTACAGTGTCGGTCATAACGTCGTAGATTTACTTTCGTACATTTATCTTTTCATTTCTAACAGTCGGTTAATAAATTGTTGTAAAACGGACGTTTATTACTCACTTCTCTATTACTTGAAGGTGCATAACTAATGTTTTCATCATAAAATCACCATATATATTTGATAAATTTATAGTATCGTTTTCAACGGTATCCGATGCTGATTGACGAATTGCTCAATTAAAACAAATCTTATCTGGTGAAACGACCGTGAATTAACTGTGCCTTCATTCTATCGACGAAATCGCCAGGATATGTAAACGAGTATTTGAAAGAACGAAAAAAAAAGATTGTTATTCTTATCTTATTAACTTCCCGCTGAGAAAAACGAAGATTTTCAAAAATCGGGAAGTTATTGTTTTGACCCCGTTTTGCCAAAATCGAGTTTTCATCAGATCTCGACGTTTTAAGGTCTCAGGAAGCTTCCCTGACTACTCCCGCGATGCTGTCTATATGTCTGTATGTATTAGGGTGGGTCAAAAAAGTCAACTATTTTTTTTTTTACAATTAATACGGAAAAATGGGTTACTAGGCACCTTAAAAAAATTCTCACCAAATATGAACTCTTAATTTTAATAGGAAGATTCTCCGCGTCGCAGTTTTTCATTTTTTTCTCAGTCCAATAGAAAAAAATTCATTCCTCATCATTAATTGGTCGTACAGAAAAAATTTTTTTAAGAATTTTGTAGGAAATTTAATGCTCTACAAAAAAGGTATCTTATGTTTTTTCCGTAAACCTCACCATTTCACTAATATTGAAGATTTAAGATTGATTATTTTAAGTCAAATGTCACTTTTGTTTATGAATTTTATAACTCGACAAGAAATGGCTATTATTGAATGGGCAATAGAAATTTTTGTAGCAAATTAACTGCTCTATAAAAATGGTATCTTATGTTTTGGCGATTAAATTAAGCGTTCAAAAGATATTCATCATCAAACTTTCATGTATACCGATTTTAAGAGTTTTTGATTAAATAATCGAAAAATTTCAATTTAATCTATCAGTTTTGAGAAAATTTCATTTTTTGTCTTTAATGTAAGTATTATTTGAATTTTGTTTTCAAAATTTTTATTCAATAATTCCAAACTTTTTATTTTTCATCATTAGAAATCACGATCATGTTGTTTTTTTATAACGTCTTCAAAACGTCTTAAAAAATTTTTCCACTACAGCTGTATATTGTCCTTGGGAAAATTTCTTCTGTAGAGAATTTTTGTTTTGTATTCTATTTACTCTGTTTCCCTTGTGAACTAGCGCCACCTACATTTTTCTTTATAGTTATATTGTTTTTATTTGTTTACATTTTCTACAGCATTTCTAGTGTTTCCACAAGTTATGATCTTGTATATGTGATAAAACGATTAAATATTTACAAATTTTGCGGTCACTACATAAATTTATATATTTATCGAAAATATGGATAAGGAAATTCATTTGATCGGAAAACCCATGCAAAAAATTTCAGAACGTAAGTTGCCAACAGTGAAAGAGGTTATGAGTGTTTTTTTTTATCAGCTCAAAGTGTTAAAATGTTCTATCAAACAAAGTGCTAAAAATGCAACTGATCAAGTTATTGAACTATGGAAAAACAACCAGATTCCGACTAGTGGATCAACTAATGTAATACAAAAAATTCTTCGCTATCATAACCGATGGTTGAAATTGCAAAAATCTTTTGTGCGAAAAAAATCATCAGCCCAAAACAAAAATGTAATAATATTTCAGAATGAAATCAAAGCATTATTTGATATTGTAGATCATAAATCAATAAAACTGCTTGATAATGATATTCGTGAACTATATTCAAATCAAAAAAGTGATACCCGGAAAGAAATTCTTTCAAATAACCCAAATAAATTAAACAGTACTATGAATACGATGGAAGTAGATGAAAGTCGTGAGTATTTACAACATTTAATTATTATAAATTTTAATCAGAATTGAAAATAAATTAAATTGATTATAAATTATGAATAATAAAGTATATTATTGTTTTTCTAATTAATTATATCATAAATGTCAATATGTTCGTAGATGATAAATAAAAAACTCTTTGTGTTCCTTATTTGATGTCAAAATGAATGAGTTCCATATTTTTGCTTCCATTAATTAAATAACAACGCTTATTTTAGATTTGAATCAACCCTCAACCAGCCATGAGATTGTTCGAAGTGAGGAATCAGAGTCATCTTCAACCCTTACATTAAGTCAAGCTACAAATTTCGGTTCAGATTTAGAGTATGTGCCTCAAATACCGACAACACGAGCAAAAATAAATATTCTAACTCCAGAGCTTATCTCAGCACTCGACAGAGCTAATGTTAGTAGTAGAAATGCGATGTTCATTATTGCTCCAGTTCTATCAAGTGTTGGTGTTAATGTAGAAGATACAACTCTTAGTTATCGAACAATTCAACGAACTCGCATGCTCTTACGAAAAGACATTGCTATAGGACTAAAAGATAACTTCAAAGCTCATGATAAATATGTCGTGCATTGGGATGGGAAAATACTGAATGACATTTCTGAATCGAAATTTGTGGATCGATTACCGATTATTTTGACTGCTTTTGGTACTGAGCAGTTACTTGGAGTTCCAAAAATGAATAGTGGATCGGCAGAAAATCAAACAGCAACCATCTTGTCAACGTTAAATCAATGGGGTATTATTAGTTACATCAAGGCGATGTGTTTTGACACGACTGCGGTTAATACGGGTAACTAATCAATGATAAAATATTTAAAAGAAAATTTTATTTTCATCGTTCTAGTTGAATTGTTTTCATACATTAATTAAATTTTCGACACGTGCCCATTAGTTATAATTCTTTATTTATTTATAGATTTTAAATATGCGTTACAATTTTTATTAAATACAGAACTTAAAGTGTAATTATCTATTTTTACTATACAGGAATCCATCATGGTACATGTAAAGAAATTGAAAAGGCCTTAGGAAAAGAATTAATTTGGTTACCATGTCGCCATCATATTTATGAGATCATTTTAAGGAGTGCATTCGAAGTCTATTGGCCAGTATCATCCGGACCAAATGTTCCAATATTTGGCAGATTCAAAAAATTTTGGGACACATTCGATAAAACGAAGTATAAATCTGGTGTTGAAGATAGTATTGTTGCTAATATTATTACGAATGAAAAAAATAATCTATCTTCATTTATTAAGCGATACTTACAGGTATTATTTAAATACAATTTTAAGTGTAGAGGATAATTTTTGATTTTTTACGAATAATTGATTACTTTTGGTAGTTATCGCAACCCCGAGATGACTATAAAGAAATATTGGAATTGTCATTAATTTTTCTGGGAGAAATGCCACGAGAGCAAGTTTTCTTCAAGCGTCCTGGTGCAGTTCATCATGCAAGATGGATGGCAAAGGCAATTTATTGCCTAAAAATGTTTATTTTTAGAGATGAATTTGACCTTTCTAAGAAAGAATTGGATGGTCTTCGACAATTTTGTATTTTTATAGTTATGGTGTATGTAAAAGCTTGGTTTTCATCAACTTCTGCGACTTCTGCTGCTAATCACGACTTAGAGTTTATGAAAAATTTAATTGAGTACAGTAAAATTAATTCTTTAATTTCCTTGGCTACATGTGAAAAAATGACTTCACATTTATGGTACTTAAGTGATGAACTTGCTATTTTATCACTTTTTGATGATACCGTTCCATTAAACATAAAGAAGAATATTGTCGAAGCTGTTAAGACTCGCGAAGGTACAGATTCTAAAGCAAGAAGATTTATTATTGATAGAAAAAATTTACATTTAATTCTGCAAAAAAATATAAGTGACTTTGTTTCTAAGAAGTCATTAAAACTTTTTGAGATCTTTGATCTGCCGTATGATTTTCTTGACAAAAATATTGATTTATGGTCTACTGATGAGAGTTATAATGAAAATAAAGAATTTTTCGCACAATTGAAAGTTGTTAATGATGTGGCAGAGCGAGGTGTCGCATTAGTAAGTGAATATAACCAATGCTTAACGAAAGACGAAGAGCAATTTCAATTTTTATTGCAAGTTGTGAAAGAGCATCGAAAAAACTACCCTACTTGCAACAAAAAATTGTTTGAAAATAAATAGCTCAGTTGAAAATTGAAATAAAAAACTTTCTTATAACTAATTGGACATTTTTTTCTCTAAAACTGAAATCATAATATATTTATAATGAAAACTTTGCTTTTTTTATTGATAAATGATTAACTAAGCGATAAATAATGTACAATTTATTTTTTTAAATGTAGATAAAAATACTTACACATAAAAAAAAGCTTGAAAAACATTTTGAAGTTTCTCAGTTGATGAAAAAAAATTTTTTTCGTGTAAATTTTCTCAAAACTGATAGATTAAATTGAAATTTTTCGATTATTTAATCAAAAACTCTTAAAATCGATATACATGAAAGTTTGATGATGAATATCTTTTGAACGATTAATTTAATCGCCAAAACATAAGATACCATTTTTATAGAGCAGTTAATTTGCTACAAAAATTTCTATTGCCCATTCAATAATAGCCATTTCTTGTCGAGTTATAAAATTCATAAACAAAAGTGACATTTGACTTAAAATAATCAATCTTAAATCTTCAATATTAGTGAAATGGTGAGGTTTACGGAAAAAACATAAGATACCTTTTTTGTAGAGCATTAAATTTCCTACAAAATTCTTAAAAAAATTTTTTCTGTACGACCAATTAATGATGAGGAATGAATTTTTTTCTATTGGACTGAGAAAAAAATGAAAAACTGCGACGCGGAGGATCTTCCTATTAAAATTAAGAGTTCATATTTGGTGAGAATTTTTTTAAGGTGCCTAGTAACCCATTTTTCCGTATTAATTGTAAAAAAAAAATAGTTGATTTTTTTGACCCACCCTATATATATATATATATATATATATATATATATATATATATATATATATATATATATATATATATATATATATATATACATGAGTATATATGACTAGGCTAAAACTTTATTTATCAGGTGATAAGAATGAGTAATTAATACGAGGTAATGGTTCTAAATCTTCTTACCTCAGCAGTTTTTTGCTGTCCTCCTGTAAAACGATAATAAACTCCTATAGCAGCTGAAGCTAGAAGAGTAATACCTACTGTAATCCAGTCGATTAGCTGAAGTGAAGATCCACTTAGGATTGGAATAGTTGAATTCTAAAATAATAGAAAATTTTCCGATATTATTAAATATTAGACTCTACAATAATTTTATCAATTTTTAAATGGTTCAATATTCAATTATCAGTCATAATTAACTGTTAGCAAAGTAATAATCAATCATGTATGATAAATTTAATGAAAACGTACTCATTGTTGACGTCAAACAGACCCATTCAATCATGCATGATTATACATAGCCATGCACAGTCAATGTAGCTCTTACCACTCAAAAATAGGTATGCGTGATTGAACTTGATCAAGTGTAATCCTGTATCACCATTCAAAGTCACGCTCAATTATAAATGCTAATATCTGTTGATTCTGAGAGCATAAAAAGTTAGTATGCGTAATCAATCATATCCAAGGATAAACTATGCATGATCAGACTTGCTCAAGCAAGGATTGTGTATGATCATACAAGAACATACTCAACCGTGTGTTACGTCTTGACGACGAAGTGATTTTGTTGCTGTAATAAAGTGATTTTGTTGCAATAACAATATTAATTTGTTACTTTTTAAATGTATTCTTATAAAATTTACTGTAACAAATTTATTTGTTATTCCAACCAATTCTCATTGTTATTCTTACAAATTCTTTTTATTCCTTCGACAAATCGTCTTTATTACGCCAACAAATTCTCATTATTACACGGAAAGAATTTTATGGTAAATACTACTATTTGAGTATTGTAAAAACAGACTATCTACATCAATGATTGCAAATACTATTCTGATGGTTAACTGTACCACATAGATAGTTGAATTTACTATCTGAATAATAAATATTATCATCTTCCTGGTAACTTAAAGATCGTGAACTTAATCATAGTACATATTAACCGCTACAATCATGTTGATAAATTTTCTACAATCAAGATAATAACTATTATCGTCGAAGCTAGTAATATGACATAACTTTTTTTAACTTCCCGCTAAGAAAAATCGAAAATTTTTAAAAATTCGGGAAGTTATTGATCTTACTGCACTTTGCAAAAATCGAGTTTTCATCAGATCTCGACGTTTTAAAGTCCTTAAGACTTATTTTCAAATTCGAAAATAATGCTGTGAAGCGGGAAAGAATAGGAGTTACGGATAATTATTACGCAAAGCGTTCCAACATTCACGTAACAGGATATTTTGGTGGGAACGAATTGAGAAAGGATTAGGGAGAGGATATACCTAAGAAGTCCTAAGTATATATATATATGTCAGAGAGGCAGGAGTTATTGTTGGGGATTCGGTATTTTGTGATTCACTCATTTTTATTATTACAATTAATTAATATTCACAATTACAAAAAGATCAATTATTACGAATGAGTAGATAAACTCGTACAAGGTTAAGTTAATTCAGAACGCAATAATATTAATAATATCTTGCGATAGACCAAGACTTAGGAAATAACGAATTCGCGATCACCAGGACGTCCGTTCAATCTCGATCTCAAAGCAAGACTGTCTTTTCAAAAACTATTCTCAAACAGTCTGCCTGCTGCACATTTCTCTTTTCCTTATTAATTTTATGATACCCTTATCGTCCTGGGATCCCGACTACGTTGACAACCATGTGCCTACCTAGGCCTAAGCCTACCGCAATAAAACATTTTAGTTATATCTTATTTTACAAAATATTAAAGTAGCATTACATTTCTTAAAATAACTAAAAAATAGAAATATCCTAAAGAATATTCTCACCGCTTCGTCAGAAAATAATCCACTGTACTTTACTCTCCGACATATATATATATATATATATATATATATATATATATATATATATATATATATATATATATGTATATGTATATATACAGTACAACCTGGTTATAAGTTACATCGGACGATCTACTCACTCTCACGGCAGTTATATCTATATATGAAATATTTCATGTAAGTAGAAGAGAAAAAGAAATATAACTTATAACCAGATTGTACTGTATATATATAAGAATAATGAGATGTTGAACCACCTTTTGGTTGTACGCCGTAAGGCTTTTGGTATCCGTCTGGCAAGCGCAGGGCTCGCGTTTGATTCTTAGTTAGGGTAAATATTATTTTCACATTATGTCATCTGAGTTGTAAAAATTAGGTCTACGTGAGGTACAAAATCTAGTCAGCGTTTCATAAAAATAAACGAAAATAATTATTACATCAAATTTTTCTTTTTCACTGTTTCAATTCAAGTAAAATTCAAGGAAAGTATTGTCATTTTACAAACTCAGCTAATACAAAAATATTTGAAAAATTACCAAACCGTTTTGTAAAATTAGTAACCTCACAGAGCTATATATGTTTTGCCATATTACTATACCCAACTAGCTGTTACCCGCCCGCTTCGCTGGGCATTTTATAGAATTGTATTTTTAGGTCTAAACTTGAAATTTAATTAGAGTATTGTTTTGACTTTCACAAATTCCAAATTTCATCAAATTAGCATATACTTTTTATCCATGTAATTATTCCAGCTAATATTCATTGTAACTTACAATGTGCTGTAACAGTTTTACCTGCTCAGGTTGGCCCCTAATCAATTTTATAAATAAATAACAAAACTAAACAAACAATATAATTATTAGGGCGCCACCAGGATTTTTAAACACGGTTCCTGGAACCGGACCAGAGCTGAGAGTACTTAATCTAGGGTAGAGAGAGTGGAGGAAGGTGCTGTTGAATAATAAAATTTTATTTAACCAGATTGATCAATATTTATTAACAATCAAAATAATTAACAAACTTAACAATTTAAGCACTCACTCACACACTATAACTAACTGAACTTAAAAACTATAGCCTAACTCAACGGCTAACCAGACGACTCTTCACCCGTACAAATACAGCGTTGCACTGAGGTCGTCTAAATGGGACAATTTTTATTGAATTCCCTCACACTATAACTAACAACCTTAAAAACTATAGCCTAACTCAACGGCTAACCAGACGACTCTTCACCTGGACAAATACAGCATTGTACAGAGGTCGTCTAGGGACAATTTTTACTAAATTCCCTCATACACTATAACTAATTACCTTAAAAACTATAGCCTAACTCAACGGCTAACCAGACGACTCTTCACTCTGGACAATACAGCATTGCACAGAGGTCGTCTACTAACTAACTAACTGCCAATTTGACACTATTAACACTCTCTATCACACATTACCCACTCTAATCTTTACACACACATAACCCACACTTTGCTTAATTGTTTTCTTCTTTCTATTAAAAAAATGATTTTAATTTAATTTTAATAATTTATCAACAAAATATTCAATCATTGGTAATAGTACATAACGATAAATTCAATTTAACAATCAATGACCTTGACTTATTATGACGATTCCCTATAGATCCAGAGGCTTATCGCCTTGAATTAACTTTTGTTAATTAACTTAGTCACGATATAAACCTTAATAATCACTTCAAAATTATTAGCCAAATTCTAATAACTAATAACGACCCAATTTCTACTACGATAATTTTTGCAACTCACTTTAACTATATTCTGGGATTTCGTATGTCTAAACTATTAATTATTAATGTACAATAAATTAACTCTACTAATTCAACGGCTTCGCTTAACTTAATTAAATTTACAATAAGGTAATCTCAATAATTATTTCTTAATACATATAAAATTAATAGTAAAATTCTTAGCCAAATTATGATTAATAAAATTCTTAGTGAACTTTTAATTAACAAAAATCTTAGTGAATTTATACTTAATAAAATTCTTGCAAAATTATAATTCTAAGAAAATCGACAGAAGTCGAAACTTCAATTTAGTTAATTAGAACATTTGATAGCTCGGCTGGCTATGACCTTGGGTATTTAGAATTTATCGCGACAGAGAAATATTTTGACGCTCGACCAAATTCCTCGAGTAAAACGCTTGCTGATTATTTTACAAACACAAAATTAATCAGTTCAATTAAGTTAATTTCTATAAACTAATAATAATTAATTTAATAACTTCTCCAGATGTTAATTAATTTTCTCAATTAATTTTCGTTCGTTAATTTTTCTCGAGAAGAATTATATTTGATAATTTCTCCCGCAAGGTCAATTGAGTGACTCTCGGGTTTATGCCCCCATGAAAATCACTCAACTCAAACTATCAAATTTTCTTATAATACAATTAATTAATAAATAAAAATTCATTAAATGAGAAGAGGTTGAAAAAGGACCGAGTATATACCGCGGTCCAATTTTCTACCACGGAGTAAAATTCGGTACCTGAGAAATATAATTTTCGATGACAATCTAAAGGCTCGGAATCCAAAAAATCCAGGTAATTCTCGGTTGGCCTGAGTTCTCCAATTTCGCCAAAATTTTCTCCGGGTCTCGAAAATATCAACTTGATCGTACCTGTTATCAAAATTTTCCAACTGGTGTAGTTGACGATTCAACCTCTTCTGACTTCTACGAGTCTTTCGCACTTGTATACTTACCTATTCCAACCTCCCCTTCCCTTAATTACTATGTAAGAAGGGCCCGAAGATCGAAGCGCGCCAGTACTGAGTCGACTAATTACCGATATCTGGTGACTTATCGATTTAGGATAATTTTACCCTGTTACAGTGCAATCATTATAATGTTTGCGTGGCTTTTTTTCAAAAATGAATAACAATTGACACGAAGAAAAAAATTTGAAATGTGAATTTGGAGTCTATAGGAGCTATAGCTTGGAAATTAAAAATTTTTAATGTTAACATCCACCTTCGCAAACCCCTGCGAGATAAGCTATCGTAAAATTCGTTTATAGATTATTTCTACATCTCTTACAGAAGATTCCTACCAAATTAAGAGTCGATAGGAGCTATAGTTTGAAAACGGGAATTTTTCATCGTTACCGCCCCCATAACCCCCCTTGTAGGTGGAATTTTTTAAAATCCGTTCTTAGTTGACCTCTATTCGGCGAAAAGAATATTCCTGCCAAATTCCAAGTCTCTAGATCTTATAGTTCCAGAATTATCGTGATGAGTGACTATATCTATAGAAAGTCTCTTATATGTATATGTATATATATTTTCTGTTGGAATTTTTCCTGCATTTTCTTTGCTATAAACCTCACGGAGCCCGAGACCTTTCTAACGAATGCAAAACCGTGGAAATCGGTTCGTGTGTTCTGGAGTTATAGCGTCAGGAAGGAAAACCCGACTTATTTTTATATAGTAGAAGATTGTAATTTTAAATAAATGTTTTGCCTATTAGCTACCAATACGTTTCTTGTAAAATTACAAAAGAAATTTTTAACATTGTAAACAAATTCCGAAAATTTGAACGAGATCGCCTGAACATTGAAATAAATAATTAACTTTAATGGCTTAAAAATTTTCATTGTTAATACCTACTCCCGCAACCCCCTGTGATTTTGAAGAAAAAAAATTAGGAAAACGGTTCACCCTAAAGGCCATCCCTGCAACTTCCCGCTAATTCCATACCTGAGCGCTTAAAATTGTACTTATGACATTTTTGAGATTTTTAAGCTCAAAATATAATTTATGTGATGTTTTGAGCTCACTGAGTTCGGAGAGATAATATTTTGATGCATTTGAGCTCTCCCAGCTCAAAACTCTGATAGAAGTTTCATAGAACACTATTTTTGGATTTTTCAAATCGCAATAACTTTTGAATGGATCAACCGATTTCCACGCGCTTGGCGGCATTTGACGCAGTTTTATTATCTTCATAAGTGATTTTCAGGTTTTAATTGATCGAATCAAAAATTTCAGAATAATTCCGAAAAAACACTTTTTTCGGTTTTCTTTCGTTCACGATAACTCACAAACGAATTAACCGATTTTGACCGGACTGGCGGCGTTAGACGCGGTTTTTTTAAGTTAAGAACTGATTAGTTTCTGGAATTGATTGGTGAAGCCGATTAAAAGTTATTCCAAGAAAACCACTTTTCAGAAAATTTTTAACTTCCCGCTAAGAAAATCAATGATTTTCAATAAATCGGAAAGTTATTGGTTTTACCCCGTTTTGAAAAAATCGAGCGTTCAACAAATCTTGATGTTTTGAGGCCCTAGGAAGCTTCCCTGACTCGCCCTAAGAGGGCGTCACTATGTCTGTATATAGAGCTCAAAATGACCCGAAAATTATATTTTTGAGCTCGAAAAGCTCATAAACATAATAAGTACAATTTTGAGCGCTTAAATATGGAACCAGCGGGAAGTTGCAGGGATGGCCTGTAGGGTCAACCACTTTTCTAATTTTTTTGCAATTTCTCAAAATCTACCTGTCCGAATCGGTTCAAATTTTTAGGAAATCTAAGTTTGATCAAGCCCTTTCGAATGGCGCCAACCGCGATCGAATCAGTCAAGCCGTTTAAAAGTTATAAAAGGGTCACAAACACACACACACACACACACACACACACACACACACACACACACACACACACACACATGGTGACACCCTCGGGGAATAGTCAGGGAAGCTTCCTAGGACCTCAAAACGTCGAGATCTGATGAAAACTCGATTTTCGAAAAACGGGGTAAAACCAATAACTTCCCGATTTTTGAAAATTTTCAATTTTCTTAGCGAGAAGTTAAAAAACAATGCAACAGCAAATTTTATAAAAAGAAAAGTAATTTAAATGTGATTTCCACTTGACATGTACAACAAAATGTAAGCTTAATATCAAAATTAAAGCCTATTTAATGAGCTTTCGGGTACATTTTGCAATAATTTAAGACAATATCGTATTCTAAAGTTATTCAATGAATAAATTGTAAAAAAATGTATTTTTAAGTTTTGAAAACTTTAAAATTTTGTAGTTTGAAAACTACATGGCCGATTTAGCTCATCTTTGAACTTGACCTTGGTATTTATCTGTAGAATAAGTATGTTAAGTTTGGTAAAGATCTGTAATGAATTGGCTTCGCATCGTCGTAAAAAGCCGCAACATATCGTATGAATATATATATTAGACTGGGCCAAAAAAAAACGAGTATTTTTTTTCTTTAACGATACTGTGAAAATATCATTCATGATGATCAAAAAAAATTATTGTGAAAGTTTGAGTCCTTAATAATAATATTAAGGGGTGTATCGTTACGACTATAGATTTTTTAACCGTAATCGCATTTTTTACTCAAAACTCGTCAATTATCAATCTGAAAAATTTTAGCGATACGTATTCTCATAGGAAATTAAATTTCTTAGAAAAAAGCTTTCTTAGTAAATTAATGTAAAATAAGCCGTTTCCTTGTAATCGTGCCTTAAACATTGATTTATTTTTTCAATTTTGCATTTCGATTTTGAATTTTTGTAACTCCCAGAAATATTAATTTTCTTACGGTTAAAAATACTTATTTTTAAAGGAAATTTAATACTCTACAAAAAAGGTTTCTTAACATTTTTAATTAAATTCACTCCTTTCAAAGTTATTCGACGTTGAAGTTAAATTCAAAAATAATTTATCGTTTTTTTCGCGTTACACATGATTTTTTCACTGAATTTAAGTAACTCTAATAATAAAAAAAATTCGGTTTCTTAACTATAAGTTATTTATTTGACTACTGACATACTTTCATTTACAGAAAAAAAAATTGAATAATAAGTCAAAACAAATAGAAGTGATAAAGGAGATAAAAAATCATTTTATTTTCACTTATAATTTATATTTAAAAAAAAATGCTTATGATGCTTTAATTATTATTAAATTATAAAGAATGATCAATTGAAAAAATAATCATTCAATCAAATTACTTTTATTACAATTTGGGTATTTTTTCCGATGTTCACTAACGGCTAACAACAAATATTGAAGTTGTTCTTCGTTTTTAGTGAGACACCTGTTGTAATCTTCAATTAATGATACACCACGCTCTGCAACATCATTGACGACAGCTAATTTTTCGAAAAATTCTTTACACACTTGAAAACTATCGTTTTTGGACCAATTGCTTATATCTTCATCGATAAAATCATACGGCAAATCAAATTCTTTGAATATGGTGAGCGATTCTACAGAAATGAAGTCACTGATATCTTTTTCTAGTAATTCATCTGAATCGCTTGCTACTTCATATTTTCTGGTTTTAGTATTTGAAGATTTTTTATTTATTAGGTTTTCAATCATTTTTTTCTTCACAGTCAGGTCAATCGAATCATCAAATAGAGACATTATGGCTAATTGATCACTCAAATACCATAAATGTCTCACCATTTTCTTGAGAGCAGCTTGCGATACGGTCGAGTTTATTTTTTTATATAATGTCAATTGCTGCATCAAAGTCAGATCATTATTTGGAGCCAATATTGCCGAGGGTGAAGTAAACCAAGCTTTTATATAAATTGTAACAATGAAAATACAAACATGACGAAGATTATTTAATTCGCGAACCATCATCTTAAACTCTGTTCGAAAAATAAATATTTTTAAACAATAAATCGCCTTCGACATCCAACGAGCATGACTCATTGCTCCCGGACATTTAAAAGTATAATTATCTTTTGGCGTAGCTCCCAAGAAAATAGATGACAACTCCAAAAATTCTCGATAGTCATTTCTTGGAAGAAATTTCTGCAAAAAAATTATAATAATTTTCTGTTATTTTTCAAAGGTAATATCTTTACATGACAACTGGAGATTTTAAGTTGTGTACCCAAAACATGGTCAACTTAAATCAAGAAAATTATTGAAAAAACATAATCTTGTCTAAAATGAAAATTTTCTTTGACCAAAAAGTTTTTTCTGTTTACTTTTACAAATCAAATAACATACTCAAATCATACCTGCGAATAATTGTCGATAAAACTTAATAGTTCATCTTTTTTGTCTAATAGTTTATTAGCCACTATCTCATCGTTGATGCCGGCGTTATATTTGGACGTGTTGATTTTATTCCAACCGATTTTAAATCGATTAAAAAATGGAACGCTCGGACCTGATTGTACTGGCCAGTAAGCTTCAAAAACGCCTTTTATGACTAGTTCAATTATATGATGACGACATGGTAACCATATAAGCTTTCGTTTCAGAATTTTCTCAAGCTCGACGCCAGCGCCATGATGAATTCCTATAGATTAGAAAGATTAAGATTTAATTAGAAACACAAATGGCAAATCAAGGGATTTTTTATTTTGAATTATATTACTCCTATAAATTCTAAAAATATAACAATCAGTGGAGTTATATTTTTCTTATAAAGTGTATTTTTAAATATTATCATCTGACCATAGAAAACTTTATTTTTGGCAAAAAAAAAAAAAAAACTTGTCGATTTTTAGAAGTTTTTAAAAAAATTGATCTTAAGTATAATTTTTCTCTATTTTGTCAAATCTGAGTTTTTTTGAAGTAAATAAGACTAATAATTAAAATTTACCCGTATTGGTTGCTGCAGTATCAAAACATATCGCTTTAATATAATTACTGACACCCCACTGCTCCTTCCCCTTACTTACATTACCACGATCAAGTGCAGCAGCTAATTCTGGTGTCATAATATTCATTTTTAGTGTCTGTTTTTCTGTTAAAAAATCTATTTCAAAGTCAGACACATTTGAATTTTGGCTCATAAATGAATCTGACTTTGATTGCAAATCCTGACTAGATGTTGTAGCATCACAGTCATCATTATTGTGATAATCGCGAGAGCTGTCGACTGAAAAATATGAATTATTTTGACATTGTTAAATAAAAAAGACACTTCTCACAAAAATTAAAGGAGCAAAAAAAAATCCAAATATTTGAGGAATTTTCAACAGGCTATAAATTGTAAAAAAATTGTCGGACAGAAAATAAAAAAAAAAAAAATTGCAGCTCTTAGTATCTAATTTTTGGATTTGAGTTCCAAAAATTTTTTTTCGAGTAATTATAAGAAAACTACCGAGAAAAAAATTTTCAAAATTTTTTTTGTTTTTTTTTAGCCTACGGACTTCGAAAAAAATTTTTTGACTTAATCTCTATACGGACCAGATAACTTGTTCATTTAGCTTTAATTCGTTCGTTTAAAAACCTCGATATGAGAATTTCTCACTGAGATATCGGTGTTTGAATGGAAAGAGATCGTTTTGTCTTTGATTATCAATATCTCAGCAACCATTGATCGTACAGCAAATTCAAGGTGGGTTTTGAAAACTTAAATAAATTCTCTACAAGAATTAGCTATTGATTTTTTTAAAAAAATTTTTTTCTCAATCATTACATGAATTTAAAAAAGCAACAAAAAAGGGCTTTTCGTAGTTTTTTGAAAAATCAAGCGCCTAATCAAAAATATCGCGGGCTAAATAATCAGAAAAGTTCGTAGGCTAAAAAAAACCAAAAAATTTTCGAAAATTTTTTTCTCGGTAGTTTTTTTTTAAGATTACTCGAAAAAAAATTTTTACAAAAATTTTTGGAACCAGATCAAAAAATTAGATACTAAGAGCTGCAATTTACTTTTTCTTATTTGCTGTACGACAATGTTTTTACAAGTTACAGCCTGTTGAAAATCCCCCAAGTCTTTGAATTTGTTTCTTGCTCCCTTAATTTTTGTGAGAAAAGTATGATTACAATTACACATGTTCGCAAGACGATTAACTACTAAAATATTATTTTTGTGTAAGAAATATGCAAAAAATAAGTTATAAAAATTTACAATCGTATCATAAATAAAGTTCATTGTACGGAAAGAAAGGTTACATCAGCCAAATAAATTTTAAGAAAATCTGAGTTTTTTCGAGCGTGAAATAATTTTATTGGCCTAAAAAAATTCGACTTAAATCAAAATATTTTAGTTTTCTTAAATATTTTCATCAGTTGAGAAAATTGATTCTTTAACGAAGAAATATTTCTTTTCTTTTCGTAAAACTTAAAAATTCATTCAATAAAATAATTTACGTAAGTATTTATTAGAACAGTAACATATTATTAGCACAGTAGAAATTAGTTATTTTGACTTATTTATTGAATTATTGTTAATGAATACGTACCTATCGCATCTATTTCCATTATCTCTTCATGTTTTTCAACTGAGATATTATTATTATTTTCTTGAAGATTTGAAGACATTGGAAGTTGAAAAGCAATGTTATTCTTTCTATCCAGACCTTTTAAACTATTCTTCCCAGCGATGTCAAATAATTGTTCGAGTTTTTTTTCAAAGCTATTTTCTCTTTGTTTTTGAGCACGTGATTTTTTTTTCCGATTGCACAGTAAATATTTCCACTTTTTGAAAATACTGATTATTTTCTTTACAATGTTGCAAAAACCGGAAGTTGGAATCTGTAAATTATTCCAGCAGTCTTGAACGATACTAGCAGTTTTTGAAGCACTTTCATAAATTTTTAATTTCAGAACTTTATGTTGATAAAAAAATAACGATAAAATTTCTTTGACAGTCGGAAGTTTACGGTTATTAATTTTCTCAATGGGAACACCAATTAAATAAGTTTTCTCCAATGACATATTGGCACTATTTTTATCAAATCGAACTTAAACGTAACAAAGTAACGTACTGAAACAATTTAAAAACACAGAATTAACTGAATACTTATTTTGTAACACTGTAATTAAGGTTAAAGTGATTTTTACGACGGAACAATAACATAAAATAAATAAATTCAAACAATCAATTACAATTGAACAATATAAAGAGATAAAGAAGAAAATTATATACAAAATAATAAACAAATACGCAATGAAAACTCAAATTTGCGTAGACAACGTTTAAGTTACTTTGCACAATTAAGAATAAAATCAAAGTAATTATACTAGAGAGTATTTCCTTTGTTGAACAATGCAATGATAGAAATAAGGTGGTGGGAGTAAAGATAGGCTATGTTTTCAGCTTCGGTAACAGATTAGGGAAAAGCTCAAAATACCTCGCAGCGCTGTAACGTGAAAAATTCAAGGTCATTTTAAGACGGTCGAATTCGCTAATGAACACTTACAAATGTAACGGTGGAGGGGGAGTACATTAAACTGCGACTGTATTGAGATTAAAAAAGACAAAACAATAAGAGAACTGAAAACGGAAGTTTAAAAGTGCAAGTTTATAGAAAAAAGTATATCCCTACACAAATAAATAACTTATAGTTAAGAAACCGAATTTTTTTTATTATTAGAGTTACTTAAATTCAGTGAAAATGAATTTATGTAGATAACCAATCGTTAAAAAGCAAAATAATACATTGATAAATTATGATTTTATAAAAAAAAATTTAGTAGTCCAATAAAAAAAAGTTATTCTCAATATTTGAGTTATAAGTTTTTCAATCAAATGGAAAAAATCATGTGTAACGCGAAAAAAACGATAAATTATTTTTGAATTTAACTTCAACGTCGAATAACTTTGAAAGGAGTGAATTTAATTAAAAATGTTAAGAAACCTTTTTTGTAGAGTATTAAATTTCCTTTAAAAATAAGTATTTTTAACCGTAAGAAAATTAATATTTCTGGGAGTTACAAAAATTCAAAATCGAAATGCAAAATTGAAAAAATAAATCAATGTTTAAGGCACGATTACAAGGAAACGGCTTATTTTACATTAATTTACTAAGAAAGCTTTTTTCTAAGAAATTTAATTTCCTATGAGAATACGTATCGCTAAAATTTTTCAGATTGATAATTGACGAGTTTTGAGTAAAAAATGCGATTACGGTTAAAAAATCTATAGTCGTAACGATACACCCCTTAATATTATTATTAAGGACTCAAACTTTCACAATAATTTTTTTTGATCATCATGAATGATATTTTCACAGTATCGTTAAAGAAAAAAAATACTCGTTTTTTTTGGCCCAGTCAATATATATATATATATATATATATTACGGTGTGCCAAAATGTAACTTCCTTGATGGACCTTTTAAAATTGGAATTTTCAGTTCCGCTTTTGAAATCAGCTATGTTTAAGCCTTTCCTAAGATATTTTGGGTTAAGACGATAGATTTTATTTTCATAGAATTTTTTAGCAGAAGGTTTAATTGGGCACTTCCGGCGAAAATTTGAATTTCCAGCGGAAGTGCCCTAACTAAGCTCCAGTTAAAAAATTCTATGAAAATCAAATTTATCGTCTTACCCCAAAATATCTTAGGAAAGGCCTAAACACAGCTGATTCCAAAAGCGGAACTGAAAATTCCAATTTTAAAAGGTCCATCAAGGAAGTTACATTTTAGCACACCCTACTATGTATATATATGTTTAAAACGATATGTATTTTCTGAACCTGTTCGACAAACTGAATAAGAAATCAGCGAAATTTTTCGAAAGTTCCGTCATGAAGACAAATGCAATAGATGGATTTTTATGAAATCTACTATGAAGAAAAAAAAAAAAAATAGTGATGCGATTTCAATCATCAATATGAAAGATCTCAAAAGTAGTTTTTGGACAGACTATAAATAAACAATTTAAAAGATGATAACGTGGCGAATTAGGATGTATTTACCTCCATATTATTGTGAATTCCAAAATTATTAAAAAATTTTTAATCACACTGTACTGTCGTCAAACAACACTCGAAATATCATTCGTATTCTAAAGCACACTATCTTCGTGTTCTACGGATACTATTTTACAAAGGGAATAAGAGTTTTGTTCTCACAATTACCGTGGTCATCAATTGGATGATTATGCAAATTATAAACCAGCATGACATAATGATAATGCAATGCTTCACAAAATCTCTATTAACGTTTATATCCTTCATTCATTCTTTGAATTATTTTAATCGTTTTTTATTGGAAAATTCTTCGAAAATCATGTAATAGATAATTAACAGAGCAGGTAACATATTATAAGCAGATGTCAACTGTTTTTTAGGTTTTTTTTTTTCCAACGTTCATTTGATAAAAATGTGTTGCACAGGTATATGATAGTGTTAACATACCTATAGTGTTAATACGCAGGTATGAAATACATGACTTATTGTAATATAATGTCGTAATCTACCTGGTGATTACGGCTCTCACAGAACTAAATGATTTTGATTTCAAACCTACTACCTCTAAGGAAATACGTTTGAGTAATTTATTTATTGTTTTAACTTCCCGCTAAGAAAATCGAAGATTGTCAAAAATCGGAAAGTTGTTGGTTTTACCCCGTTTCGCAAGAATCGAGTTTTGAGAATCAGATTATTGTGAAGAGGTAAAGTAAATTAGATATTAATCCGCGGTCTACTCTCCACCCGCAGAGTAATGCGGTACCTTGTTGTATCACAATTTAGCTCAATTCCTGATATTGAAGTCCTGCTGGTTTTCTGACTTCTTCGTCGCTCTGTAGTTACTCCGGGGATCCAATTAGCTCAAACAATTCCTAGTTGGTTATCCATTTCCTGATTGCATTTTGTTTGTGCCTACTCGGACCGTTGGTTACACCCCTTCTGTCGAATAAACTCTCGGCTCACACTCACATATCCGAATCCAAAACTACCTGCCGCATCGACCAAATATCGATGCCTGGTGACTTATCGATTCAGGGTACATCCCAGTGAACACTTGACTGTAATATGATGTCATCGATAAGTCTTAGGAATGTCACAATATTTTACGTACATATGACGTACAATTGATCTGTTTAGTGATTCAATTATGATGTAAAAATTTGTGATATAATTTTGACATCATACTAATGTAAGTTTATTACTTCTCTATGATATCACGGAAATGACTTAGCTATTACGTACAACTGACATAATATATAAACTACAATATTACGTAACATTAATGCCATCATTGTATGTCATAACGGCGTAAGTTTAACATCATGCGTTTACATCAGGGATAAGTCACACCCTTAAAATCCATTTAATCTCAGAAAAAATTATGAAATAAGCATTTTTTGTGATGTAAGGCTTAACACATAAGTTAGTTCTTACGTGACATGAACCGTTCCTTAGACAGGTGAGCAGCGTTCCGGACTTCGACGCGAGAGGACCCGAGTTCGAGCCCAGCATACCTCAGGATTTTTCATCAAGTATTTACATATAAGCTAGTGTTTCAAAGTTTGTAATAAGTTGACTACACTATAATTGATTCCGAAATTGCAATCTTTTGATTTTTGAGAAATTTTTTTTTTTTAAATATTTTTTCTGAGGTACAATTTTTACATCTCTTTTACGTCATAATGACATCATTATCTTGATATAGACATCACACATACGTCATATTGACGTCATAAATGTCATTGAGACATAATACTGACGTCATGACTACGTCAGAATCTTACGTCAGGAAGTGTGAAATAATGAGTCACATATGACTCATTCCTGACTTATATTTTACGTAAATCCTGATATAGCCCAATGTCATTTTGACGTCACATTGACGTAAATGTTTTTACTGGGATTTACCTGGTCACAAATGAAATTTTCGGAAAAAACCAACTATCCTAAAATTTATAATTAAAAAATTATGTTTATTAATTTATTAGAGTTAAATTGTTTTCTTCTTTTAATTAAAACAATATTGCAAGCTTCAATAACGAGGTTTTTTGTCTCAAAATTTTGTAAGATCATATTAGGCCATTGTCAATTTGAAATTTGGTAAAGTTTTATCAAAAAATTTTTTGCCACCATTTAATCATTAATTTGTTAATCTACTAGGATTAATCTACTGGGAAAATTATTAATCCAAAAAGTTATTGAAAAAAATTTTTACTGTAATGCTAAATTGATAAAACTGGAAACTACTAGACCTTAAAGAAATTCATCAATTGAGTCATTTTTTTCTTAATAGATTTGTGACGTAAGTTGATTAATTAGGGTAATAGGAGTTATTGTTATTTTTATTAATCACTTAAAATTTAATAGAAATAATTATTATGATTATTATGATTATTAACATCGTTTAAAACAAGAATTAAGTAGCAATTTTGGTTCGTTATTGTTTATAGCTTGTAAATTTATTATTTGAAAATTATTTTTTTGTTTAACCAGAGATTTATTATGGATTTTGGTTTAAAACAACTTTTGGTGATTTAGTTCATAATAATTGATAATTATCATACGAGCATTGTTTATTATATTGTTTATTAAGATTAAATTGAATATCACGAGTTTATTTTTTGTTTAAAATGATAATTAAATTTATTGTTTACCAAAATCATACGCAGTTAACGAATATCACGTACTAGCGAAAACACGCAAGAATTCTGGGTTGATTTTTTGTTGCGGGTTTTAACTGAATGATTGTGTAACGTCCTAGCCAATTGGGGTTGGGAACCCTTACATTAAATCCTACTGGCCCAAAATTTGGGCGGCACTCTTTATTTTTTTTTTTTATTATTTCCTATTGATAAATTAATTTCACTAATATCTTATTTAAACTCCAGCTAATCAAATCATGGAGAATTCCGCTGCTCCGTTGGCGGTTATCGCCAACAGAGTAACGAAAATCTCTACAGATAAGACGGCTCCCAGAAGGCGTCGCGGATCGAGTTAGCCGAAAACCTCGCGTCAGCGTGTGACTCGGACCCCGACGACTCTCGCGAGTAACCTGAGATGCATAATGGCGTCAAAACGCTGATTGTAATATTAATGAGAGCAGAGTCAAGTCAGTACCCACCGGGACTTACTGAGCAACGGACGTAAGACTTGCCTCCTCTCCCAAATCCTTTATAATAAAACCGAACCTATTTTGTCTGAACCGACATCTCTAAAATTTATAAAGCCAATCCTTGAGAGCGCTTCCGTCATTCCACCCCAGGGTGCGAGCGCAGAAAGACGTTCCGACTTCCCTCCTCCGAACCTAGTGCCTACGGGCCGTTTTCGCGGTACTGGCTCATGCCTCGAGGAAGACGCTCACGTCGAGCAGGTCACGTAGTACAAGCTGCTCGAGCTCGACAATCTTTAAACTCGGCTCTCAACCGGACGCCCGCGAGTAAAGTAAAAGCCAACGTGGAGTTGAGGGTCCAATCATTCGAGGCTCAAGAATCGGTGGTCGTCAGCCTAGGCCAACTAGACCATCGCCCAGCGTATTGGACAAGGATCGACAAAAACTGCATGCTCGAAGAGGGCGAGCACAAGAGGCCCTGTTTTGGATATTACTCCGAGGAATATTTTCTAACCAAAGGGGAGATCGTAAGTGAAACCCTCTGAGGCTCTAAGGTAAGAAAGTGAATAATAGATAGAGAGCTCGCCTGTGTGGGTGAATCTGGAGTTTATCGATCTCCTAACACCACCCACCTGGATAACTTAATTATGACCGCCCCCACCAAAATTCCGGGACGTTACAATTGAATTATTATTTAATATTTATTTATTACCAGATATTAATTATGTCGCTTATTTATTAATTTTCACTATTGTATTATTTAGATATGTTACGTCGAAAACGCAACTAAATTTAATTATTTTTATCCTAGCCGTTAGGCTAATAGATAAGGATCTGAAACTTACAGGAAAAATTTTGTAGAAATAAATAATAATAAAATATGAATTAAATTTGATAGATATATTTTAAAATTCTAATACAAAATTTCAATTTGGAATAAAAAAAAGAAATACACAAAAAACGAAAATTATAATTGTAGACTTACTCAATATCGGTGTCACCGTTTCTTGCCTGTTTCAGTAATTTTAAGAAGGAATTAAATCGAATCTATTTTAATCAACTTGTACGAAATGAAAAATTTAAATTGTATAACGAACTGACGAAACTTGGGACTTACTCTAAAACTTGACTTCGTGTTGAGGTGGTAAAAACTAAAACTGGACGGACTTGAAAAACTTGGAAAACTGAAATCGACAAGACCTTGGGGCGGTGAGATTTTCCTAAATTCTATGTTCCGGGGAAACTCTAGGCCAATTACAATAACACTAAGTGGTCCGAGTTTCCCTTTCTCAAGGAGCCCATCCCTTCGGGTAGCGCACTACTCCCTCCACGTTGTCTCAAGGGCCTGTTGACCCCCTTCTCTTAAATTCTATATTTAACAATTAGAAAAGGAATTATTATTAAATTTTTACCTTTTTCACGAATTTAAATTATTAATTAAAATATAATTTTCGATGATCATATCTTATTATTCTATTCACGAGGTATTATTAAATTAGTTAGATAAAAATTAATTTGTGCATAGATTACAAATTATCATTATTTTCTTAGATCTAAATTTTTCTTTTTATTGAATTCGTTATTTTATTCGAAAATAAAAGAAAACATTTATTTATTTTTTTGTTTAAACTTAAATTATAGTTATTAAATTTTGTTCCTTAAATTATCAACATTTATTTTTTTTTTGATACTAGAATTATCATAACATTCCTTTTTATTTTTTTCTTTTATCATTATTTACTTTTAGTTTATTTAAACTATTGTTTATATATACATTTATCTTGTTATCGAAAACTTCTATTTCGGATCTCGACAAAGTTTAAAATTCCATTAGGGTATTTGTTCAGGCTCAAATCCCTTAGTGTGGTCAGGCCCAACTAAAAACTAAATTTTTAAAATAAGTTTCTTTTGAAAATACTATTGATAAATTTGAAGATACCAAATATTTAAGATAACAAAATAAATGTATGTAAATACAAAATTACAAAATTATTACTAAAATAATTAAAGCCTATTCAATATTAATTAAAAATGTCGAACATTGAGTCCGACATAACAATGATATTATTATATTATTGTTATTGAAGGTTTGATCAATTTAGAATTTTTATGAGTGTGAGAAATTATTTTGAGTTGGAGCGAATTTATCGAACTAAAGAAAATAATTGTAAATGAATTTAAGCGTTCGAAATTATTATAAGTCCCGAGCAAAATTTAGTACGGAAAAGTGACGAATGGATAGAGAATGGAAGAATAAGAATTATTATTTTGTGAGAAAACATTTTTAAGAATAAAAACTTAGAATGTGAGCGACGGAATGGATAGAGAATGAGAGAAGGACAATTAAAATAATAAAATAAGTATGAATTTTCGACTAAATTATTCTATTGGAAATAAAAACTTAGAAATTTTTGACGATCGATGAGCTTGCGCGAGCCTCAACAGAGGGCGAAGATTTCTCGTTCGTAGAGATAGTTCAAAAAAATGTTAAGTTCGGTTTTGAAAATAATTTTGATGAAGCAATTCTTTCTCGGGAGAATTACTTGGCTGAATACTTTTCACCAAGTAATTCAAGAGGATGATACTCTACCTGGAGTCTGACCAAGACCCAGGTAAGTATCGTAGACCGACCGGATGAAAGTTGCGAGTCCCCGTGCCGAGGCCTTCCGCTGAGGTACGGTAGGTAATCCAAAAGCCGTGTAGGTGAGGGCGAGGAGGATACTCTCCACTCGCTTTCAGAGTATAGTTTAGGGCTCCCTAGGGCAGACGGCTAGTCACCCTGGGGGGGGGGTGATTTTGGGACGGGGGGGGGGTGATTTTGGGACGGGGGGGGGGCGAGGAGGATATTCTCCACTCGCTCTCGGAGTAGAGTTTAGACCAGAGGGGGGTGTTATGTCGGAATTAGTGTGTGTGTCTACAGACCGCGTTTTGAGTTTTGAATCAGGAATACCGTCGTGTATGTTTGAAAAATTATGTTCTATTGTATTTAGTTTATATTGCTTATACTGTTTATATTGTTTATTGAGTTTTTGAACCGCGAATATGCGTGTAAAGAGTGTTCTTATGTATTTGTTTATATTGTTCAATTTGATTTGTATTGATTATATTGTTGATTAACATGATCAGATCAATAAATAGATTTTCTTTCTTGAATTTTTCAATTAACATGAAGTGTTTTGATTTATATAATTTAGTTATTTTTTTTTATATAAATTCCCGTTTATGACCCTGGACTCCGGCGAGTAAATTTCGAGTCAGGGATTTGTGTATTCAAAAATTTGAAAACGTACCCGTTACAGATTCGTTATATCCGACGAGCAGTTAGTCTTTGATAAGTCTAAATATATCGATGTCTTTCTTTTTATGCAGGCATGTTATTAAAGCCAGCTGATGTGAGTGGTGATGTGAACCCAATTCAGTAAGTCAAACAAATACTAAAAAATAGATTTGAAATAAAAATAACATAAATTACCGGCGAAGGTTAAACTTCCTTTAAGCTAATGTCACAAACGGAGTTTGAGATGGGGCGTAAAGGCTATGAAATAGTCTTAAAACCTAACTACAAGTTTCCGTAAGGTAACGAAATTAATTTTTATAGTTTTAATACGAGTATTGAGCGATTCATACACCATATTATTTTTAAATCTGACTATGATTACAGATAGCGATTCAGAAATTTGAAAGGATGTAAGGTCTTCGCTGATTTTGGCCTCGAGAAGCCTATTTTACTGTTTACGAATTTATGGAAAATTAACTCTAAGTAAAGCAAAAGAAAAGAAAGATTTTAAAATTTTAGTTATTTAAGTTTATTTTGAGATAAACTTGTATATTTAGGAAAACTGAATATAAATCATGCACTACATGCTAATATCTGTTACAATAGGAAGGAAAAAATAAAATAGATGAACAGGTTGCCTTTTATTTACTCGTTGCTACCTGTTGAGACAATGTAGGACATATTACAGTAACGATTTGAAACACTTTTACTAAACGTTTACTTTAAGTTTGTAATGGAGTGTTACGGTCCCTATATTATCAATGTGAGGTTCCTGGCCCGCGCCAGTTAGCTTATCGACGGATCCCAGAGCGCTGTGCTCCGAAGTACTCGCGCCTCTAGTTATAAGTAGTAAGTAAGTCCCCAGGTGGAAGTGCAGGCGCAAAGAGAGAGTGGGGAAGGCAGAGTGAAGAAAGAAACGCACTGACAAAATACCGAAGATTCATTGTGACCGAACAGTCAAATTGGAAGACACTCAAAATTTACTAAACATCTAGCAAAGGCTATATCAATATCCAGAGAGCCGCCAAATCGAGAATAACTCACCGAGGGAAAATTACACCAGGACCGAAGACGAGGAGTGCAGCTTACCAAGGGAGTGCTGAGAAAAATTGTGAAAACTCCAGGTACAAATATCATATCTGATTAATTTCTCGGATCCGCGGCATCAGCCAAGCCTTATGTCGACTGAAGGTCACCACCATTTCACGTTCGGTCACAATCGCTAGTTTTTACGAATTAAAATTAAATTTAGAATTAAAATTAGAAAAATTATAAAACAGTTAATTAATAATACCAGGACCTATTTCGGGCTATTAATTAATTTTTTTAGGAAAAATGATTTGTCCTAGTCAGGTTAATTATTTTACACATAGGCCTATCTGGGTTAATAATACTAGGAACATATTTCGGGTTATTAATTTCAGATTCTTATGTCGTGTGTAAAATAATAATTATCAGTAATTAGACAATTAATGATTTGGCTTAAGTCAGTAAAATTAAAATTGAGTAAACCGAAATTAAAATTATGTAAGACAAAATTTATTCAATACTAAAATTAATTCATTAAAATATCTCAGTAAAAAGTTTCATTAAAATCATCAGTAATAAAATTTAATTAAAGTCAGCAAATAGTTTAATAAATAATTTAGAATAAATTTGAATTGTGAAAATAAAACAAAAGTAAAAATTAGAATGAGATAATAATTGTTAAAATGTTTGTTTAAATTTTTTAGTTAAAAGTAGAGAGTAAAACATTGGTAATTTTCGTTCGAAAGAAAAATCGTCAAAAGTTGTGTGACAGAGACGCACGACCGAAAGAGAGAGTCGGCCATTTTGTCCCGTGCTAAAACTCTGAATAGAGGACACTCAAGGTCGAGACTGAAGTCTAAATTCAATTTTAAAATAAAATAAAATCTCTCGACTTACAACGAAATAACTTTTGTCATAATTTCACGTTTACAAAGAAAATAAAATTTTACCGTTTTAAAATTTATTAAATCAAATAGTTGGATTAAATAAACATAATTTAGGCAATATTGAGGTTACTCAATTATCGGAATCAAATTAACTTTGACTAACAATAAATGGATCAAAAAAATTTACTTAATAAATTCTCGGACATGACTAATAAGATTAATTCAACAGTCTTAACCGAACCTCCGAACTGAACGGACGTGTCTGCATTGTGAGAGTGGTTTATTTAAGAATTTAATTGTGCAGTGCACCACCTATAGTTCGATTATCTATCATCTACCTATCGTGTTATTGTTAACGTGCAAGTCAAGTGCTTGATCTAGCCAAAAATCCCCTTCTAGGCCCTAAACCAAGGTGCTCTAAGTAATCTCTGACTACAGAGATTGCTCCTCTCCACCCACCATGTCGCCCCCCAACAACGAATCCAATTACGCTTCAGCCACCAAAACGGAATTCTTCCCCACGAAAGACTTTGCGGTCATTATTGACGCGGTCGAAGGTGTCCCAATTAAAGAATATGTCAAGGCCATCGCAGTTAAAGTTTCCTCAGCAAACATCCGCTTCATCTCTCGAATCGCAAACAATCGCATATGCGTCTACCTTGCTAGTAAATCAATAGCTGATCAACTCGTCGACATCCACAAGAACATCTTTCATTGGACAATCGAATCTTAAACATTCGCCCCTTAATAACCAGAGAAACAAAAGAATTGTATTCTTCTAAACGTCCCACCAGTCATCCCTCACAGCTTACATCCAAGACGCTCTTGATCGACTCCAAGTTTAAAACAATGTCTCCGTTCACATTTCTTAGAATTGGTATGAACTCGTACATATAGAAAAAACTACCCCCTCTTCTTCCTTCACCATCACCTCCGGTCCCAGTGACCACAGCAAGGAAGAAAATAAAATATCAACACCCCCTCCATCAAAGCCTCCAAGTAACTCATCAAACATCATGCCCCCTTCAAAACTTCTAACTGCCCCAGCAGATATAACACAACCTGTAATACCAAAACGTCCCCTCTCTACCTCTTCTAACTCCGAACTGAGTATGGAGGTGGACACTACTAAGCAAACCAGACAAACTGATCACAACAATACTAAAACAAAGCCTAAAAAGCCCAGAACTGAACACGATCACATTCAAGATTTTATCTTCTCAATTATTAAAAAAGAAATCTCGACAACCAGGAAAATAATACCCTTTCCTCTGACCAACACAAAACTTATTTGACAAAGCGAGCCAGTCTGAACCATCAAAGAGTCACGGAGGCTAGATATAAGGAGGGCGATCGACGTGATGAGTATTGCCTGGCCAAGGCGTTTGGAAAAGTAAGGATAGATCATTGTTTGTAAATATATCGCTAGGGTTCGCTGCGTTTGCCTCTGACCAACACCAAAACTTATTTGACAAAGCGAGCCAGTCTGACACCATCAAAGAGTCCACGGAGGCTAGATATAAGGAGGGCGATCGACTGTGGAGTATTGCCTGGCCAATGCGTTTGGAAAAGTAAGGATAGATCATTGTTTGTAAATATATCGCTAGGGTTCGCTGCGTTTGCTAATGTCAGGTAAATGGCGTCTATTAATTATTTTTTGTAAATATCACCACATGCTTCTTGATTACTCCAATAATGTTTTTTTAATCATTAAAGTGATAATAATTTCAAAATGGTCAATAAATGTATTGTAAACGGTTGTGAAAGTGGCCGAGTTAAGAATCGTAATAAAAATGCAAAATTGAATCGTAGAAATACATCTTTGTTTACTGTGCCACAGGTAACGTAACCTTGATTAATATTCAATAATATATTATAAGCTATAATTTTAGAATTAAACCAATACCAGCTTAAAGAAAAAATTAAATTTTTATACATCATTTTTTTTATAAGTGAATTTTCTAGCACCATTCCGTTAGGTTATAAAAAAGATCGACAAAACAATAAGCATGAATATCAATTTTTGTTAATAAATAAAGTATGCAATATCTATTTGAGGAAAATAAATTTTTTTGTTGTTATCGATGGGCTTAGAAAATGCATAACTTTTTATGTCTCTTTTTAAAGTAATAGATTACAAAAATTTCTCGTGAGACTTTTGATAACTTATATAACAATTTTATTTATTTAACAAGCATTCAGATACATTAAAATTATGGAGTACAGCATTAGTAGAACTGATTCCTAAAAAACACTATGTTTGTGAGTTACACTTCAACGACGAAGATATAATCAAAAGTGATAAAATACAAACAGTTACTGAAATAGAAGAAATAATTAGAAAGCGATATTTACTGAAACCAATAGCAATTCCAACATTAAATCCTATAAAATTATGTAAGAGTAAAAATAGCAGCAATACAGTTGAAAATGTCAATCTTCAATGTGATATACCGTCTGCAATTGAACATATAAATACTGTAAATATAGATGAAAGTGTCTCACAGCAAAGTGAAGAATTAATCGTTATTGAAAATTCTAGCAGTTATGAGTACCTGCAAAATACAGAAGTTTCAGTAAGTTTTGAAGAAGTTAATAGTGAGGAGAGTGAAAAACAGGTAAAAAAAATTTGTAATGTTTTTTCATCATGTTTTACTATTTAAAATTCTACCTTCAGTGTTATTAACAGTATTAACCGAATACAGTAAACGAAATTAATCTTTTAACATTATTTATTCTTAGTTGCATGAACAGTCTAATCCAGAGGATGATATTCCAAAATTTTCTGTAGCAACAATTATAAATGTACTCAAGTTTAAAGCTTTGCCAAAAAATTGGAGTTGGACAACTGATTTAGACAATCGAAATGGTCTAGTTTTATGTTATTTAGATGAAGTATCTATGAGTTTAAAATTGCGTGTGAAAATAAGTGAAAATTTCAAAATCACGGTATGAAATTTTGTCTTGTTTTTTTTTCTAATATTGTAATTATCATATTTATTTTTTGATTAGCTGACAAACATAAAAACTCAAGTATTAACTGAATTGAATACCGTTTTTTTTTAAATTTCTGATTTTTGGAAGTTCTTAAAAGAATTAGAGGAACGTGAGCTATGTAATGGAACTGGATTTGATGAAGAACGGTAATAATCTTATGTCAATGTAACTAATGAACAATATTTATTGTTAAATATATTTAACTAGTTTAAAGTTTTTTATCACTATAAAATCTAAATTTCATTACATTACTTGCTATCAATTACTGGTGTTCATCATCATGCACTGGAGTGTCACTACCTCATGAAAAGTACAAGAAGAAAATGAATGGTTTCCGGTGTGTTTCTTGCCGAAAACTAAGACATCAATTACTAAATCAGTCTTATAAAATCAAACCCACTATAAGAGATCGCTATGATCAGTTAAAGTCCCAGGACCGTCTAAAAAATAAACAACTTGAGCGTCTCAAATGAAAAGTATGTATTAATTTGCTGTTTATTACATTTACTTTTTTTTTTGTTAGGATCATGCAGTATAATACAAACCTAGACACTCGATACTTTTTTCATTTAAATAACACTAATATAGTTACTTTCAATCAATTTAGTTTTCTTTTACTGTTATTTTTGCTAACTTCAAAACATAATGTATAATACTGTATAAATGTACTTGTGTAGTGTATTATAATAACTGATATTTAATGGTCTGATATTATTTCTATAAAATTATATCGATTTTATAGAATAAATTACTCTTAGAAATGATTGAAACCCAAAGACTTAACTGCATGGCGATTAAAGATGAAGTTTTAAGAGCTGAAATATCTATTTTACCTCCTGTCCAACAACTTGCAATTCGTGCTTGTTTCAACTCTGCTAACGTAAAAAATGCGAAACAAAGAAGATACACGGTAGAATGGGTATACGAATGCTTATTACTTCGCATTAAAAGTGCATCGGTTTATGACAGACTAAGAGAACGTGAAATCCTGCCTCTTCCCTGCAAAGACACACTAAATAAATATATCCAGAAATTGGATAGTGCGTTCGGCTTTCCGAAAGCCATATTTGACACTCTACGAATAAAAAGTTCGCGCCTGGAAGCATATGAAAAACGGGGTATCGATTTACTATAAAAGTCGTACATTTATTACGAATCTTTGAAATAACAATTTTAGTAGTGTCCAAAGCTTACAAACTAACAAAATCTTAGCAATAGCAATTTATAATAATAAAAAAGCTTTGTAAACGTTTCTAATAATCATATTCAGATTTCTACCATGCTTTTATTAATTAACTTATGCGCATAAAACTTTTTCTCGCTTAAGTAAATGCAGTTTACTGCTCAAAAATAAATTAGAGACAAGCTTCACTAACAGTAGTTCATCTATTGCAATAATATATTAATTTTGCAATCAATTTCTTTTAATTATAAAATTTTGTTTTCAATAGGTACACTTTTAATAGATGAAGTGGCGTTAAGTGAAGCGATCAAGTTAAACAGTAGAACCATGCGTCTCGATGGTTGTGTTGACTTAGGAGCACACACGCCACAAAATCTCTTCAACACCCGCGCTGATCACGCTCTAGTCATTATGTACCAGCCTTTCCAAGGTGATTGGGTTCAAGTCGTTGGCAGTTTTCTCAGCAGAAATTCCGCCACTAGTTCTATACGTCACAAATTGATTGTCGAATGCATTATATTACTGGAAAATGCGGGATTCTACGTGGATGTGGTAACGTCCGACGGTGCGCAATGGAACAGAGGAGCGTGGACACTTTTTGGGATTAAGGATGAACAACCTAGCTGCGATCACCCGTGTGATTCCAATCAAAGACTTTGGTTTGTTTCCGATTTTCTACATCTGATTAAATGCTTCAGAAACAAAATTATGGAAAAATTGTTTTTTTGGGTGCGGAATTATTCAACATATAATTAGTTTATGATATAATGATAAATCCATTCGTGATTACAACTATTATTATTATTATTATTATTTTGTTATTAAATGCTCAGGGGGGTTATCCCCGGAGTCCGATTCTCCGAGGGCCCAGCCTGAGCTCCATCCGTTACTGCTGGACCACTCCGCACAACAAGGCGGTTAGTGATCACAGCAGGCCAAAGTCATTTCCCTTAAGAGACGGAGAGAACCAAGTATAACAGCCTTCTGCATCCTAACTGCCAAGAACTCAGCTTTTGATGAGCAAGCTGGAACTTTGGCAAGTGAGGATACAAAAGACTGTTTCATCCCTCCTAGGACGCCAACAATCAGGACGACAAGCTTGACACGGTAACCTGGGTAAAGTTTGCCAATTTCAAACAGGAGATCCTGATATATTTGTCTTTTGTGCTCTTCTTTGGCTGAGATGTTATATTCAGCCGGGGCCGAGAACTCAATGACATAAATGTCACGAGTGGCCTTGTCGAAGAGCACAATATCAGGTTTGTTGTGATCTATCCGCCGGGTTGTTGCAAATGGCATGTTCCAATAAATTTTGCAACTGTCATTCTCAACAACCTGGGGAATATCTCCTGGCAGATAAGGCAGCACTGGTGTCACGTCAATACCGTAGCAATGACGAAGATAGTAGTACAGTACTCTCAGGGCAGCATTGTGACGCTGGATATATGCACCTCTCGCCAGCACAGGACATGCCGACAAAAGGTGCATAAGCGTCTCCGGATGTTGTCTACACCTCCTACAGGAAGTGTCCGGAAGCTGCACCTGGAGCACCTTGCTACGGTACTCAAGAGTGTTAATGACACCATCTTGGCAGGCAAATATGAACCCTTCAGTCTCGGACATCAGGCCAGCTGACTTTAAGAAGGAAAACGTCAGCTGGGTGGACAAGCCATGATCACGCACGTGTTTAAAGAACACGCTGTGCATGGACTTGTCCATCAGTTCGCCAAGGAGTAGTTTTTCCTCGGCGTTCCTGATGACGCTCTTAAATTCCTCCTTTCGGAGTTCCATAAGAGCGTTTATTTCTCCAAGACCAAGGGTTCTTGCCGCATATATTGCTGCCTTATACAAGAATGACCCCTTATGCGCATTTTCATGTTTATGTACAATTTGCATAAGAAAGTCATCCTCGTCTGCAGTGAAATTGACAACTTCGTGTGTTAAACCCAGGACCAAACGGTCGTGAAGCCGCTCCAAACTCTGCAAACCTCTCCCACCGATGGACCGGGAGAGGTATAATCTGGCGACTGATGAATTGGGGTGCATGCTCCGATTCATATTAATGATCTTACGGGTTTTGATGTCGAGATCTCGTAAATCCTTTCGGGCCCATTTCAGGACACCGAAAGAGTATAGTAAGACTGGGACAGCGAGCATATTAGTAGCTGAGACTTTATTTTTGCCGGAAAGTTCGGAGGACCAAATTTTCCGGAGTCTCCTAACATACTCGCTCCGGAGAGCTGTTTGGACTTCAGAGACCGCATGCATACGGTGCTCTTCCATTCCTAGATATCTATACAACTCTCCAGCGTCTAATTGTCTTAAGACGCTCCCATCTACTAACTCGACATCATCCCCCGTATCAGAGCACTTACCCCTCGCCAGGTGTACGACCGCACACTTGTCCAACCCAAAAGACATTCCGACATCTCGTGTGTACTCTGCTACGATGTTGAGGGCCGCTTGTAGATGATCTTTATCAGCACTATAGAGCTTCAGATCATCCATGTAAAGCAGATGGGTGATCGAATAGTTTCGATCACCCGGAGGCCCCACAAAGTACCCATGAGTTTTACGGAGTGCAACAGATATAGGCAGCAGTGAAACGCAAAACAGCAGAGGGCTCAAGGAATCACCTTGGAAGACCCCCCGTTTATACTCTACAACTCCGGTTACGATTAATAGAAAATTAATCGCTTATTTTGACCTTGGAAATAACTGAAATTTTTTTCTATTGTTTACTGCTTGGTTATCTATGTTTTTCTCATACAAAAGCTGTTCAAATACTTCTTACAAGCTCGGCATTGATATTTCATATCGTTAAGCACAGTGTATATTAATTCTTTGTTCGTAAAAGGATCGTAATCAAATTCTTCATTTTTCAACTTTTCTCTTCAATTTTTCAAATATTGAGACAAAGAAAAAAGTATTGAAAAGTATTGTATTGACTAGAAAACTGATACTTTTCAATACTTTTTTCTATGTCTCGATACTTTTTTTTTTATCAGGGTAAAGATATACCTGATTGATAATTCGGTCAGCAGTAATGCGACTAAGAGTGTATTTTTCTTGATATAATTTATTTTAATATTTAGCAATAAACGTAACGATGAAATTTAAATCATTAACAATGATACGGAATGTAATTACGCAAATACACTGTGTTTTCTTCGGTCAGCTGAAAAATTACCAAGATTGGGAAAAAAAAACATGAATATAACATTATAACAAAGTTATAAAACCATTGAGCACTTACCTTACGTAGAAACAAGTAGAACCTACAAAAAATCTAAAATCGTTAGGAAATTTTAATCTTGGGTAATAAAATCATTCAAAATTTTTCATTAAGTCAATTTTTTAACATAACAAGAAATAGTATTCGAATATATTTCCGAGAAAAGAGTCGGAATGAATATAGATCGATAATAGATTAAAAAATAAAATAGGATGGGACACTTGATAAAGGATATTAGAATGACAAGTAATGTTCGATCGACGCATATCGATCTAATAAAATAAATACTAATATCCTTTATAAAAATATAGTGGCCTCCACGTGGCGTGTCCTGGGTAACGACCAAAGAACTACAGAACAAGCAACGCAAAAGGATTAAATAAAATTGCATGAATATAAAGCGTAAGAGTCTTGTAATTTGCAAAGTTCGAAATTCTTTGGCTCGGCTAACACCATCACATACTAACTAAATCTTCAGTAGAAAAAACCAACGTTAGTAAACTAGCTAATAGTTGCTAATCGGTCACTTCCAGGAAAGTTAAGAGTCTAACAATTTTTGTCTAATGACGTAAAATAGTTGTCCGCGTAGTTCAAAAAATCGTAGCTTCAAACGACCTTTTAAACTATTTTTAAATCATTTTTTTCCAAATTCTTAAGTCTTTGGGGTGGCTGAAGGGGTAGTTCCGGGAGAGTTATTGTCTTGATTATTTTTTATATTCTGTGGGGGTGTAAAATAAGTATTTTAAAAAAATCGCAGCTTCAAACGACCCTTTGAACTATTTTTTTTGAATTTTTTTTCAAATTTTTAAGTCTTTGGGGTGGCTCGAAGGGTAGTTCCGGGGGAGTTATTGTCTTGATTATTTTTTGTAGTCTGTGGGGGTGTAAAAGATGTGTTTAAAGAAAATCGCAGCTTCAAACGACCTTTTGAACTATTTTTTTTGAATTTTTTTTCAAATTTTTAAGTCTTTGGGGTGGCTCGAAGGGTAGTTCTGGGGGAGTTATCGGCTTGATTATTTTTTATAGTCTGTGGGGGTGTAAAAGGATTGTTCAGAAAAAATCGCAGCTTCAAACGACCCGTTGAACTATTTTTCTTGAATTTTTTTTTAGATGTCTAAGTCTTAGGGGTGGCTGAAGGGGTAGTTTTGGTATTTTGAGAATCCAATATACTATTTCCCGGGCTCTTTGACTTATTTTGAAACTGAAAAATCATTTTCAGTTTCAAAAGCAAAAAAAATTTTTTTTTGATTTTCGTTCAAAAAAAAACGTTCAGAACTTCAGGTACATAAAATAATCACACACGCACGTACACAATAATAAGACTTAGAACTAACGCAGAACCACCTTGAAGCAGAAATTCAAACGTGAATCAAGGAGGCTCTGGAACTAACTAACTTTACGACACTTGACTAACTGACAACTTAGACTGGTCACTCTAAACGGAGATTCAAACGTGATTAGAGATCGTTTTATGACTTAATCCTCTTGCACCCCTACCTGGGCGATTATGCAAGAGTTTCTAACTTATTCCCAACGAGCCCCTTTCGGCGTCTACCCGTTGGTTTCTAAGACTCAATCACGTGCCCCAGTAAGGCGTCTACACGTGACGAAATCTTCAGATCCCCCTAAACAGAGATTCAAACATGATTAGGGGTCGTTATTATCATACCACGCGACTTATTCGGACACACACATAACCCACACGATCTTCACACACACACACACACTGATTTTATTCTAATTAATTAATTGACGATTACTTTACTTTATTAAAACAATTTATATAAAACCCGAAAGAAAGACTAACATTCGGTCATCAGGATCTAATTCGATTGCTTAATATTCAAACAATTAACCGACTTCAACTGTTAAATTATTTTACGATATAAAACTTGATTAATCAAGAAACTTTAACTAATAAAATCAACTCACTAGTAATCAAACGATAATTAATTTTTCAGTATAAAACTTAATTAATCAACACTACTAGTAGCTTGTCCAGGATCCGGACTATAACTGACTGACTTTTTTCTACTTGCGCGTCCCTTAAATACTCTAAGTTAACAAAAGGATCCTAATAATAAATTCCAAAATTTCTTATCCTATAATCTTCGCTAAATCCTTCTCGAAATTTTCTAAATGACAATGGTCAAAGGCCTTCAGACCAAACCGATATCAATTAGTTAATTCTTCCAGAATGACCGCTTGGTAAAACCAAGGGTATAAAAATTCCAGTTACAACTTTTAACTAATTGATTTTATCAGATAAACCGCTTGGTATAACCAAGGGTATTAATTTTAACAATGACAATTTTATAAATAGATTTCTAAATTATTGAATTAATTTTCGTTGAATAAAAATAATAACTTAAGTTGTAGCGCGTCTTAACAAAATTTTCAATATGCCAACTTATAACGAAAATTAAAATAGTAACTTAATTGTAAAATTATTTAATAAAAATTGACAATTATAATTATTTGTAATTAACTAAATTCTCTTTAATAAAATTACTTAACAAAAAATTTTAAGTGTCTAAAGAAGGCCAAATATTCGCTAGTGTATTTGTTTTAACCTTGGGTGTTCGGATTATCTATGTTGAAAAATATTCAGCTACGTTCGACTAAAAATTAGTGAGAAGACACTTGGTAAATTTTTCAAGTGTGAAAATTAATCAATTGTTTTACACGAATAATTGACTATAAACTTTAATACAATTACTAAAACAATTCAAGATGTTGAATAAATCAATTTGATTAATTTGGTTACTAGAAAATTCTCACTACTAATGAAAAATGGATTTTGACCTCAAGATTGACTGAATGATTTTCGGGTATGGATCCCCATGAAAGTCATTCAGAGCAAACCAGCGAATATTATAGAATATTAATTAAAACTTAATTTGTGCCTTGTCGATTAGTTAATTAAATAATTTAATAATAAACCGATTGGTGTAAGGACCCAATGGTATTAAATTTAGTACGTCTTTGTAGTACACCAGAATACGTATCAATTAATTTACAATAAAATTTCGTTTGTAAAACAAACCAATTGTAAATTAAATAATTCATTTGTAAGAATTATTCAAATGTATAAAAATTGATACTATTCACCGCGGAGTAATTTCGGTACCTTACTGTTTAGGACGACGATCTAGCTCTAGACCAAGATTGAAATCCTTGAAGGCTTCCTTGAAATCCTTCCAATCTTCTCCATTCTCACCTCCTAGCTCAAAACTAGCCCTCTCCACTGTCTAGCAAGTCCCTAAGATCGAGACGCGCCAGTGCTCCGTCGAAAAATGATCGATGGACGATGCCTTATCGATTCAGGGTACTTTTACCCTGTTACAATATTATCAATGACTAAATCAGAATGAAATATCAAATGTTTACTTACTTTAACAATTACTATAGCTTAACAAAACTTTATGTGGTAGACAATTCGATCAACTTCAATTAACTATTCTAAAAATCTCCAAAAATTTAAAACTGAGAGCTCGACGACTATATTTCCTATTTATTACTAAATTTAAATACCATTATCAAATGTTAACTCTGAAATTTTTTTTCTTTTGTTAAATAATATAAGCTACTGCAATATTTCAAAATGAAAACTAATCAATCTTTATATTCGCTAGGTAATAAGTGACTTTCTGGATTATTTGAAAATTTGGGAATCTAAAGCTAATGACGAAAAACAAAAAAATAAAAAAAACTAGGAGAATTTTTACGAAACAAATGTAACTTCGAGTATTTGATGACGTCTCGTCTTAACCAAGATCAATTGGAAGTATGTATAAATGGAAAAAACTATGTAAAATTTGTATTTCAACGCTACTTGTCTATTTTTCTGTTTTTTTTTTTTTTAATTTTAATGTTTTTATATCTTTTTTAGAAATTTTTTGGTATTATGAGAAACGTTTGTCGCTGTAATGATCATCCAGATACTATTTTATTTAGGCAAGTTTTCCGATTGCTATGTTCGTATTCGCTAGTCACTCCACCAAAAGGGTCTAATGTCACAGCTGGTGAACTTCTTCAATCTCTTATGCAATCCAAAGAATCACTAACTGCTTCGACTGCATTGAAAAAAAATTGGCTAGACGACATTGACGCAATTATCGAGAATGGTATGATTCATAACGAAAATTCATCTAGTGAAGATACTAATGAATTTTCTTCTCAAAATATTTCTATGGCTGAGAAACCATTTGAAAGCTTACTGGACGAACATAGTGAAGACGAAACTGGGGATAGTGTGCGTTCATTTATTAAAAAGCCATTTGAAAGTATCTTGGACGAAGATAGTGATAGTGATATTGACGAAGAGGAACACTTGTACCAAGATAATCATTATCCATTTGAAAACTCTAAAGAAGAGTATACTGACGCTACTATACATAGTCAAGATGACTGGGACGAAAACACTTCTTTTCGTGATGATCCGCATTATCACCATGACTATGATGTAGTCAGTACTAGTGATGGTATAGTGGCTTACATTGCTGGATACGTCGCACGAAAAGTCCAAAGATTAACAAAATGTTGTGATTGTATTGACACTTTACGCTCAGTGAACCCTTCAAAACGTGATGAAGTTATCAAATTGATGAGCAATGGCAATTTAATTTTTCCGAGTGACAATTTATTTAAATTAATTCAACAGCTTGAAAGAATTGTGTTGACTGTGGTCAACACAAAGAATTGTGTTAACAAAATTTTAAATAACTTTATTATAATGCGTGGAAATTTTTTAGTTAACTTAGTTAATCGCACTTTAAACGAGCGAAAATTAATGACTAAAAACATCGTAAACATTCTAAACTGTCTTAAATTATCTCTATATTAATGTTTGTATTAAAAAAATAAATTATAAATTTTTAGTTTTGTAAAAATTAATAATTTCAAATAATAAACTATAAGTTATTTTTTATTGGATTAATTTTATTTATTTCATTTACTTATTATTAATTATGATCAGTTAAAATAAAATTCTACTGGATTTATTTAACAATTTTTTTATTTTATATTGGAAATAATGTTCAAATAATTCAAAATTTCTCTTAATACTACTTTCAATGGTATTTTCAGAATTTAATTGACATTTTTTGATTAACATGATTAAAATTATTGCATTCCCGCGGCAATTCTTTTAAAAACCTGACATTAATGACTCTGACGCGCTCTAGCGGCAAAAGATCTGTCCTCTACATCTTGGACGCTTGAAACAAATTGCGATCGCCCTCCTTATATCTAGCCTCCGTGAAAGAGACAATCACCGAATATAACTTCTTACCCTTGGATATTAGACACACCTTGACGATCTCATACAAGTTCCTACAAACAAGAGGACAAAAACAAAGATTAACCAGGCTCACAAATAAAATAATCAATGAATTTAATCTACCATTTGAAGAAAAAACCTGGCTAACTTCAGAGTCGGACTCGGAACAAAGTTCAACCGAAATTACTCATCAACTCGATCTCCCCCGCCTTCCATTTTCCCAACAATAATTCTCTACTATGAACATACTACAATGGAATTTAAATGGATTAAACACACGATACGAATTTCTAAGACTCCTGATCTTAAATAACAAACCTGACATTATATGTTGTAACGGTTTTACCTGCTCAGGTTGGCCCCTAATCAATTTTATAAATAACTAACAAATTTGACAAACAACAATAATTATTAAGGCGCCACCAGGATTTTTAATCACGGTTCCTGGAACCGGTCCAGAGCTGAGAGTTCTCATCTTAAGGTAGAGAGAGTGGAGGAAGGTGCTGTTGAAGAATGAATAATTAATTAACAATATATCGATATTTATTAACAATTTTTAATAAATTAAGTACTTATAAAAGATTAACTGAATTTCACTCACACACCCACACTATAATTGATTAAAACTTATTAACTATAGCCTAATTATCGGCTAACCAGGACCAACGAATTATTCTGCGCAAAGACTGCAGTGCGACACAGATCGTTTAACCTAACTATCGGCTAACCAGAACTGAACCAATTTAACATAAGCCTAACTATCGGCTATCCAGAACCAACTTAACACTATTAACACTATCTATCACACATAACCCACACTAATCTTCACACACATATCCCACACTCGAATGACTATATTGTTATTAAATTTATTTTAACAAAATTGATTGTAATTAAATTGATTTAAAAATTTTAATTTAATTATTCAATCATTAGTATTTAGTGAAACAATAATTTCAAATTAACAATCGAATTCCAAAATAGCTTTGAACTAACTATTACAATTTTTCAAATTCCGATTGCCAATTTTGTTTTTAAATTCAAATATTAAATAGATTAAAATTATATGATCAGATAAAAATTTCTGACTACTTTTCTATCATGGTCTTAACATGACAACAATAACTGCTTAAAACAAATGGTCTTAATGTCTTAAATTAATAACCGAGAATTATTTTGATAATTGTTTTAATCTAAATAATGCTTAATAATCAAGTTGAAAATTATTAACATAAAATTAATGATGAAAATTAATGAATTATAACCGAATTTTCTGTGATAATTTCCAACATCAAATAACTTAATTCTTGGACTTAATGTCCATGCTGATAGTTATTAATTTTCGTTAATTTTAATTTATCTACATCTACGGACTTAATCCCAAAATCAATTAATTTCAACGTGATAAAATAATTCACAATATAAAATAATTTTAATAAATAATTCTTAATAAAAATTTTCGATAATTTCCAGTGTTACGTTCCCAAATTTTGGGTGTAATTAATTTTTTATTTAAATAATTTATTTAAGTCCAGATTTTGACCTCATTAGGATGTCGATAGACTCCATATGGGTCATGTCACTGATTCCTCCGCGAAGTACTTTATAAAATATAATAATTTTATTTTTATTTATAAAATATATAATTTAATATTTTACTTTTTAATTTAGCTGCCTACAGGTAGGTAATGGTTAGAGTGCCTGAACGCTGGCTAGCGCTCTGAGCGATTTCACCAGGGTGAGAACAGTTAATAAGCGCTCACACCCTGGGGGTAATAGTTAGGATATTTTTAGGATAGGATACCTGAACGCTGGCTAGCCCTCTAGGTAAAGAAACCAGGGTGGAACGCTGATAAGCGCTCTCAACCCTGGGTTGAGGTTTTAATAAATATCCATTGTAATTGATTAACAATTAACAAATATTTATTAGTAAGGAATTAGCAGACTCAGCCTCAGACCAGCAGAGATTGCTCCTCTGCTAAGTCCTCGGACTGACTGCTCCAGATGAAGTCTGAAGACAGAATGTATATCAATAATAATTACAATGAGTTTTATAATGAATTTTAGCAACGTTGTATCTCAGGTTACCCTATGAGAATATCAACGCAGTCCAAATCCCACAACATAGACTGTTTAGTCTACTGGGCTGCGTTGACGTTCTAGAAATCTGTTATCTCGAGGTATTTCCGTTTCGAAATACCTCGGGTAATAATTAATTAATTAAAATATTAATTAATTGATTTTAAATATAATTTAAAATTTGCGAGAACGTAACATCCAAATAATTTTACAATTTGTAAAAATCGACAAAAGTCGAAACATTCAATTTTGTTAGCTAGAATATTTGCTAGTTTAGTTGTCGTTGACCTTGGGTGTTTGGAATTTACTGCGACACAAAATATATCGACGTTCGACCAAAAATTCCACGAGTAAAAATGCTTGTCGATTATTTTCATGTACAAAACTAATCACTTTTTCTTGACTTAATTATTATAAAATTATTAGAATTAATTAAACGAATCTTCTAGATGTTAATTAATTTAATTGATTAATTTTAGTTTCTTAAAAATTCTCCCGAGGAATTTAGAAAGAATTTATCCCGCAAGGTCGATTGAGTGACTCTCGGGTATAAGCCCCCATGAAAATAACTCAATTTAAACTAGCGAATATCAAGATTCTGATTAATTAAATAATCGTCGATTAAACGATCTAATTGATAATTAAATAGGAGAAGTAACCGAGTATTAGGTAAACCGCGGTTTACTTCTTTCCCACAGAATAATAATTGATACCTTGACGAATAAAACGATGATCTAACTCTCTAATTGAGGATGAAATCCTAGTTGTAGTTGGCTTCCTTCGTCTCGTCACTACTCCGAGGATCGGTTCTTCTCGATTTCCGTGGCACTAGGTCTGGCGGTCGCACTACTTCTCCCTTTTCCACTGCACGGCTCACCTATATTAACCCAAAACTACCCCCTCCTATTCTCCGTTTAGGCCCCAAGATCGAGACGCGCCAGTGCTATGTCGAATAGTTATCGATATCCTGTGACATCGATTTAGGATAATTTTACCCTGTTACAATGTATTCAAGAAACTCACTTCAAAAACAAATACTCCGTCAATCTCAATGGCTACAAAGGTTTCTTTAAAAACAGACCATCAGGACACGCGAGCGGCGGGGTTGCCATATATGTTATAACGGGTTTTTCGACCTCGTGCGTTAGCGAGGCCGAAGTCCGAAATAAATAAATTTGGCCTACCTGCTTTATTATTGTTGGGCGCCAGGAGCTAGGCTCCACTCACGTCGTGTCCGGCTTACTCGGATCGAGACTCTTCGTCGGGGTGGCGGGTAAAAGGTGCAACCTAAATTAAAGAGGAACTAGGAACGATCGTTCGGGTGCTAATAATTCGCCGAAATCTTATTATTAAGTCTAATTTATTGACAAACAGAAAAAAAAAATGGTCGCCGGAATAACAAAGTCACAATAATCAATAGATCAAATTTCGCACGCCGCAATTAACTCGATTATTAATAATTAATTTTATTGAAGGACAAGTCGCAAGGATTTAATTAACAAAAGCCAAATGTCCAAAGAATCTCAATATCAAAATCACAGTTCATCCATCAACAATAATATTCCCAAAAATGTGCCAAAGTCGTATGCCGCGATTAATTTAATAGATCGTAATTGACCCGTTGCAAGAACTAAAATAAACGTCGCATTCAATTTCAATCGTTATCAAAAAAAAAAAAATCCAAAAAAAATAACCGTCGCAAAATTTAACTCACAATAATCAGTTGAGTTACACCATTAATCATCGCACAATAATTTACTTACGAGTAATTATTTAAATTGACTGTAAGTCTCGTCGCAAATACTTTAATTGTGAATTATTAATTAAGCCCACAATTAATCGCTGCTAAATTGTGCAATTAGTAATTTGTAATTAACTAAACAGTTTATTTTTCCGCAAGAACAAAGAAATCTAATTGACAATAATTAATTAGATTAGGCAACTTAATCATCGCACATTTGTTAGCTAATAATCAGGATTAAATTAAAAAAAAAACAATACTTCATCAATAATAATTTCTTAAATCCAACACATTATTCGTCCCAAAAGTTTTTAATTACGCATACTTAATTAAATTGGATAAATTAATCGTCGCAAAATTTTTTTTAATACATATTAATTAATTAAATTAAACAAATCAAGTATCCTAGATACCTCGGACACCGTCGCAATGAATACAATAAAAAAAAATTACGTCTGGAATTCCAACAAGGTCAACGTCAAATTTCTATTTATGCTTAATAATTTTGTCAACACAAAAATTTCAACCGTCGCTTTACCGTACGACCGAAGCTCAATACTCGGAATTTTAACACGAACACTCAAGAATGTGCATAATCACTACAACAATGGAATTGGTACCAGAAATACCTCGTGGGATAATCTCCGGAATAATTACAAAAGAACAAAATAAAATAGCAAAATAAGTCTAACCTAAAAAAAAAATCATTAAGTCACTCGTGATTTTTGTTCGAGTAGGTAAATCCCACGAGATATCTTAAAGACGAGACCACTTACCCTGGTAAAAGGCGTCGATCTCTCCGAGAAAACGCAGCAGTCAAAAAAAAATTCAGCAAGTGGATGGTATCCTGGTTGGTTCGCACGGTTCTGGCTGGTTGGTTCGCACGGTATTGGCTGGAGCATTGGCTCGCTCAACAGCCAGCTCGACAACTCCGCGCCTGTGCCGCTCGCCCAGCCGTAAACTGACCAGTCCGTCGTTTTATCCTCGGGTTAACTTTCCGTCGTCGGTGATCCACTTGGTGTGATTGCACGTCGATGATGCTCGTTGATGATCCTCTTCTCGAGTAAAGTGGTCGTCGCTTATCGTACCAAACAATATTTCTTATCTTAAAACTAACTTATCTAAATTAAATAATTAACCGCAGTTTTAAATTTATTTCGCGCGCTGTTGAGCTTCGATCGATCTTTCGCCGCGTGAGGGCGACTCGGCCGCGCCGAATCCAACCAATGACCTTCCTAACTGGGAAAATTTTTATTAAAAATAAAAATAAAAAAAATTAAGTAAAAAAAATAATAAAAAAAACTTATTAACAGGTGTCGCTAAAAGCGGCCTGTTACAATGTTAGGAACACCATTCCATGTAAACAAATCATCGTAAATAGCAATCTTGAAGTAGTAGCTGTCTCCATCCACCTTCACAAGAAAATAAACATCTGCAACCTATACATCCCCAACAGTCACAATTTAACAGCTCATGAACTAAATAACATTACTAACCAAGTAAAAGATCCGTGCATTATAGTCGGCGACTTCAACAGCCATAATCACATATGGGTCTCCCACAAAATCGACCTAAATAGAGAAACTATTATCGAAGACTGGATTGATAACTACAACCTCACCTTACTAAACAACGATTCTCCCACCCACTTTAACATTTCATCGGGTACAGAAAGCTGCATCAACCTCACTCTAGCAAGCCCAGATTTAACAGATAATATATCCTGGAGAACTGATGATAACCTCTATGACAGCGACCACTACCCCATCCACATCTCCATCGAAGATCCTAACCACGCAACAGAAGAAGCTAACCCCCCAAAATGGAAATTCCGCAAAGATAGATGAAATCGTTTTGCTCAAACTGCTGAAAATAATATCAAACTGCTTCCCACTCCTAACTCAGAACAGCCTATTGGTGAAACTATAAATAACTTTGTCCAAGCCATCAAAGATGTCGCTGATTTTACATTTCCCAAAATATCAAACAATAAACACAATAAACAATACTAATGGTGCTCCGAAGAAACTAAAAAATCTTTAAACGACAAAAAAAAACGCTTTCAAAAACTACAGAAGGAACAAAATGGATATTGAGTTACTAATAGAATACAAAAAATGCCGAGCTATTGCTAGAAGGAACCTCAAAGAATCCAGAAGATCATTTTGACGAAAATTTGTCTCCTCCATAAATTTCCAAACTCCTCCAGAGATAATCTGGAAAAAAATTAAAAAAATTAACGGAAATAAAACTAGCTATATGTCAACTACCTTGTTCGACAAAAATAACACTCTACTTACCAAAGACACAGAGAAAGCCGAAATCTTAGCCGACACTTTCGTCTTCAACTCCAGTGACGACAACTTTACTGAAACATTCCGCAATAACCTCAACAATTTCACAACCTCAAACAGCTTACCTAATGCCTCACAAGAACCTCTAGCCAGCGATGAAATCAAAGATGTCCTTTCCCATCTCAACGCCCCCCTCACTATTTCCGAACTAAATCAAGTGCTAAAAAAAAACAAAAATTCAAGTCCAGGGCCCGATGGACTACCAATAATATTGATCAAACATTTATCAAATACTAGCCTCCAATACATTCTCGAAATATACAACTATATTTGGTCTCACAACGTTTTCCCAAAAATCTGGCAACTAGCTACCATAGTACCAATCACTAAACCGGGCAAAGATCAATCCAACCCCTCAAATTACCGTCCTATCTCATTGACGTGTAACCTAGGTAAAATCATGGAAAAAATGATTAATAAACATCTCACTTGGTACCTTGAAAATCTAAAATGGTTCTCGACCACTCAAAACGGCTTCAGGAAAGTTCACTCTACTAATCATCACCTACATCACCTACACAGTTTTATCAAAAAGACATTCTCCAATAAGCTAACAGCGATAGTAATTTCGCTGGTAATTTCGCTCGATATTGAAAAAGCCTATGAAATGATCCACAGACCAAGAGTCATTGATATCCTTGCTAATGAATTGAAACTACTTGGGCCAATACTCAACTTCATAAAAAATTTTTTAGAAGAAAGACTTATACAAGTAAGAGTTAATAACTCATTATCTAATCCCAGGACAATCAAGAATGGTCTCCCTCAAGGATCGATTATAAGTGTCCTCCTATTCCTAATAGCCATCAATGAAGTTGTGCAATGTATATCAGCCCCGTCTCACGTTCTCCTCTTCGCTGATGACCTATCTTCTGCTCAGGCAAAGACCCCCAAAACATCTGTAACATCCTTCAAACGTCATTAAACCACTTAACAAACTGGAGCAACAAAACAGGGTACAAATTTTCTACTAGCAAATCAGAGTTTATGATCTGTTCCTATGATAAAAAGAAAATTCAACTGAAGTCAGTTAAAATATTTCTCAATAACAAAGAACTACATCGGACCTGCAAATTATAAATTCTAGATATCCTCTTCGACAAATCTTTAACATGGAAGTTATATATAACAGAACTAAAACGGCAATGCCATCAACGCTTAAACTTGCTCAAGTCCATCGCCTCAAATAAATGGGGAGCTGACTCACCAATTCTAATCAACACCTACAGAGCTATCATCTGATCGAAACTTGACTACGGTTGTACCCTATACCAATTCGCCTCAAGCCACCACCTAAAAAAACTAGATTCTATTCAGACCACTTCAGTAAGAATTGCCTTAGTAGCTTATAGGACCAGCCCTAGAATGAGCTTACTAGCAGAATCTGGAGAAACACCGTTGGACATAAGAAGAGAACAATTATCCTTAAACTTTGCTTCCTCAGCCCTCTCAATCATCCCAGAGCTCCACCAAAACTAACTTCGAAGACACCCAAACCTCAACTCTGATAATCCTTCAAAAATCCACGACCTCCTCATCAAGCTGACCAACAATGTTGAATAACAAAATTTAACTCTATACCATCCGCAATTCTTTCAGATCCTCTCCTGGATAGCTCCAATGGAATGCTATGACCTATCTATTGGTGAACATACTTGGGAAAAAGAAAACACACCTACAATTCTCTATAGGAACCTTCTTACAAAAATCATCAACCAACTAGAACAATTCACCCAGATCTACACCGATGGATCTATGCTTAACAACCTACGAGAATGTGCCATAATCATTAATGACAGGACATTTAAGTATAAACTTTCACCATCATACTCTATCTTCTCATGCGATGCCTTTGCAATACTCAAGAGCCTCAAATTAATTGGTCAACTGAACATACACAAAGCAGTTACATTCTCTGATTCAAAATCAGTGATAAAAGCACTGTTAAATCCGAACTCTTCTGAAAACATTATCCAAGAGTGCCAAGCTATCATCTACAACAAAATTCACACTAGAGTCATCAGAATCATCTGGATCCCCTCACATCAAGGTATTAACGGTAACGAACTTGCAGAGATCGAAGCAAAAGATGGAACAACCTCAGGCTCCGACCTTACCTTGTTTCTCTAAACCACTCCAACTGACTTCAAAAAGATGGTCAAGAACTATATTAAGACCAAATGGGACAGACTTTGGAGAATGAGTTCATCTCATCTACATGAAATCCGCAACAACACTTCAGAGACAAGACCTCTACTCGAAAAAAAATCTGACCAATGCCAAATGACCAGACTAAGAATAGGGCACACTGTGTTTTCTCACAACCATTTACTAAGCAAAACTAACGTCAAAAAATGTCCGGCTTGCAACGAATACGCCTCTGTCAAACACATCTTAATGTTATGCCCTCAACTTAACTTACTAAGATCTCAGCATCGGATTCCAACCAACATCCAGACAGCCCTCAACAGAGAAGATTTCCTTCCACGAATTTCTATCTTCCTAAATCAACTAAAGCTATTATGTTAAATTTTTTCTATTCTAATTTATATCCAGTTATTTGCAAATTTATATTCTGTCAGATTTAATTACTGAAATGCATTAAATAGTAGTCGCAGAGGACCTTTGATGTCATTGCGACTTTAAATAAACTTATTAAAAAAAAAAAAAAAAAAAAAAAAACGATTAATTCAAGATACGAAGAACTCTTGGAATTAAATAATTATTGTTGTAATGTTAAGAACATGGCAGTAATTTAGTAATTAGGAAAATTATAATTAGGAATCAAAGAATCTTAATTAGGAAATAAGAAATAGCAATTAGGAAATGAGAATGGAATTATTTTATTAATGGGAAATAATTTATCGTATTATTGTTGTTATTAGAATTTGGCGTGCGCTGTGTGGATAGCGTATGTAGTAACGTGCGGGTCCGTGGGACAGCATGAACTAAGTTAGAGTAGCGTGAGGGTCCGGTGGACAGCGGGCACTACAGCGACGTGAGGGTCAGCTAGACAGCGCGAAATATAACCGAATGAAAGTTGTGTGTGAATGAGATTATCCTATGAATTTTTATAAATTGTTATATTGGTCTTTATCTTAATTGTAAAAAGAAATGGATAAATATATAATTTGGTAAAACGAATTTCTGTGTTTAAGTTTTGGTTTCTTTCATCAATCTCTCACAACCCTGACCTATTACTCCATATTCTGGTACAGTTCTGGATACTGAGTACAAAAATCCAGTGGTGCCCTTAATAAGTAAAAGGGGCGACCAACGAGCAAACGACATCCCGTTTCAAGTTAGACTTGGCGTTTCGCGACAATTAATATGTGCCCTTTTTGGCGGAAAATTTATAATAAAATCAACGTTGTTCGCGGAATATTTATATTTTGAATCAACGCTTTTCGCGTTAATTAATAAAAACTTGTTTAAATTATAATCTGTTTACGTTTACGACTAAGTAAATTACCGACCGATCTATGATGCAGTTATTTGTAGATTTACTTGTGTTGTCGAGCAAAACTCACTTCTGTATCGGTTCGAGGTACCTTGATCAGCGGGAACAGAATGCTCTAGTGATGACAGATTTCGTTAGTGCCTTTTGAAATCAAAGAAAAAGCCTAACCACGAACATCGAAATAATGGCTGGAGCACGATAATGACTGTCGAAGATTATCGTAAACTTAAGATGATAATTTCAATCGAGCTTATAAAGGAACATCGATTTCGAGTAGTAAGCAAATAGATGGTCCCGATACGTTGTAAATAATTCTAGATGTTTCAATAATATGACTCAATTTCACATGATTTCACTTGATATTGAGTAATCTACTGAACAGCTATTAGAATAAGGTCAGAGATAAACACAGGTAAAGAAGGCGACACGATTCTTTAAGGAAAACTCGAGGTCTAACCGTTTTCAAGAAAATAGAAGAAATGTTGAAATGATTAGCGTCAGAAGGTAATATCAAGTGTACAACTATTACTTAAATAAAATATGTCACACACTTAAGTAAATAAGTATCTTAAAATTAAAAAATATTTAACTTAGAAAATAAAATAGTGAATTAGATGTCAAAAATTTTATGGGAAAGAAAAAGCAAAAATAATGAATTTTAGCGGACGTCACACTAATATTACTTTTTTATGGGTAATCATCAATAAATAAATTAGGAAAACAGTTGACCCTAAAGGCAACACTAAGAGAAGGATTTTTTAGCATTTAAAAAGATTTCTTTGTATTTAAGAAATCATTCTTAAACATCATTTTCTCGTATCCAAAAAATATTTCTTAGTATTGAGGAAATATTTCGTAGTATTGAAAATATTTCTCAATATTTCTCAGTATCTCGTTTATTGTTCCTATAACATTGGCATTCTAAAATATTTAAAATATCGGGTCCATGAAATATTCCCCAGTTAGCACAAGCGAAACGAAGTTCACGTAAACCTGCGGCCGGAATTTGAGGTAAAGTTTACTCTAACAGTAGAGCAACAGTTATACTTATAACTGTTGACGTGAAGTTAACGATAACTTTCTGCAACTTCGCATTAACTTTGAGCGAACTTTTCGGAAAATTCCGGCAATAGATTTACGCTAACTTGATGCGTAAGTTAAAGTCAAGTTACGGGAAACTGTTGCAAATGCAAAGGTTGACGCGAAGTTAACAAAAAGTTGACGTCAACCATTGAACATCAACTTAGTTGATGGTCAACCTGTGCTAACTGGGTCCATCTTTTAATTTTGCAATTCCTGTGTAGTGACGGATTTAAGCATGATGCCGCCCCAGGCCTTGTTTATCGCGCCGCTCTCAATGTTAGAATGAATGTAATTAATTGTAATATAATATTTTTATTTTAAATTTAAAATAACTTCATTTCGTTAGAATATAATTTTTTATTATAACTAATACATATTTCAGATATATAAGTTACAAACGTTAGACAAATAAATAATTTTTTTTTTTTTTTTTTTTTTAATCTTTATCAACTTCAAAATTTCATTTTTCTGGTTTTGGTCCACGCAAAAATAGCAATTGTCACGGGGCTCCTTGATTACCCGTTGAAGGTCCTCACCCTAGCCGTGGTTAGTTATCGACAGATCACAGGGCGCTGTGGCCTAGGATGCTCGCGCAGTAGAAATAAAATTTACATAAGTTCCGGGGCCTAGGAAATAAGCGTTCCGCGGATGGGGATAATCCCAATTAACAAGTGAAGTTGCCACACGGAAAAACGTTATTGTGAAGCCGGAGCCCGAGCAACCAGCACGAGATTTTGGAAATACCAGGTAAATATTAATATTCCTCTGAGATTCCTGTGGAACCTTCAGAGCGATTATTTTAACTTATAAATTTGATAATTACTGCTAGGAATCTCAGCCTAATTATCCAATAATAACAATTCTAACTAGCCTGAATTTCCAGATAAATTATTGTTGAAAATCCCGAGCTGCGACGCAAGTGAACCGAGTACCGAGAACATCGTGATTTTGGCTGACAGAGTTGCCTCTAATAGAAATCCACGAGAACAACAAAGAGAGCCGAATTTAAGAGAAGAAATCGTCAAAAGTTCTCAGGTACAAAATAAAGTTTAACCTCGGTAAATTATTGCGTCGTCCCCGGAAACTCTAGGCACAGGCGAGGTTCCGTCTTCCAATCGCCCTACTTGATTAGTTAATTAATTATTCGAATTTAATTAAAATATCTTAATTTTAAGTCGAAGTTAAAAATTAGTCAAATAAGATTTGAACAAATAGAAATTTAATAAGTTGGAAAATTTCAAATTCAAAAATAAAAGAGGTTAAATTTAGAAATAAAATTATTATAAAATTGGTCAAATAAATTTAGACTAAAAATTACAAATCAGAAATTTTGATATCGACAATTTTGAGTTAACTGCGTCATTTATATAAGCGATATTCTGTCGATTAAATTTATTACAAAATAGAAATTAAAATGAAACTAAAGGAAATTAAAATTAGAAATTTGTCCAAGTTAGATTAAAATTGACCAATAAAATCAACAAGTAAAAATAAATTAAAATTTAAATTAAAATTTAAAATGAAAACTAATAATTGAAATTTACTTTTGGAAAATTATCAAAGATGTTAAAATAAAATTACCATAGATACAAATTCCTTAAATTAGAATATTGAAATTGTTAAGCAGTAAATTAATTTATAAAACAAAATTTACAAGAGTAAAATTATCAATAAAAGAAAATTTGTTCAATAAAATTCGATAAATAAATTTGTCAAATTCCAGTACGATGATTTCAAAAATAATCAACATAAAATTTAGCCTTGGGAAATTTTTACCAAGTTGAAGACTAAGTCTCAAATCTTGACTGGAATTCAAAATAGACATAAGCCGATTATTCAGGCAGTTTGAATTCGAGTAAATTTTAATTAATCTAACATTTTGGTTGAATAAACGCTACTGTGATATTAATTATTAAGCAACCAAAATTTAAATTAAATTATTTATCGAAGTCAAGTTAGGGGCCGGGAGATTTGATTCCCAGGAAGTTATGTTGCAAAAAGTATTAGAGAATTTTAAATGATTGTAAATTAGAGTCAAGTATGTAATATATATTAGATAAATTGTTTTTATTGGAATCGCGCGCGCGCGTGTGTGTGTGTGTGTGTGTGTGTGTGTGTGTGTGGAAAATATTTTACAGTATATACTCCTCTTTCACGGGCTGTCGAGGAGGTTAGTATTAGCAGGTTGTCGACTAGTGTCATGGTATCCTCCTCTGTCCTAGTCGACTTCAGGTTCCTTAGTCCCATAGTGAGGATCCGGGTGACAGCGAGAGGGCTAAGGACGGTATGAACCTTGGGCAGGGGTCCGGGCGACCACCCAGGGTCATATCTAGAGTCTTAGAGCGTGAGGGTCCTGTGGACAGCGCGATTTAGTTAGAAACTGCGGTATAGACGCTCCTTATGAGGGTACCGTCAGGAATAGGCAACTATGATAGAAACTGCGATATAGACGCTCCATATGAGGGTATCGTAGGAATAAGTAACTTTTATAAGTATGAGTGTGTGTGTGAGCATTAAAATAAGATTTAATTGTTGTCAATTTGCTAAAATAAATTTATAATTGATGCTAAATTGAATTGTTCTTATTTATGTCAAATTTTATGATTTCTCTCGATCCTGTGATATCTCTCTTGCTTGGACCGGTTCTGGAAACCGTGATAAAAATTCCAGTGGCGCCCTTAATTATTAAATTCAAATAAAGGGGTGACCAAGGGACGGTTCCAACCCGTTACACAATTATATGATCATACTCAATTTCTTGGACGAGTTGAGCTTCAATAGACAATGATGCAAGAGCATGAAGTCTATCTTGACCCATACTGGTACGTAAATAGGTTTTTACTCTTTTTAAAGTAGAAATAGATCTTTCTCCTGAACAATTTGCAGCCGGAATACTCAAATATATTTTATGCATTATTTTTTTAATTGGTTTTTAGGAATAACTTTTAAACGGTTTTATCGATCAATTTCAAGAATAAATTAGCTCTCAACCTTGAAAAACTACGTCGATCGCCGCAAATCCGATCAAAATCGGTTGATTCGTTCGAGAGATATCGTGACCGAAAGAAAACCGAAAAAAGTGTTTTTCTTACATAACTTTATTCCTTTTTAGATCATTTTTGATGAGATGGAAAAATTATTAGAACTTCGAAATCCGCGTCGATTGTGACCGAGAATGTGAAAGTCAGTCTATTTTTTCGAGAGATATCGTGAATGGGAGAAAACCAAAAAAAGTGTTTTTTCGGAATTACACCGTAATTTTTTATTTGATCAATTCAAACTTAAAGATTCTTGGAGGCTTCAAAAACTGCGTCAAATGTCGCCATCCTCGTGAAAATCGGTTCATTCATTCAAAAGAAATTGTGGTTTGAAAATTAAAAAAACAGTGCTTTATCAAACTTCTATCAGATCGCATCACTTTCTGAGAATTTTCGTATAACTTTCTTAACTGTGCTGCGAGGCATCAAGTATATTAAAATCAATTGATTTGTCTGAAAGTTATTGCAGTTCATATATTTTCAAAAAAGTGTTTCACTCCATGTAAACTACACTTTTGAGCTCGAAGAGCTTAACAACATCTTAATGGAAGAAATTTTTATAGCGCCTTACATTTAAAATTAGCAAAAGTTGTAGAGATGGCACGTCGGTTTATTCAAAAAAGTCACTTTTGTAATTTGTCAAAGTACGCATTAAAGTTGAATCACAATTAATTTTCGTCTGAATGAATTATTCAAATTAACTCTGAGGTGTTAATAATATATTAACGAATACAAACATATCACTTATTTATAAACAGTCGTTCTTGATGTCGAAATTAAGAACATTGAAATTACACTTATGTCGTCATTTAACGCTACTGACACACAAATCTAATTTACGCATTGTTTATTTATGAAGATCATCACGAAATAAAGATAAAACCTATGTTATAAAATTATCAAACTTTGATTTGTACTTCCACGAAAACAGTCGAAAAATATTGAAAAACGGTCGATTTTGCCGGCCATTGAGTGACATTCATTTTTTTTATACTTTGTTGTAAAAATGTTTTTAATTATACTATTATCTAAAACCCGCGATGCGACACAAAAATAATTGATCAAATCCCAATAGAGTTTTTAATGGTATATTGTTCGAATAAATTAAAAATAGCAATAGACTTATTAGTTATCCGTCGATGATGAATTCTTACAATTTTCAGTTGAAAAATTGTTGGATGTTATCAATCTAACTTATTTGGTGGATTTAAACCTATAATTTTGTATTAATTGTCTTAAACTAAATTTATTAAAATAATTGTTTAATTTAATTAATAATAGCTTTAACAAATAAATAATTCTCTCATCCTCTCTTCTTATTTTAGTTTTGAATATCGTAAACTATTTAATTTTCGAATACTATTTCTATGCTGAGCTGACTACATTCTAACACGATTTTAAACCTTGACTAAGCGAGCGGTCTTAAACCTGACTTACTTTCTAATTCAATTGATTGAGAAGATGTTTGAAAATCTGGCGTAAGACCAAGATTTCCTCACCCGGGTGAACTATCTGGCTATTATAGAGGTTGAAAAAAACCAATGTTACCAATAAGACGATGATTTATTCCGGTACCTGGAAGTTTCTCCTTAGACGACGAAGACAGCAACTCACCCGGCTATATTTGTATTACGTGATCTCAGGTTGGCAGTTCCATATTTATTTATTTATTTATTTATTTACTTCCCAAAAAAGAAATAGATATACATACATCGTACATATAAATCCTATAGAGGAAACAAAAAGTTCCCTGAGCATAGGTTCGGGAAGAGTTAATAGGCATATATGGTTTGTTTATCATCTATGTGCCTATTTAACAGAAAATTCTTATAATTGAAATATTTGTACATTATTTATAATAGAAAAATATAAAGCGAAAACATAAAAAGCACCAGAATCGTGCAAGTTTTGTAACAGTTATAATTATGATACTTAATACTATTATTACAACTAGCGCAAAGTAATATTTCTTTTATTCGGTTGCTAGTTGTTTTTGACTGGACATCAACCATGTTTTGATATTATTTTTAATTTCTTTAGTAAATGTATGTGTATTCTTTATTTCATTCGGTAGCATATTAAAATATTTAATTGCAGTATACAGTGGACTGTTTTGAAATTTAGTCTTCGTTATTCTAGGTCCTTGGATTGTTTTGTGCCTAGATCTACCTTCATAATTATTATGTTTATATAAGCACGTACTAAAGAATTTAGTTAAACTACAAAGTACATATTGTTGCTTAATATTTAAAATATGGTTGTACTCTACTCTGATTTTTTTTAGAATCCTTTCTTGAACTGTAAAAAGTGGTTTGATAGTGTTTTTATACGCACCACCCCACGCTATAATACCGTAGTTGATGATGCTTTCGAATAACGAGTGGTATAACATTTTCAGTACCCTACGTTCCATAAAGACTCATTTTATATACAAGAAATTGGAAAAATTTGATTTTTTTAACGGTCTCCTGAATATGCACATCCCATTTCATACAACTATCAATATAAATTCCTAAATATTTACAGCTATCAACTTTTCTAATTATTTCATTATTTATACTAATTACAGTCTTTGGAATATTATCACTATAACAAGAGAAAGTTAAGTACACAGTTTTCCCCACATTTAGTGTTAATTGGTTATTTTTTAGCCAACTGTGGACAATTTTCAAGACTCCGTTCATATCTCTTTGCACTACTTCCCAATTATCACCCGCACACAGTATAGCAGTATCATCAGCATATGATAGAAGATATTTTTGGTCTACAGCACTAAAAATATCATTAATATATAATAAAAACAATAGGGGACCGAGTATTGTACCTTGTGGGACACCGATTTTTACATTTTCATGTTTACTGTACACTCCCTTATATTTTACTGTCTGTACTCTATTCTTTAGATGTAAGTAATCTTTCATCAATTTATTAGTAACACCCCTTACGCCGTATCTTTCTAGTTTGTTCAGCAATATGTCATGATTTACAGTATCAAATGCCTTAGCTAAATCGAGAAAAGTAACAATTGTTCGTTTATCAGAATTTAAGTTGTCATATATATTTTGAATAAGATCAGCATGAGCATCACTTGTGCTTTTGTTTTTTTAAGAAACCAAATTGTCTCTCGTTAATTGTATTACATTCTGTTATAAAATCAGACAAACGAAAATGTATAAGTTTCTCTAGTACTTTGGCTAAATTTGATATCAAGGAAATCGGACGATAGTTACTGGGGTCATAGTAGTCACCATTTTTGTAAATGGGTACAATAACTGCCGTTTTTAGGGCACTGGGCCAAATACCTTCAGCTAAGCATATATTAAAGATATGCTCCAGCGGTTTGCTAATACAATGTGCTGAGATTTTTAATACTTTACTATTAATTTCGTCCAGACCACCCGCTTTATCTTTTAGATTTTTAATAGTTTTAAATATTTCATTGGCATCTGTAGGTCTGAAGAAAATTGATTTACAATTGTTTTTCACTAAATCAGATGTCCTGCTCTTATTAGTTTCATCAGCATTAATCTTTTTAGCTAAATTAAGCCCTATGTTGCTGAAAAAATGAACAAAAACATCAGCAATATCTTTGGCATCAGTTACTTCTTTATCCTTATATACTAATTTTTTAATGTCATTGTCTGCTTTGTTTTTTCTCCCTAATTTACTATTTATGTATTGCCATAGTTTCCTACTATCACTGCTGTTCTTGTTGACCTGTTCAGCATCATAGTTTTTTTTTGCTCTTAAAATTACTCGGTTTAAAATATTACAGTAGTTTTTATAATTGTCTTTAAGTTTGGAGTTATTTTTATCAAGCTTCCATAAATTATATAAAGTTTCTTTAGTGTTACAAGATTTCACAATACCCTTAGTTATCCAGTTTTTCCTATGTAAACTAAGTTTGCCTTTATTTCTATATATATTTGGTTTTGTTTTCAGTGTTGCTTCTTTAATTAAATATTTTATTTCCTTTATTAACGCGTCAATTGCTATATTTGGGTCTTGTATATCAAATATGTAATTTAAATCAGTTTTGTCACATAGTTTTTTAAATTTTTTATAGTTAATGGCAGTATTAGGAGCTTTAAAGATGTTTTCTTTTTGCCAGTTAATTGTTAGAAAAATTGGATAGTGATCTGTGAAAACATTAGTGTATGTAAAAGAATTTGAGATAACTGTTTTAGATTTAAAAAACATATTATCAATACAAGAACCCTCTAGATCGCTTGGTCTAGTGATACCACTAAAACAATTGACATAATTTTTAATTAAAATATTTATTACATCTAATTAATTATTGGGTTAATTTTATGGATAGAGTAATATGGTCTATATTAATATGGTCTAATTCTTTGTATCAATTAAAATGCAAAAAAAATCTCTAGGCATAATTTTACGGCTATAACACAAGCGGTCACCCATCCAACTATTAACCCTGCTCAATGTTGTTTAACTTTGGTGATCTCCGTTCGTCTTGAAGTTTCTGTCTGCTGTGCTGCTGTCTTAGATGATAATGATTCTATGATCTACATTATGTATCATATGAGTTTATTATAAATGTATAAATGTAATATAAAAATTGATTTTATGACATATTTGGATAGTCATAATTCATAATTTATTTATTTTACTGAATCTCATTATAATATAACAATTATTTGAATAATAAAATAAATAATGATTTTACTATTACGTAGTAGCAGAGCAGATCAAAACATCTCATAGGAAATGTAATAAATTTTGTATTTCAGAATTATTTAAACATAATTATAAACATCATTTTACACTTTTTGTGAGTACCAAAAAAAATTTTTTTTTCAAAGAAAAAATTTTTGTATATGTTAATCATATATAATTATATATACTTAGATATAATTATATATGGGACTATATATAATCCTGCATGGCTGTATATTGCTCCATATATAGTCATATATAATTATATATGACCTTATATACAATTCCTTATATAATCATGTATGATTATATATAATTATATATAATTATATATAATTGTATATGGAACTTTATATTATCCTGCATGGCTGTATATTGCTTCATATATAGTCATATATAATCTTATATACAATTCTATATATAATCATGTATGATTATATATAATTATATAGAAACATTTTTTCTCGGGTCCTCCGTTTATAATTTTCCACCCGTATTCGCGCTCTTTTAAAATTAACCATTTAATTCCTTTATGTGACTGGTTAGCAGACCACCTATAGGTTCCGTTGATTGGTAAAATACCTATTGTCAGGTTTCAAAAAATTACGTCGAAAAATTTTTGAACCCGCAGCAGCTATTATGGTGCATTCAGAAAAGAGACAAACATTTCTGCATTGTATAAACATTTCTCGAAATAACATACAAGCTCTTCTAAGAATAGTGACATCGCTCTTACAATAATATTCCATTTCATTTTTAAAATTACAAACATGTTTTTCACAAACTTATGCATTATACCATAATGAAAATTTTTCGTAAGTTTTTGAAAACATAGTTTCGGGTGAAAAATATTTTGCAAGGGGCAAGCGACCTACATAATTTTTATTCTTAGGCGTGTTGAATAAATAAGGAAAGTATCCTTTTGAGGCTTCGTCTTCAAAACCAAAAGCTTTCGGTATTTCACGTAAAGGCAGATGTAGGTAGTTCAGACTGTCTAAAAAACGGTTTTGGCTATCCTCATTACGATTATTTTTGTCCCGTTTAAAATTAAATCTGGTAAGCACGTTTTTTTTTTCTCAATCATACATTTCAAAACAAATCGGGCATCGAAACTGCTAGCGTTGTGCGCTATACAAATTATTTTTAAAAATTTTGGATAATTTTGTAAGGCCAAATCGATTAAGTTTTCTACGGGATTATCATAAAAAATAAACTCCCTTTTACTACAATCCTCACAATTTTTAATAACACCTTTACTATCCCAACAAAAAGTGCAGGTTTTTGAAGCACATACAAATTAGGCACACGTATTTTTGTAGAAGGTGACCCTTTAACGCGTTCGTTTTGTTGTGTTTCAAAGTTATAGAACAAAAATAAAACTTTCGGCAAGACTTTTCGTTTAAGAGGCGCCGTATAACAATATTGATTAACCGGTCTTTCACAATAATATATCTAGCGATAACTTAAATCGCAATTATGTGGTAGATCATTAGGTTTATAACGGCAACATATAGAGCATAATTTCAACACATCACATTCAATCATATTTTTATTCTTACCACGTAAATTACCTGAAACTAATTTCAAATGATTTGTATCAAAACGGTCGCATAAAAACCACCTATTACATAAAGCGCAGTTGGTTTTATTCAAATATTCACACACCGGTGCAGTGTTACATCTAGGACATTTTTTCGAACATCTACACGGAAAAAAAACTATATGAAAAATTATAATAGTGATATCGTAATTCAGGAATAGACTTTTAGTATCTTGATTTTTACGATGCTGTCGTCTACAGAATACAATTTGAATTTTTGAAAATTACGATGTTATTTAGTAAATTTTTCTTCTGTAAGAGCAAGTGAATAAGGACGCATACTATATGTTTTAATAAAAGAAAGACAGAGTCCAGTAGTTTGCGGCGCCACCACCAAAAGATGACCAACTACTGTATAGAGGGTCTTATTATGTGATTGAACAGTAAATTTAGATATTCTCCCCGATAGCGTGAGGGGATAAACCTTGGACTTCTGGCGGAGAGGACTCCTGGTTCGATTCTTCGGTGATGCAGAATTATTTTTTTCGGTGACCTAAGCTTCTTTTTAATTTGAGTGATTTACGATGCTGCATCGTAAAAATTACGATGTTTGAGTTTAGGTCCGGCACTACAATATTCTATACTAAAAATTACGATGTTTTCACTGTAATTTTTTATACAGTTTTCTTTCCGTGTGTATTCATTAAATTTATTATTCTCATAAGTAGCCAAAACAAAATCGCAACGATTTCAAATTGGAGTAAGAAATAAAGCGCCACCACTATTCTGTACAAATGGCGGAAAAAATTTTGAAAAAACTTTCAATGACAAAAAAATGTTAGGAAAATTACTTACATTTATATAATTAATAAAACAGATGACTATCAAACGATTAAATTGTATATCTATTTATTCTTTTGTTAAAATGGAAAAAATTCTAGAATTTAAAGGTACTTTAAACTTACTTCTCAATGAGCGAGAAGAAAAAAATCGTACAAACAACATCTCTGTTTCGTTGAAAATGAAAGTTGCATTCATTGTTATGTTTTATAAATTAAATATTAATTATGTACAACTGTAATAAGTTTAAAAATCGCATATAAAAGTTTTAAATGAAGCTTCAGTATACACGGCGCTAGCATATTGAGAAGTGAACGTGTGTTTTGTTAGCTCCGTAGTTTTTACTTTTTTTTCAATATTTAGTGGCTAGCTACTTCTTTCAATTAATGGTTTTCATTAGCTATTTTATTTTTTGTGCTTATTGTGATAATTAGTTTGGTGGAGTGAACTCTATTTCGAGCAAATTTAGCAATTAAAGTAGACGCCACGTGTTTTTTGGTTACCGTGAACTATATCAATAGTATAGAGGTTCTTCGAGCGATTGTAGCTCGTGTCGTTGTATAGTATCAGCATTGTTACCGGCGGACAGTTAGAAGATGTCTAAACCCAAGTGCGCTCGTTGTTACCTAGAGATAGCGAAATCATGAGTGTGTCAAGTCAAAATTGAAACGTAAACATTAATTCTACGCTGACTGTATTGCAACTAGATATGCGGTTGATGTTTTAGCTGTTTCAGAGACTGTAGCTGATTAATGTCTTTCATGCTTTCTAGAATTATCTGTGGCTGTCATGATATCAGTTTTGACAAAAATTGATGAGAGATTAAGTGGTTTGGAGTCAATGAAAATTACTCTGCAAACTCTAGAGGAAACTATGGAGGCTCTCAAACAAGATAGCAGAGGAATTCGAGATGACGTTTACATGTTATTACTGAGATGACCTTTACATGTCATTACAGATATGACCTTTACTAATTGTCATTACTGGCGTTCCTGAAACTGAAGACACGGTGGATACTAAGAAACTTGCATCAGATTTTGTTCCAGCGTTAGCTAATGTTCTGGATGTTCCGTTAACGCAGTTTGAGATTATTTGAGCACAGCGCATGGGAAAAAAAGGCAAATTCGCAGTTAAACTAGGGAAAAATTCGTTCATGAGCGGTCGTTGTGGAGCTCACTTCAGCAAGTAAGTGCAAGCAGACTATTGAAGCAAAGAAGAAGGTGCCTAACCTAATGGCAAATAATATTATTGCTTCGCTGCCAGTCAACAAAGTTAGTGTCAACAGACGTATCCTAGTTGAGTTGCGAAAATTATGTAATGAAGTTCGAAAGAAGTTTGCACAAGTTGATGGCAAGTACATCTGGATCATGGATGATGCTGTTTATCTCAGGAAAGATGCGACTTCCAGGCCAATAAGGATTTTGCCTTCAACCAGCCTTGATAGCATTAAGCTACAATATCTTTCTTACATTAATTTATTACCTAGATGTTCTCAGCCGGTGTTAGAACATCCAAGATCTCATCAACGGTCAGTAAATAGAAAATCGACTTCTTCAGAGCTTTCAGCGGTCTCTACTATCAATGTCTGCTGTTTAAATGCCCAGTCATTAGCTTCAACTGCTCATATTGACAAGTTTTGGAATTGTTTCTGCTATAATAACTATGATGTGATTGATGTGACTGAGTCATGGCTGAATAACATGATCATAGATTCTCAGGTTAGCTTGCCAGGTCATTCAGTGCTTCGAGTTGATCGTCGTGGCCGAGTCGGTGGTGGAGTTGCGCTCTACATACGCAATGGGCTTTTGTCATTGCTTTCTGATAGTGTTCCAGAATTTCTCTTCGCTGAAGTTTGGAGTTCTTTGCATCCAAATTACTTATAGATTTCTCAAACACATTACTTCCGATGCTGTCGAGGATTTCATCTCATCTTATGACGTATCTGTTTTCGAAAATGAGAAGAATGTGGATTTGAAGCTTGCTAACTTCAACTCACTTTTCAATAATCTGCTCGATGCAATCGCACCTAAAAAAGTGTCAACTTTCAAGCGGTCTCTCGTACCTTGAATGTCTGCAGATCTTTGTGCCTTAAAAAAGGAAAGAGATGTCTGTTGTCAAGCAGCCAAGCGTCATAATTCATCTTGTTTATTCGCTAGATATATAAATCTTCGCTGGAAGTTCAAACGTGAGTTATTAACGGCAGAAGATGCGTACCTGAAATCTAAGTTTGCGGTCTCAGGTGGCACGATGGCGCTTTGGAAAGAGTTTGACAAGATGGGACTTACTAGAAAGGAATCCCAATTGCAGCATGAACCTATACTAATTTCGATGGAGCTTAACAATCACTTTGCATCTGTGTCTGGTGGTGAGCCTTTGCCAAGTTTTGATGAGTTTTCAGCTAAAATGCAGTTCATAAGTGGTAAAGATCAGTTGTGTTTTTGTAAAGTAGATCCTTAAGTGTCAAAGATGCGGTAAAGCATATATCGACTCGTGCGAGACGCGTTGATGGAATATTGATGCAAGAATATAAAGCTACGCTTGAAGTGCTTCTACCGCTTATAGTAGCGTTATTTAATACATTAACTAGTAACCGTGTTTTTACCATGTTATGGAAATGCTCACTAGTGAAACCACTACCAAAAGTGAAGCATCCATCAACTGCTTCAGATTATCGCCTTGTAGCTCTGCTTTGCGCATTATCTAAAGTATTAGAATGGTCTATTCATGATCAAATTGTAAAATATTTGTTAAATCGTAATTTGCTAGATCGTAGGCAGACAGGTTTTAGAGAAGGCGTGGGGACTCAAACTGCTGCTCTTAGGTTCGCGAATGATATAAGAATGGGAATTGATAACGGTGAGATTACTATTGCGGTTGACTTTGAGTTTACAAAAACTTTCGATAGTGTTAATCACTTACTACTGATATTAAAGTTTATAAAGCTTGGCTTTTCGTATGATGCAATCAAACGAATCTATTTGTACACATCTGTGGCCGAAAGCAGTCGGTAATTACTGGGGGCTGCATGTCAGATTGGGTGAATATCAACTCTATTAATTAAGGGCGCCACTGGATTTTTGGACTCAGTATCTAGAACTGGACCAGAACATGGAGTAATATGTCAAGGTCGTGAGAGATAGCTGAAAGGAACCAAAATTTAAACACAAAAATTCGTTTTATAAAATTTGTAACAGTTTTACCTACTCAGGTTAGCCCCTAATCAATTTTATAGATAAACTAACTAAATTAACAAACAACAATAATTATCAGGGGGTCACCAGGATTTTTTATCACGGTTCCTGGAACCGGTCCAGAGCTGAGAATTCTTATCTTAGAGTAGAGAGAGTAGAGGAAGGTGCTGTTGAATAATAAATAATTAATTAACAAGATTGGTCAATATTTATTAACAATAACAACTTTTAACAATATCGCGACTCATAACAAGTTAACAAAATTCATTCACTCACATACACTATCCACACTTAACAACATCCTTATTCTCGACGAGCCCCTTTCGGCGTCTACCCGTATAATATTTTTAACTAACCAAACTAACTAAACTTAACTTTTTAATCACCCGCACAGAGACAAATCGTATGCAGGGATCGTTGACTCGGCTCACAGGAGTAACAGCCTAGTGACCAAACGTAGATCTAGATGCTCCTGCAGCTTATTCACACTTTGCTACAAAACAACAGCCCAGTGACGAAACGTAGACCTAGATACTCTGCAACTCACACATATCCCACACTTGTGTTACGTCCCGGTTTCCTCACAGGTTTGTAGGTAGCCGGTAGAACAACTAGAGCTGGAGATAAAGATGTTACGACCTCCAGAGTCGTAAGTAGAAGGTTCTCGAATTAGCTCCGAAATAACTAACTTCGGTGAATTTAATTAACAAATAACTTTATTTAACTATTTAAAATACACGTTTAATTAATATGCTTTGACAACTGCCGTGAAGTACGTAATGGTATTTCGTAACCGGAATTAATAGTCTCACGACCAGTATAAATTATGAAGAGTCTTAAGTGCGTAACTTTAAGATTAAGAAGAGCCTTCAGAAAAGAGTCTTCGGAAAAGCCTCGTGGAACAAGTCCCCGAACTACCCGTGCACCCTGCTTATATCTCCTCGTTGAAGGGCCGCGCCCTGAGGGGAGTAGGGCTGCGTATCAGGCCCCGAATGTCCTATTCTCCTGAGTTGATCCGCGTGGCATCTCCGAGTCCCGCTCGGATGATTCGCGCTGACTCAACTCCAAAGTCCAGGACACGCAGGCGTTCGTTATCATCATTTATTTAGAACATTCTTCGGACGTTCTCGAATATACTTATGTACTCAACGCTAGTTGTCTTACAATGAATCATTTTCCATTAACAATCTTCGTAAGAAAATGTTAATGTAAACTTAAAAATATTTTGTTTACTCAGATGTTGGCTGAGTTTTACTTTTCTTATCATTTTCTATTTCTATATTTAATATTTAACATTTGGAATTCTTTACTTATCATTTAACATTATATTTATAAAAAATGAATATTTATGAAATTATTGTACAATTGTTAGAGTTTAAATTAGCACGCGTATCCGCCATCAGCGGCATCTGCGAATGCAGGTGGGGACGTAACACTTGTCTCACACTGACACCACTGATTTGACTTTATTTATAAATTTAATATTTAAGAATAATTTGATTTTATTTAGAACTTAAATTTGAGCCATTAAAATATTCAATCATTAAAATTTAATAAAACAATATTTTTCAATTAACAATTAAATCCCAAATAACTTTGAACTAACATTTACTTCCTAAATTCCGATTGTTAATTATATTTCTGATTTAATATATTAAGATAGATTAAATTTTGAGATCAGATTAAAATTCCTGACTACTTTACTACCAGGGTCTTAATGTGACAACAACAATCGATTAATACAACGATTGGTCTTAATGTTTCAAAATTAATTACCGAGAATTGATTTTAATAATTATTTCAATTTCAATAATGTTCAATAACCAAGTTGAAAATTCTTAACATAAAATTAATGATGAAAATGAATTAATTATAACCGAATTTTCCTGTGAAATTTTCAACTCAATTTAACTCATTTCTTAGACTTAATGTCCACGCTATTAATTATTAATTTTTTTAGTAGATTTTAATTTATCTAGTCCACGGACTTAATCCCAAAATAAATTAATTTATAATTAATAAATAAAAATAATTTACAATATAAAAATAAATTCAATAATTAATTGCTGATATAATTTTCAATAAATCTTAACAACTCTCTAAATTATAAAAATTGACAAAAGTCGAAACATTCATTTTCTCTAGCTAGAACATTCGCTAGCTTAGTTGTCTTTGACCTTGGGTGTTTGGAATTTACTGCGACACAAAATGTATCGACGCTCGACCAAAAATTCCACGAGTAAAATGTTGTCGATTATTTTTCAAGCAACGAAATTAATCAATTTTTCTTAAGTTAATTTGATATAAAATTACAACAACTTATTAAACGAATTTTTCGGATGTTAATTAATTGATTGATAGATTTTTAGTTGTTAAATTTTTCCCGCAAGGTCAATTGAGTGATTCTCGGGTATAAGCCCCCATGAAAATCACTCAATCCAGACTAGCAAAAGTTTAACTATTAATTATTAATAAAAATTATATATAAAATAAATTGAGAAGAGGTAAAGTAGACCGAGTGTAAATCGCAGTCCACTTTCCGCCCACGGAGTAATAATTGATACCTTGACGAACAAAACGATGATCTAACTCACTCGTTGAGGATGAAGTCCTAGTTGTAGTTGGCTTCCTTCGTCTCGTCATTACTCCGGGGAACGGTCCTTCTTGATTTCGGTGGCACTGTGTCTGGCGGTCACACTACTTCTCCCTTTATGCTATGTCGAATAGTTATCGATATCCGGTGACTTATCGATTTAGGGTAATACCCTGTTACAAATTATATATCTATCCGATCCTTTTACAATTGAAATTAGGCCTATATAACAATTAATAAAATTTCACAGAATAAAACCCATTCACACCCCACTCTCATACAGTATATTTCGTGCTGTCCAGCTGGACCCTCATGTGGCTACAGTGCCCGCTATCCACTGGATTCTTACACTACTCTATCTACTTCGCGATGTCTCCTGGACCCTCACGCTGCTCTTACTTAGTTCACGTGGTCTCATAGACCCTCACGTTACTGCACACGCTGTCCCCCAAACTTTCACGTTACTCTAAGAGAACTTCTCGAAGCCAGAGGAGTATACCATGAAACCGAGATAGCCCCTTTACACATACACAACCATACTACTTTCCATTTCCAATAATAACAAAAAATTTTTCGAATAATAAACTCATTTCCATACTTAATTCCTAATATCTATTCTCAATTTTTAATTGTCATTTTCCTAATTACTAAATTACTGCTGTGTTCTTAATATTACAACAATAATTATTTAATACAAGAGGTCTTCGTATCTTGAATTAATCGAATTACGTCAAGTCTGAGAATTTACAAATAAATCTTAATTCATTTATTTTAGTCCACGTTAATATCCGATAATTGAGTTATCTTAATATTGCCTAAATCATTTTTATTTAATCCAATTCATTTCATTTAATCCATTCGTAAGTTGTAAATTTAACTAAATTTTATTTTCTTTCTAAATGTAAATTTTCGACAAAAGATAATTGTAGTTTACACTACGTCGGCTTCTCTACCTTGGGGCCTTGTTTCATAGCTTCAGCTATGGTTACGAGGACTTAAGATCACAGCGCACTGTGATCCATCGATAACTAACACAGTGTGGATAAAAGGGCCTTTAACGGGTAACGATCACTCCGTTACAATGTATTGCTGATTGACGTGTGTTAAATAAGCTTAATCTTAATTTGTCAAAAACAAAAGCGATGGTCTTTGGCAGTACGATAAATGTATGTAGTTAGCAATATGCATTTGGATGATTTAAGTCTATACTTGGGTGATGAATTAATAGAGTACGTTAGATCGTTTAAATACTTGGGAGTAGTTTTCGATAGCACACTTTCGTGGCACTCTCATGTAGCAAACATGCGAAAGCGTGCTGCAGGGGCTTTATATCGAATACGCATGAATGATTCTCATCTTAGTGTTGCACTAAAGCATAGGCTAGTCACTGCATTGGTACTGCTTACCTATGATTATTGTGTGTGTGTTTTGACGAATTTATCAGTAGAACTTGAAAGATCGTTACAAGTATCACTTAATAATTGTATAAGATATATACATCAGATTAGGCGCCAAGAACATATATTACATCGCAGGCGGCTTGGATAGCTTACGGTTCATAACCATAGACTTCTGTTGATAACTTGTGAGTTTTATAAAGCATTGCGTCTCATGCGGCCGAGGTTGTTTGGTGATCAGCTTGATCTTAGTCCAAATGTTGCTTCGCGGCGTGATATGGGGAAGACAGATACTCTTAAAGTACCATTTGCTAGAACTACGCCATATCAGCGATCATTGCTTTTAGCTGGTTGTAATTTTTGGAATTTGCTGCCATTTAAGATAACTCCTTTGTCTACTCTTGGCGAATTTAAAAAAAAATGTACTTTATATCTATTAAACCAAGAGTTGAGTAGACTACACTGTTAAAAATTTCTATTGTAATTTTACAAAAAATGTATTGGAAGCTAATAGGCAAAACATTCATTTAAAATTACAATCGGGTATAGTAATATTACAAAACATATATACCTCTGTGAGGTTACTAATTTTACAAAACGGTTTTGTAATTTTACAAACATTTTGAAAATTAGCAAAGTTTGCAAAATTACAATAATTTCCTTGAATTTTACTTGAATTGAAATAATAAAAAAGAAAAATTTGACTTAATATTTGTTGTGGTTGATTTTTATGAAGCGCTGACTAGATTTTTTACCTCATGTAGACCTAATTTTTACAACTCAGATGATATAATGTGAAAATAATATTTACCCTAAATAAGAATCGAACGCGAACCGCGCGCTTGCCAGACCGATACCTAAAGCCCTACGCCGCACGTCTGATAGGTGGTTTAACATCTTATTATTCTTATAAGCTAATCCTACGTGGTGATTAAACATTACGGCTTAGTATTTATTATTTACATTATTTGATTTATTTAATGCTGTTTATTGATGGAAAATAATTAACTTTTACATTATTTATAATTCATTGAACATTATAAAAATTAAAGTCTATCATATACTCATTCAAATATATAGATTTCGAAATGATCGTTTTAGCGTAATATTAAAATTTATAAAATATAAATGATGCCTCGAATGTATTATTACAAATAAACAACCATAGACTAAAAATTAGTAAAAAGAAATATGAAGGACATTGTTGTTTTTTGATACATCAGTCTCATTTTTATGAAACTGAAAAGTATTGTTTTTAAAATTGGAAAACAGTGAAGTAGAATTACCATTCGTGTAATATAATTAAAATTGTCTGGTAACATTACAATGCACTGTGTAATTTTACAATGAAAATTGTAAAAATAAAAAAAAGCTTTTAAAATTTTTTATGAGATTATTGTAATATAAATTACAATAATTTTTTGTGATTTATAATACAATTATGCCGAATCAGATCACAAATAATGTTTGCAAAATTAAAAAGCTTTTTCTTAAAAATTGACGAATGGTTCTGTAATATATAATAATAATATTTATTTAGCCCTTGGCTATCTTACAACATTTACAATATTTACATTCAATTCTGTTTACAATTCTTAGTTATAATTTTATAAGTCAATTTCATCCTTTACATATTCTTTTAATGCTATTCTAAAATATTTTATCCTATTTTCGTTTCTTATAAAATCTGGCAAGTTATTGTACCAGTTATAATCAATATAAGTAATACATTTCTCAGCAGTGTAAGTCTTGGTTTTTTTTATATTTATTTTTGAGCTAGATCTAATGTTGTAATTGTGAGTATTTTCCATTTTTGTCATTTTTTCGGCTATTATTTTCGGTTTCTCATTTAAAACCAATTTATGTATAAAAATACAGGTATTAAATAGCAACCTTTGCCTTATACTCATCCAACCTAATGTTTCTAACATGTCGCTTATTCTAGTGTATTTACTAACTCCTAAAACTAGTCTCATAGCTCTATTTTGAGTTTTTTGGAGCTTGTCCAGATCTCCCGCCGAGTAATTTGTAATAATAGTACTACAATAATCAACATAAGGAGCAATTAATGTTTTATATATTAAATTTTTCGAAGAACTACTAACAGAATTACCAAGACGATACATAATATTTATTTTTTTTGCCATTTTATTTGTCACTTCTGTTGCATTATCCTTAAAGGTTAAATTGTCATCAATAATAATACCTAAGTACTTCGTTTTTTTAACTTCCGTGATTATATGATCTTTTAATTTAATATTACAGCTACCTCTAACATAGTTTTTCTTATTATAATGTATTAACATATATACAGTTTTTTTAACATTAATTTTCATTTTGTTTTTTAATAACCAATTATATAATACAGATAAACTTAAATTTAGTTTGGTTTCAATTTCCTCCAAATTTTTACTTGCAAAATAAATTTTCGTATCGTCTGCAAAAAGACGACATGTGACACCTAAATTTCTAATTAAAGGAATCATATCATTTACATATATCAGAAAGAGAATGGGGCCGAGTTTAGAACTCTGTGGCACACCATTTTCATTTCTGATTTCGTCAGAAAATATATTATCTAATTTAACTCTTTGTCTCCTATGACTTAGGTAAGATTCGAACCATTTCAATACTATTCCGCTAATTCCAATTTTCTTTAATTTTTCAATCAATGTTTTTCTACTAATAGTTTCGAACGCTCTCGCGAAATCAATAAATAATGCCCCAACAATCTTACCTTTATCAAGACAATTTCGCCAATCAATAAGAGAGCTCTGAATAGCTGTTTCACAAGAGTAATATTTTCTAAAACCATATTGTTCATTATCTATCAAATCATTAGATTCTAGATACCTTTCAAGCCTAGATTTGACTACTTCTTCCAGTAACTGTTCCATAATTGGTAATGTATTGATCGGCCTAAAATCTTCGATATCTTTACTATTTTTGATTTTTTGTAAAGGTGTAATTCTTGATAGTTTCCAGATATCCGGTGTAATGCCCAGTCTTAAAGATTGATTCAATATGTCTAGAATAATATTAGGATCAGATTCCCATATTAATTTAACAATTTTAGCATTGATATCTAATTTGTTGCCTTTATTATTATTTAGATTTCTGATTATTAATTTCATTTCTGCATAGGAGACAGTGTCAAATTCATTAAATTTTTAATTTAAATTCTCGTCATTTCTATTTAATATTATATATTTAAATATTATATATTTAATATAATATATTTAATATTGTAATATTACAATGCGTGTTAGGTTTATACATAAAAATTGTAAAATTACAATACATCTTAGTAGATTTCCTGACAGGTGTTGGAAAATGACATGAGTTGTATTTTATTTTGCATTGCTATACACTGATTTGTAATTTTACTTATTATTTGTTTTTTAATGTGATTGTAATTTTACAAAAATTTTTAACAGTGTAGATGAGGAGATGGGATATGATGGTAATTTGTATTAGCGATGATTGATGTCTGTAAATGCTGTGTTTTATAAATTTATAAATTATATTAAAATAGCTAAAAACCTTGTAATAAATGTAAAAGAAATATGGTCCCAAGGAGTTAACTCCAGGATCTTGTAACAGTTTTACCTGCTCAGCTTGGCCCCTAATCAATTTTATAAATGAATAAACAAAACTAACAACAATATAATTATCAGGGCGCCACCAGGATTTTTAATCACGGTTCCTGGAACCGGTCCAGAGCTGAGAAATCTTAATCTTAGGGTAGAGAGAGTGGAGGAAGGTTCTGTTGAATAATAAATAATTAATTAACAATATATCGATATTTATTAACAATAAAAAAAAACTTAACAGTGTTTGACTTACAATTAGTTAACAAAATTCATTCACTCACACACTAACCACACTTAACAATATCTTATTCTCGACGAGCCCCTCCCGGCGTCTACCCGATTTCTAAACCTATAATCACCCGCACAGAGATGAATCATATACCGGGCTCGTTAACTCGGCTCACAGGAGTAACAGCCCAGCGACGAAACATAGACCTAGATACTCCTGCAGCTTATACACACTTTACTACAGAACAACAGCCCAGCGACGAAACATAGACCTAGATGTTCTGCAGCACACTCTCATAACCCGCTCCAGCTACAGCAGTAACAGCCCAGCGACGAAACATAGACCTAATTACTCTGCAACTCACACATAACCCACACTTGTCTCACACTAACACTACTGAATTGACTTTAATTAATTTTTACTTCATAAATTTTCTTTTTAGCAAAATCGAATGTAATTAAATTTAGTTAAATAATTTAAATTAAATTATTCAATCATTAGTAATTTAATAAAACGACAAACAAGATTCAATTTACAACCAATTCTCAAATTCCAATTGTTAATTTTAATTCTATTAAAATATTAGATGGATTAAAATTCCTCAGTAACTTATAGTCATAGTCTTAACAATATAACAATACTTATTTAGAACAAAAGGTCTTAATACCTTGGATTAACTTTTGATAATTAAATAAATCACAATATAACTTTTACGATCACGTTCAAAATTATTAACATAAGTTTATTAATTAATTCTGACTAAATTTTTACTGTGACAATTTTGACTCAAATAACTGATTTCTTGGACTTAATGTCCACGCCGATAATTATCAATTTCAGTAATTTTAATTTGACTACTTCACGGACTTAATCCCCAAAATTACTAAATTTCCTCACGACATAAAATAATTTTACAATATAAATTAATTTCGATAATTTTCCAATATATATTATTCTCAACAATTAATTCTTATATAAAATTCTTAATAATTAATTCTTAATATAAAATATTATCAATAATTTTCTACTAGTTTTATCCATTATAAAAAATTCGGCACAAGTCGAAATATTCAATTTTTATTTACTAGAACATTCGCTAGCTAAGTTTTGCTTGACCTTGGGTATTGGAATTTACTGCGACACAAAAACTGACGCTTGACCAAAATTCCACGAATAAAAATTTGTCGATTTTTTTCAATGACAAAAATCAATCAATTTTACTAAGTTAATTATTATAAAAATAAATTTAACGAATTTTCATATGTTAATTAATTGATTGAAAATTTTTAGTTATTAAAATTTCCCCGCAAGGTCGATTGAGTGATCTTCGGGTATAAACCCCCATGAAAATCACTAAATCCAAAACTAGCAAATGTTCCACAATTAATTTATTAATAAAATTTTATATATAAAAGGAGAAGAGGAATGATAGACCGAGTACAAACCGCGGTCTATCTTCCACCCACGGAATGAAATAAGGTACCTGAGTATTTGACTTAAATTCCTGTTCACGATGTCTCTCTGACCTGGTGAATTCTCTGGGTATTCGTTGTTTTGTTTTCTTTCACTCCGGGGATCCGTCTTCACTTCAAAATTCAGTTTCCTGTTTTTCTGTTGAGTAGTGACCGGTGCGGTTGACTATCAAACCTCTTCTGATTTTCTCACACGCCGGCTCCCGAGTACTTACCCATTTTACCCCCCTCTTAATTACTACACGGAAGGCCCCAAAGATCGGGGCGCGCCAGTGCTGAGTCGACTAATTATCGACCTCTGGCGACTTATCGATTTAGGGTAATTTTACCCTGTTACAATCTAAATAAATCAATAAATAACCCTGATAGCCACCTTACCTATAACTTACTGTCAATCTACGTCCGCAATTTGAAGCAAACTTGACGGAAAGAGTTGGCAAAGCGAGCGATTACCTATTAGTTACCTTTAACTTACTCTGCAAATAGACGTCAAAACTTGCTGTACAAGTATTTCCTTCAAATTGTAGTAAAGTTGAAAGGAAATTTAACTACAAGTTTGATTGTTAACTTGTATTCAAGTTGCGGCCGTAGATTTCTGTCAATTTGCTTACAACTGTTGTTGAGTGAAGAATTACCGCCAACTTGATGTATAAATTAACCGTAACTGCTGGAAGTCAACACTTACTGAGAAAGCGCTGGCTATCAGGGAAAAAATGAATAAAATAACTTGCGTTAAAAAAAATTAACTCAACAAAGCTGAGGATAATCTTCAAAAATACATTGTTTTTATTTGAATGTGCAAAACGCCTAAAACAATTGCTCTTAAATAATTCGTAATTACCTTAGAAATAAAAAATTTGAGAAAAAAAAAAAAATAAGGATCGGGATCAAACATATTGCTTATTATTATTCACATATTGAATTCGGTGTGTTAATATAATTCTCAGAATTTTCTAATTTTTTTCTATCTGAACCGGTGCAAAGATATAGTTCCAGAGTTACTTAATACCTAACTTGGTGTACACATACGGATCTCGATGCTTCTAAATCTTTGTTTAATTCGGTGTATAACCATAATTCCCGGGGTTTCTCAATAGCCAACTTGGTGCACGCGTATGGATCCCGGTGCTTCTGCATTTTTAGTTAACTCGATGCATAACCATAGATCTCAGGGTTCTAACCCAAGGTGCGCGGACAAATCCGATGAGTACGGATCTCGATGCTTCTCAATCGTTGTTTAACTCTGTGTTTAACCATAATTCCCGGTATTTCTCAACACCCAACTCGGTGTACGTATACCGATCCCGGTGCTTGACCATTTTTTTATTATGACCGGCAAAGATCGATGTATGCTTTGGCAAGATTTGGTGTCCCTCGGATGAACTGATTTGGATTCTGATGCTTCTTTCGTGAGTATACCGAAGTTAGTGTATTTCTTGGAAGATGCCATAAATTCTCTAGTAGGTCGAGTGGAGTATTACACGTGCAGCATCTTTACTAATACGAATGTTACAGATATCTCATGACTACTACTACTATTACTCTATATATTAAGTAGTTGTCGATGTCCGTACTGCTGAAGTTGGTTACCTTACCGGCATATGATTAGTTACCATAGAAGCATTATATCAATTTGATGTCACGTGTAACAATCACTAGAAAGAGGGATCTGAATGTTGAGGGTGGACTAGTGAGCCTGTTGTACTCAGTCAAGCTCAGGTCTATTTGGATAATCGGTTCGTGCCCTGGAGGATGATGACTCAGATTGTTTGGTGCAACACCAAGGAAATTTACACTCAGTGTTTTCTTATATTTTAAGATTCTGATTCGGAAAGCCTTAGGCAATCTTAGATTTTCATTGAATACTTCCGTTAAAAATGATTTTATTGTTTGACGATATGCAAGACTATTTAGGGTGGCGGCGATACTGGCAGAATAATTCAAGCAGAGTTCTTTCCTTCTAAGGAGAAGAGTGAGTGCGTAACTTGAAAGGATTTTACAAAGTTTATAAAGTAACATGTGTGTTTGTTATATATGCAACTATGAAGGAGAGTAAGACAAACGTCCCAATAGGCAGTGCAACAAACCAACCATATAAAAAAGACGCAAAACCTCGAAAAGAGATGAAAGTTATCTCTAAAAAAAGACAGAAAATAGAAAATGAACCTATTCCTCAAAACAAAAAGATCCATCTGCCATCTAAGGATGTTAAGAACAATGTAAATCTAGTCAAAAATACTCAACTGCCAAACAATCAGTTACCTCAATCAGGTGTATCAAGCCCAAATACCAAAAATACCAAATCAATCTTCAGTGAATCTGAAGAGGAGGCTGATATTTCTTCCAGTGAAGAAATGGTGAAGCAGGATGAAGCTCAACCTAAAGACAACATCAGACTACCTCTTATTGTGGGACTATTCAGAATAAATCAAATGTCAACTTGATCACACAACTGGCTGTCATTACGTGCAATGACAAGGTAACGTTTAAGTTTATTAGCAACTAGACACTCAACATACACACACATTGCAAATCAGACTTTATAAACCTCAAAACTAAACTCGACGCTGAAGACTATAAGTTCTTTCCGTATTCTATTAAAAACGAAAAACCTAGACACTTAGTGCTTAGAGGTTTGCCAGAATTACAAATCCAAGACTTAGAAGCAGAAATAAAATCACAGAATGCAAGCATCACGAGGGTGATACGAATGAAATAGAAACCAATATTCACGGGATATCCTCTGTACCTTTCCCTTGTAACTGTTCCAAATGCAAATCAATGAAATGATTTGCGGCAGATCAAGAATCTAAAATTTTTTAAGGTTAGTTGGGAAAACTACCGAAACAACAGGAAAGTGACGCAATGCTACCGCTGCCAAAGTTTTGGACATGGCATGGCAAATTGCAAAAACACCCCAAAATGCGTCAAATGTTTAGATTCGCATCTCACACGAGACTGGGATAAAAAACCTGGAACGACACCCAAGTGTATTAACTGCCTTGGAGATCACCCAGCAAGCTTTCGACAATGTAAATCGTACTTGGATCACCTTGATAAAATCGAAAAAATACAACAAACAAAGGTGGATTACCATCGATTGTAGATCTTATCATTGTCAAAAACTTAAATAAATATGAAAAACCTAAATGCTTAGATGCTCTGAACTCTGACCATAAACCGGTCAGGTTTAAATTAAATAATACCAAAGTTACTTTGACTCATGTCAAATTTTTTGATTCCAAAGAAGCTAATTGGAATTAATTTAAATCTAGTCTTGATAAACACATAATCCTAAATTCTGAGTACACAACAACAGAGGATATTGATATGAGCGTTAAGAACTGTAGTGAATGTATAAATAATGCGATTAACAAAGCTATCCCTGCCAAAAAATGAAATTCTTGGCCTGACAAATTACCTGATCTTATTGTTTGTTTGATACGAGTTCGCAATATGCTCCGACAAAAGTTCCAACGAACTCGCCACCCACACTACAAATATCTACTCAATCAATACACTAATAAAATCAAACATGAAGTTACTATCTATAATAATAATAAATTCAAATCCCTTGATGTCCGCGATTATAGATTTAGATTTTGTTTATTTATGCCAAGGCACAGGCCAAATGGCAATTTCTATTACATAGTATAGAATTTTTACAGGAAAACAATTTTCACAAGAAAACAATTTCTGTTTCAGTGAGTACATAATATAGTATTATAGAAAATTAAATTTTAATAATTCATATATAAAACATGATAAAAACAAATTAAGTTTAGAATATAATATAGTAAATAATAATTTAAGAATATTAAATTTTGACGTCATCAAATTAGATAGTAACTCGACATCGTAAATCTGTAGTTGCGCTGATTTTATCCATATTTTAATCTTCAAACTTTAAAGTAATTTAGCTCAATTTGTGATCTATTCGACGTCGTTTTAATTATCAAGATTTAAAAGGTAATTGTAAACTTCTTTTTTAAAGACTTGCAAGTTACTCGAATTTACAATTTCGGGTGGAAGTTCTTCCCAAAACCTTATCACAGTTACTAAAAAAGATTTCTCCAAGTAGCTTGTGGTGAAAAAAGGTAGTCCAAAGGAGGTGTATTTTTTTGCAGCTAAACGATTTGAACGTCGAGCATCAGTTTCTTCAACGAATAATTCGCGCAAGTACTCCGGCTTTCCAGTCTCCAGTAATTTGTACAAGAAACAAACTGCATAATACAATCGACGATATTTGATTGTAAGCCACCCTAGTTCCTTGCGATGAGGACTGATGTGCTCATCTTTCTTGAGATTAAAAATAAATCTAATTGAAGAGTTTACTGCTCGCTAAAGTTTTAGATCGTTTTCAGAAGTCGAATCGATAAGCACAATAGAACAGTAATCAATGAGTGGAAGGATGGTATCAGTAACTAGGAGCCTTCTTATCTCAGTAGAGTAGATGTTTTTCCGAACCTTGAGACTATGGAGAGCATAATTTACTTTTCTGGTAGTCTGCAAGATGTGGCTATTCCAAGATAAGTTTTGATTTATAACAAGTCCTAAACATTTCGCTGAATTCACATAGGGAATTACTGTTATCAACCAGAATAGGGGGAACCTCCAAGAACTGCAGTTGTTTCAATTTCCCATTTGATCCCAAAATCATCGCCGTAGTCTTCGTCAGGTTAATCATTAAACCATGTGATCGAGCCCAGTCTGCTATTGCTTGTGAGTCAGCAGTAACTCGCTGAACTGCATCATGGAATTGATACACAAGGCAATGATGGTAAATGTACATGTCATCAGCAAACAGACCATATTTACAGAAGTTTATCCATCTGGCCACAGAATTTATAACGATTAGAAACAATATCGGCCCAAGCATAGAGCCTTGAGGAACACCCGACGAGGTTTTTAGCAATTCAATTGGAGTTCCATGTTCATTTAAAATCGATTGCGACCGGTTCGATAGATACGAGAAAAACCAGCTTATCACTTCTAGAGAAAAGCCCAATTCGTAAAGAGAAATCAGAATAACTTTGTGATCTACGTAGTCAAAGGCTTTACTCAGATCGAATAGCACCAGAACGGTTATCTGATTTTTGTCCATTGCCGCTCTGACATCGTCTGTGAGTTTTAGCAGTGCTGATTGTGTACTACGATGCTTACGAAAACCCGATTGAAACCGATCAAGCAGGAGATTGTCATCTAAGTAAGTTACCAGCTGGTTTGCAATTATTCTTTCAAAAACTTTCGCCAAATGTGACAGGTTCGCAATCGGTCTTGTATCAGATGGAGATTTGGGCAAGGCTACCTTGTTTAGTGGTATTATGTAAATCAATTTCCAAACCTCAGGAAAAATACTGGTGTCAAGAGATCTATTGAATAGAGAAGTAAGAAACAATGATATTTGAGGAAGGTGATCTCTTAGCCACCGTAAATCTAAACCATCTGGGCTATTGCCTTTAGATTTCGAAAGAGTTAATACAAGAGCCTTTGTGACATCAACGATGTCGATCTTCTGCCACTGAAATACAGTCTACGTGACAATGAAAAGAGAATTGTAAACTATCTAAAAACTCAACATTTGCAGCTGGATGTTTCCTAACTATACTCGCGTAGTACTCATTCAGTTCCCGCGCATCAAAGAAGTTTAGGGGAGACGAAGGATTTGAGTCGGTGAGTCCCAAGTGTTTAAGCTTACTCCAGACAGAAGAGCTTTGAGGTAGATTTGATAAAGCTGTCTTTAAGTACGAGTCTCTCGCTTTGGCTAACTCAGTCTTAAGAAGTTTTCGTTTGATTTTGTACATTAAGAGCAAGGTTGGATCACGGTTTCTTTTAGCTCGTTTGTAGAGCACATCCCGTTCTTTGCATTTATTTTTTAGCTCTTTGGTAAACCATGGATTACTGCGCCTAGAAGTCGTTTTTGAATGAATTGGTGCATGCTGGTCTAAAGAAGAAAGCACATTCGATTTGAAGATCGACAAGAGCTCATTTGGATCTGAATTTTCCAAAATAGCGTTTTCAATTTTTAGAGAGTTTAATAAACAGTCTGACAGCGAATTATGGTCACAGTTTTTTAGGTTTCTGAAGTTCACCTTCTTACTTATCTGCTGCGATTTCTCTACTTTATATTGACACAGTAAGTAATCATGACCATCAACGAACGGGGAGTCAGATTTTGTAAAAGAGACCAACTTATTTGGACCATCAATCAACATGACGTCAAGCCAAGAGTCACAGTTATTTTTATGAAATGTAGGACCATAAGGTACGCAGTATAAAGAAGACTCAGTTATGAATTCTTTTAAGTGATTTGTAACATAAGAGTTTTCAAGAAGGTTGCAGACTGTTTATATTTAAACTCAATACATTTAAAGGTGAAGAAGAATTATTTATAGAATTATTACTTGAACTATCTTGACGTCATTCAAGCTTGGAGAGATCAGCAGCGGAGGCAATATTAAGCCTATCCGAGTTTTCATCTTTTTTCACAAAGATATGGCCACTTCGTACCCAGACATACTTAAAATTTATAATTTTAGCCTTGTCCTTGGTCTTCAGGAGTAGTTTGTAGGTATCTGTGTGTAAGAATTCATTTATGTAGATACTTCCTCGATAGTTGTCATCAATCAAGCCCGGAAAAATATCTTTTGCTGGAAGGAATTTTGTCTTGCGTTTTATATCAATTATGAAATCTTTACCTGAGATGATTTCTGCAGACTAGAAACGAATGCATAGAATGTGCATTTTGGTTTCTGGTATTGCTTGCATTTTGTTTCGAATTGCTATTAAATTTGCGAATAGTCAGGACATCATTCGTTAAGTAAGGTAGTTTTAAATACTTAAGGATAGCAGTTGAAATATCAGTTGGAGGTAATTCATCAATGACAGGATCAGGGATGCCTGAGATAACTAATTCAGCCGCGCTTTGGAGTACCGAAGAATTTTCAGTTGTCACCTGAGTTTTTAATTCGGAAAGTTCTGTATGAATCTTGGAAATAGCATCAGCATTTACCTGCACATTCGTGGTGACTTCTTCTAATTTTTCAGACGTATTAGTCTGATTAGCTTTCAACTCTTCGATCTGGGTACTCATTTCAACAAACTTCTTTTTCATAAATTGATCAGAAGACAGAAGTTGCTCCATGAGAGCTGTCATTTTGTCGTCCATGGATTTTCCTGACCAACCTTGGGGAAAGAGCGACATCGCAGTAGAAGTTGAAGGTGATAGAAATACAGAGTCGCTACCAGGAGATGACAAGAAGTTTGGCGTTATAGGAGACTTATTTAATCTTGAAGCATTAACTGGAGGCGTTAGAGGCGGAGAAGAGTAGGCTGATTTGAAACTCGAAACAGATGATGCGCTATCTTTGGTAGATCTTAAAGAGTTAACACGACTTCTTGTTGACGAACTATTAGAATCTAAGCTCAGCAAGAGGTTGCTCAGATTTTTCCTGCAGCAATGAGACAAAGGCTTGTTTTTAATATGTCTTTAGCAGTAGGGTGATAATGCTGCTTACAAGTATACAAGTCACAGCAGATTTCACAGCTTGTTTACACCGAGTGCAAACATCAGAGCCACCGGCATACCACGTAAAACAATGTCTTTTAAACACAAGTGACAGATCAAGCAGTTTCTGAGAGAAAAAGACACAAAGTGATGATCAGTTACCGTCTGAGTGGCAAACAACAATGATGTTAATTTCCATAAAGCTGGTATAGCTAGTATCGGAATAATGCTATTAAGCCATAGACTATTTATAATCAAAGTGATGATAACTTGCTAAGTACACTAACCTCACTAATACTGAACATAACTCCTCAAAATTTGCAGTCTTTAAATAAACTTTAAGCAATCCACAAGAAGTAAATAAATAAGATTATTTTTCAGTAGGTAGATTGCAATTTTTTGCGTGCAATAGATCTGGAACAGAAAAAAATGCCCGGAGGCAAAATAGAGCAGAAGGTGATCTAAGACGGAGCGAAAGTTTTTGTATGTTTATGTACTCACGTGATAATGTAGAATCGATTATAGAATAGATTATAGCCTTTGGAAAGCCATTAAAGTTTGTAAAAATACCCCTAGCACTATTCCTGTGCTACACACCACCAATGGGCCAGCTTTGGTTGACAAATCCACAGCTAATGTTATTGCAGACGTTTTTGAAAATGTCCACCACTTAACGGAATCCCTCAGCAACAAAACAACTGAACAATAAGTCAATAGTCATTACCAAAGTTTACTAAATAATAAAATCAGTAAGTCAGATTTCCCTCATATTTCACCACGAGAAATTGCTACCGCGATCAAAGCATCAAAACCTAAAAAAGCTCCCGGCTTAGATGGTTTTTAAAATATTATTCATAAAAATGTTAGTAAAAAAGCTTAGGTACAACTCATGTATATAATAAATGCTTGTGTTAGCCTGTCATACTTTCCAAATGATTGAAAAAAAGGAAAAATTTTAGGTTTCTACAAAGCCGGTAAACCTAAGCAACAACCAAACTCTTATAGACCGATGAGCCTATTGTCAACATTGGGCAAAGTATTAGAGATAGTAATTAACAAAAGACTCACTAACTATTTCAAATCGAATGATATCATCACTCCCGAACAATCCGGGTTTAGAGAGTCGCACAGTACAAATCAGCAACTTGCTAGGCTTACAAACCACATTAGTCTCAAGTTCAATAAAAGACAAAATACTGTGTGGCACCGAGCCCTTGTATATAAGATGAGTCTTAATAATATTCTTACTTATATAATTAAATTTATAGACAATTACCTGCAAAACAGATCTTTTGTTGTTAGAGTGGGTAGCGAGTTAAGTACAGAACGCAAGATTGTGGCTGGAGTATCTCAGGGTTCTATATTAGGGCCAACCGTATTCCTACTCTACATTAATGACTTACCTAAGATGAAAAACACATTAATCGCACTATTCGCTGATGATACAGCGGTGTATTCTTCATGGAACAAAGATATAATATTAAAAAATCTTCAAAGCCATATTAAATTGTTAGAACAATACTTTCTTAAGTGGAAAATTAAAATAAATACTGACAAAACTACTGCAACAATCTTTAGCCATAAGAAAAGCTCGTTTTCTAATAAGCTAAGTATGTATAGGCATATTGTTAAACTAACTGACTCCGCTAAATATCTTGACTTAATTTTAGATTCTAAATTGACTTTTACCAAACATATAGCTCAGGTAATCAATAAAACTAATGCGGCTATATCGATACACTATCACTTAATATGCAGTAACAGCTCTGTTACCAATAATAATAAACTCCTAATTTATAAAATATGTATTAGACCTATATAATGTTGTATATGTGTCCCGTTTGGAGCAACACGTGTAAGTCAAATTATGAAAAGCTCCAAAAACTTCCAAATAAATGTTTGCGCATGGCCATTGGTTCCGACTTTTGTAAAAAAAATCTTCCACATACATAATCAAATCAATTTTCCTACAATACGAGCGCAGGTAGAGATATTGTTACTTAACTTCTACAATTCAAAACATTCATACTCTATCCTAAAAATGTATGTAAAATAATAAAAGTAATCCTTGCCTAAAATCCATCTACAAAAAATTGTTATCAACCAAAATAAATTAATAAGGTATTGAATGGTGTTATGTTAAGTTAGATGTAGTATTAATACTTAATTAAGTTATTTGTAAGAAATAATAAAGTCTGATAGGGTTTGGTTTTATTTTTTGTTTCCCTCACCAAGTTTAAAACCATATATATCTATTGAATGTTAAATAAAATTTTTTTATATGTTATTTATAACTTTTTGGGTTAAGTTTAAAAACAGGTTACCAATGGCCATTGGTTCCGACTTTTGTAAAAAAAATCTTCCACATACATAATCAAATCAATTTTCCTACAATACGAGCGCAGGTAGAGATATTGTTACTTAACTTCTACAATTCAAAACTACATTCATTACCTATCCTCAAAAATGTATGTAAAATAATAAAAGATAATCCTTGCCTAAAATACAATCTACCACAACAAATTGTTATCAACCAAAATAAATTAATAAGGTATTGAATGGTGTTATGTTAAGTTAGATGTAGTATTAATACTTAATTAAGTTATTTGTAAGAAATAATAAAGTCTGATAGGGTTTTGGTTTTATTTTTTGTTTCCCTCAACCAAGTTTAAAACCATATATATCTTATTGTAATGTTAAAATAAAATTTTTTTATATGTTATTTATAACTTTTTGGGTTAAGTTAACAAAACAGGTACCAAATAGAAAACCCATAAGCAATGTTACATATGAATAAAAATTTGTATGTATATAAAATATAATCAATGAAGACTTTTAAACTAACTAACTTCTAAGGAGCAGAAGTGGAATTCCTGCTTCGGCTTTTAAACTTGATGATGCGCTTGGCTTTAAAGGCTCCAATAGCAATTCATAGGGCCATATTTTGTATTGGCTCGAATGTTTTCAGTGTACTCCAGCTCGCAGATTCATAAATAATGGCTACATAGTCTGTTACATCAAGGTCTTATATTAACATTTTTTTTTGTTGTTTCTGAATAATACAAAATTTTTTTACTTTCAAAATTTATTTTTTTTTAAGAAAATAAAATTTACAGCAGACACTAGTAATGAGAAAATGCATTAAGTGTCTCGTCCGGTCTCTCAAAAAATTTCCCGTTATTAGATTGACCTAAGTTCTCTAAAAGATTAAAAACTCTAAATACACAAGTAAATGGGAGTTTTATTGCCCTCTGTATTGACAGCATTGTTGAAAGGACTTTGGAAATTTTTAAACATTGAATAAGATAAAATTTAAGAGACAAATAAAAATTATAACGTTTAAGGTAAAATAATTTTAAAGGAACTAAAACTAGTAATAAACGTTAGTAATAAATTATTAAATAATGTTAATATAAATAAAAAATACTTAAATCATTATTAAGAATAAGAATTAATAACTGAAACACGAGAAAATGTTGAAATAATCACTAAATAATCATAATTAAAGAATAACAATAATTACGTAAATAACTATATAAGAATAGTAACTAATAATTAATAATGAATGTTATTATTAATAAATAGTTGAATAAATAAATTATTAAATAATAAAATAAGAGACTTAGTTAAATAAGGGAACTATGTATTTGTGTGTATGTAAATGTGCTAGCATGTACACCAATACATAGGTACAAATATAGTCTATAAGTAAGAGAGAGAGAGAAGCACATCGTGCCCTCTGGGCCCAAAGAGAGGAGTTCGGGCGGACATCTTTGGAAAACCCGGAAGAGAGGGTAGAAGGCAGGGGAAATAGACAGCTAATTGGATACTGTTTTCCCCCAATTAATAATTCGGAAACGACCAAAAATTCAAGTCCCAAAAAGATCTTGGCATGAACTCTGTCTCGTCATCCTGACCCTGAAGTGTACGGTTCGCCCAATTAGCTAATGACCAAGTTTCTCTCACGCAGCTAAATAGTTTACTTTAAATTACAGTCAATGATTTTTAATAAGTTTTTCATTTGCAATTTAGAGTAAAATCATGATAAAATTTTTAAATAAATTCATATTAGCTTCACATAAAATTCAGAAATTAAATATTAATCATTCAAATTAAAAATAAAAATATTAAAGAAAAAACCACGTCTTCGATGTAACAGTTGAAGGTACGTGTAAAACCAATTGTAGATCTCATGTGTGAATTTTTGTAAGCATTTATTTTTTGCATTTTCTTTAATTTCAATATATATATATATATTGTAACAGGGTAAAATTACCCTTAATCGATAAGTCACCGGATATCGATAATTATTCGACATAGCACTGGCGCGTCTCGATCTTCGGGCCTAAAGGGAGAATAGGAGGGGGTGAGTTTGGGTTAAAATAGGTGAGCCGTGCAGTGGAAAAGGGAGAAGTAGTGTGACCACCAGACTGAGTGCCACGGAAATCAAGAAGGACCTATCCCCGGAGTAGTGATGAGACGAAGGAAGCCAACTACAACTAGGACTTCATCCTCAACGAGTGAGTTAGATCATCGTTTTGTTCGTCAAGGTATCAATTATTACTCTGTGGGAAAGAAGTGGACCGCGGTTTACCGAATACTCAGTTACTTCTCCTATTTAATCAATTGGATCGTTAATCGACATAAAATATTAATAAATTAATTGTGGAATAATTGCTAGTTTGAATTTGGTGATTTTCATGAGGGTTTATACCCGGAGATCACTTAACCGACCTTGTAGGAAAATTTAATAACTAGAAACAATCAATTAATTATTTAACATCCGAAAATTTCGTTAATTTTATTGTTGTAATTTTTATAACAAATTAACTTAGTAAAATTGATTGATTTCTGTCCTTGAAAAAGATCGACAAATTTTGATTCGTGGAAATTAAGTCAAGCGTCAGTTTTTGTGTCGCAGTAAATTCCAATACCCAAGGTCAAGCAAAATTTAGCTAGCAAATGTTCTAGCAATTAAAAATTGAATATTTCGAAGTGTGTCAAATTTTTATAAGTGATAAAACTAGAAGAGAATTATTGATAATATTTTATTAAGAATTAATTATTAAGAATATTTTATATTAAGAAAATTATTAAGAGTTAATTATTGAGGATAGTAAAGATTGGAAAACTATTGAATATTTTATATTAGGAAAATTGTTAATTGAGAATATTATAGAGTGGAAAATTATTGAGAATATTATATGAGGAAAATTATTGAGAATATTATATTATAAAATTATTCCGACAAGTGTGAATTTAATAATTTTGGGACTAAGTCCGTGAATTAATTAAATTAATTTTTATTCTAATTTGATAATTATCGGTTTGGATTGAGTCCAGGGAATCAGTTAAGTGAGTTAAAATTTGTCACAGTAAAAACTTAATCAGAATTAGTTAATTAAACTTATGGTAATAATTTTGAAGTGATTGTAAAGGTTTATATTGTGATTAAGTTAATTCAAGGCATTAAGCCTCTGGTCCTATAGAGATTAGTTCAAGGTTAATTGGAAATTGATTGTTAATTGAAAATTGTCGTTTTATAAATTACTAATGATTGAATAATTTATTTTAATAATATTGTAATTGAATAAAAATCATTTTTAAAAATTGTAAAATCAATTAAGCGAAGTGTGGGTTATGTGTGTGAAGAATTGTACAGGTTATGCGTGATAGAGAGTGTTAATAGTGTCAAGTTTAGTAGTCCGGTGGACTTAATTTTAAGTTAAAGTGTGTAAAGTTGAGTTCGTTTTGGTAGTCCGGTGGACGTATAATTTTAAGCTTAGTTTTAGGACAGGTGTGGGAGACCGTTTGTTAGAAAAAGCCCATTAGTTTTACGACAGGTGTGGGAGACCGTTTGTTAGAAAAAGCCCGTCTAGTCATCGTTTCGTCGTTGGAAGGTTCGTTTGTAAATATCGTTTATTTCGAGTTATTCTCCGCTTCGTTAGTTAATAAGTTAGTTATAGTGTGTGAGTGAGCGCTTAAATTGTTAAGTTTGTTAAATTATTGTTAATAAATATTGATCAATTTTGTTAATTAAATTTTTATTATTCAAAAGCACCTTCCTCCACTCTCTCTACCCTAAAATTAAGTTTTCTCAGCTCTGGACCGGTTCCAGGAACCGTGATTAAAAATCCTGGTGGCGCCCTGATAATTATATTGTTGTTAGTTTTGTTATTTATTTATAAAATTGATTAGGGGCCAACCTGAGCAGGTAAAACTGTTACAATATATATATTGTGACGTGGGAAATTTCCCACCTAGAATCCAACTAGAGAATATTTTTTTTTGGTATTATTTAGCCTTGTGTGTTGGCCAAGCTGATGAAATGCTGAGATTCGACGCGACCGTGTCGCCCCAAGTGGTCCCGGTCATAAAACAAAGCTCGAGGTAAAATTTAAGCCGAACCGCGCCAATTAGTAATAATGAGGAATGGATGCGTCCGAACTAAAATTCAATGTATCGGATATAGAGTGAGTGATATAGTATGAATGGGGAAAGCGACCGGGCGAACCCGCATTTCAGTCGATATCAACGACCGAGGAGACATCTGGGAGGAGCAGCGAGTGACTAGCAAGGCACGGAATCGGACTCCACGAACGACTGGAAGTTGAAACGGCGGGAGACACGTCGAGGCTCCACCTGAACGCCGAATTTCGAACTAAATTGGTAAATCGACCAATCATCGATCACGGCTATTTATCGTACGACGGCTGATTGGACGCGCAGCTCATTAGCGGTGCTGAAGGAAAGACCACGTGTTGGCAAAAGGAAAACGGAAAAGCCAGTACGATTTCTGACCGAACGCTTAGATGCCACGTGCGACAGGAAAATAAATTAATTAATTAAAACGGCAATATTTTTTTTGCTATCGCTATTTTAAAAAAAAAAATTGAACCGTTTCTTTTTTTGTTGTTTTGTTTTGTCGAGGAAAAGTATTAGTACCTTTTACTTGAAAAATCGACACGGGAAATTGTTCGTGGCAGTTTCGCCGTTTTATTTCGAAGATAATTCAAGTGAATTCTGAAGAGAGTGTTATACCAGCGTCAAGGACAACAACTACATTTGTGACGTTCGATCCCGCCGTTCCCGGGGAAAAGCCATCGCCGAGGAATCACATTCATCAGTACCGCCGACATCGGATTTTTTTTTGTTTTATTTGATCTTCATACCGAGAGGTCGACTGAGTGGGGTAAGTGCGGTCGCAGTTGTTATTTTACCTGGGTGACTTCACCACGAATCGCGATTAAATTAGATTATCATCGATAATCTTATTAAAGTTAATTTTTTTTAATTAATATTTGCTCACGACTTCGGAATTGAGTCCGAAATTACTTGTGTACCGGAATTCACAATTGCATTGTTAAATTCCGGCTTCGGTGACGTCAGCCAGGTACCCGGTGCCAAATTCTATTGTAATAAGTAGTTAATGACATTGTGTATAGTTGTTTGAGCTGGAGTGTACTGTTGAAAAATTTTGTCGCACTCGAGCTTTGTTCCCGCGAATTACTCGACGGGTAACAGCGATCCCAGATAAACTATTGATTAGTTATTTATTTTTTTTTTTGCTGTTGATCGAAACCGGCGAAGTAAACTAATTTTTTTTATTGTTAAATAAACAAGTTTTTTTTAATTCGCAATTTTACTGTTACTCGAAACCGGCGTAATTTTTCTTTGTTAATAGGCTCGCCAATTGTTGTTAATCGAACCCGGCGAACTAAATGATCTTTTTTGTTAACAAATTCGTAAATTGTTGCTAAGCGAACACGGCGAATAAATATTGTCTTGATTAATTAATTCGAAACAATTGTTTAGACGAAACAAGCGAGATAATTATATTTTATTAATTATTTTTTTTTGTTGTTAATTTCGTTTGTTCCCTGCGAAACTACTGTCGACTGGATTTTAGTGACTTGCGTGAACGAAATTAGATTTTGCTTTCTTGTTGCGATTGCCTGTGGCCCAAATTCCGATTGGCTTTGTTATTTTGGCGTTTCATGAAAATTATTAACATATTATTTGTAACAATTTTTTTTGTATTGATTTTATTCGTCCTTTGCTATTTTTTTTTTTTTTGGATTGAACCTGCGAATGTTATTCGACCTTGCTAGTTATTAAATAAATAATTCACTCGTAATCGTGCCTGTGCGATTAATTTTATTTTTATTTTACCTAATTTTAATTATTCCCCGAACCGATTTCCTTGTACGCTTCGTATATACCTTTGAATCTCTTCGGCCTCGACCCGCCGCCCAACGACGATCCACGTGAACCAACGAACCGTGGAACGAAAGTTCCTGGCGCCTAACCATCAACGAACCAGGTAGGCCAAACATTTAGGTGGACCTCTTCGGCGCTGTCGACGCCAGCGCAGCGATAAAGCCATCATAAATATTGGCGCCTAATATTTAGGTGGACCTCTTCGGCGCCAACGTGGGGCTACACGAAGAGATTCCGACGCGTCGCGACTATTTCGAGCGAATTTACAGCAGATAGTTAGGTTAATTACTTACGATGAGTTCAAGCGACGAAAGCCCGAATGATATGACTAACCCGCGTGAACGAGAGAACATGGACGATATCGAGAACCCCATCGATCCATTACACCGCAGAATCCGACCCCGCCTGTTCGCTCAGGCACGCCACCTCCGAGCACTTCGAGACAGGGAACCTCGAAGGCTGAAGTCGACCCTCTCGCAGCAGAGCGACGACGACTCACGGCCGAACGTATTCGAATCCAAGCCGAAGTCGCCGATTTGGAGCGTCAAACTCGGGAATTAAGTGCTCGGGAACACTCCATGCGCACACTCGATCAAACAGGATCGACAACTCGAACCACAAATGAAGCTGACGAATGGGTGTATGCGTTAAACTCACTGCAGGTTAGCGAGATGCTCGTAACACTGAATGCGAACCCATTGGGGACGTCAGATGTGCTTCGAGACCGACTTCTGCGCGCGTTGAAGCGCAATATTGACCCAGATACGATCTGGACCCTTGAGGATCAACCGATCACGCGATTTTCGGACGATCTTACGACGAAAGAGACATACAGTCGCATTGACTTGCCTCCTCACTGTGTCAATGCGGTGGTGACGACGATGACGACCACCACGACAGTCACAACGACAGCTACCGGCCGATTAACGGTCGATACGACCCCTACCAATACGGAAAGGTATCTGTTGACTGAGTCGCGACCTCGTATGTCAGTGGGCGAACCAACGAGGCCCACGCGACCCATTCCGAGTCCTCGAACCATTCGAAGTCCGCCCCATGTTAGATTCCACCCGCAGCGAATTCGACGATGAGCCAGATGAACCATCAGGCTCATAATGCCGGATGTTCACCAGTCCCAGGAGAAACTCACGACTTGGAAAGTCGCCAGGGTCTCTCGCGTACTGGTGGGGCTCATTATCAGCCTGCCATGTACGAACGAGTGTCCAAATGGAATTTAAAATTCACTGGACAAGACTCGTCTAAACTGGAGTCATTCCTACGACGTCTTGAGGAATGCCAGGTGACCTGTGGTCTTCATGACGCTGACGTGTTGGCTATTATGCCACTTGTTCTCACAGGAGCAGCCAAGACATGGTGGACCCACATGAAAGGGGCCATCGACTCGTATGAGGTCTTGTGCAACGCTCTTCGTGAACGTTTCGGCGAACCCGATATTGAGTGCCGCCTTCTCGGCGAGGTCGTGAATCGCACTCAAGGCCCGTTAGAGTCAGGTTTGGACTACCTGGACTCGATTTTGGCTATGTGGGCACTAGTTAGTGAGCCTTTGCCGCTACGCCTACAGTTGAATTTCGCTTTCAACAATCTTCGTTCGGAGTATCACGTCGTGATACACCGTGAAGACTTCGCATCTTTGGCGAGCTGTATCGACTCGTTCGTGACTTCGATCGACCCAGACGCCGCACGCAACCGCGTACTCCGGTCACGCCAAAGAAAGCGTGATGCGGAGCTGGCATATCAGCCCGATCGATACCTGTCACGGAGTACGGGTAGACGACCAAGTCGCAGGTGTGCGGCCATTGATGACGTTTCATCATCATCAAAACCACCAAAATCGCCAAACTCGCCTCGCAGGAAGAGGAAAACTTCCCCGACCTCAGTGGTACAACAAAAAGCCGTCGAAAACGCCGCACCACTGCCGCCAGTGGCTGCTTGAACGTCTCGGCGTCAGCTTTTGTGCCACGCGATAAGGTGGGACAACCTCGACCATTCACGATCGATCCTGGACTACGAGGGCGCTGTTTCAATTGTGGCAAGCAGGTCAAGTCCACCCCGAACCGGTTACTGCTGGACTTGTGGTTCAGCAGATTGTACGACAGTTGGGTGCCCTGGTTGCACCCGGCAGGGGGGGGGGGGGGGGGGGGGGGGGGGGGGGGGGGGGGGGGGGGGGGGGGGGGGGGGGGGGGGGGGGGGGGGGGGGGGGGGGGGGGGGGGGGGGGGGGGGGGGGGGGGGGGGGGGGGGGGGGGGGGGGGGGGGGGGGGGGGGGGGGGGGGGGGGGGGGGGGGGGGGGGGGGGGGGGGGGGGGGGGGGGGGGGGGGGGGGGGGGGGGGGGGGGGGGGGGGGGGGGGGGGGGGGGGGGGGGGGGGGGGGGGGGCCGGGGGGGGGGGGGGGGGGGGGGGGGGGGGGGGGGGGGGGGGGGGGGGGGGGGGGGGGGGGGGGGGGGGGGGGGGGGGGGGGGGGGGGGGGGGGGGGGGGGGGGGGGGGGGGGGGGGGGGGGGGGGGGGGGGGGGGGGGGGGGGGGGGGGGGGGGGGGGGGGGGGGGGGGGGGGGGGGGGGGGGGGGGGGGGGGGGGGGGGGGGGGGGGGGGGGGGGGGGGGGGGGGGGGGGGGGGGGGGGGGGGGGGGGGGGGGGGGGGGGGGGGGGGGGGGGGGGGGGGGGGGGGGGGGGGGGGGGGGGGGGGGGGGGGGGGGGGGGGGGGGGGGGGGGGGGGGGGGGGGGGGGGGGGGGGGGGGGGGGGGGGGGGGGGTGGGGGGGGGGGGCAACAACGTCGGGCTGCGTCGTCGGGAAACGCTTCCCGGGGACAGCAGTAGACGATCCACCGCTGATCTCCGTCGAATTTGGGATCGAAAGTCCGGTTAAAGAGGTGGTCGCTGTGGCTACGTTACCTCTACCGGATATCTTCGACATTTATAGAGCCATTCGGCCCTGCGAACCAGAACCCCGATGCGAACAATTCCGAACCATGTATATCGACCCGTAATCGAGACGACCGCTCATGCCCGACCCAAACATCAATGCAATGTATGCGCATCGACCGAACAGCTATGGCGCTGTCGGCAGTGTAAGAACGCATATTATTGCTCGAAAGAACATCAAGTAGAGGATTGGCCGATTCACCAGCACATCTGTGCCACCCCTGACGAACGAACACGAATTTTTCGAGAATTAGCCGCTGAAATTTGCCCCACGACGATAGAAGGAGACGATCAACGACCCTTCGTGAACGTACAAATCGGAGAACGCACTATTAAAGCCCTCTTGATACAGGGGCCTCAGTGACATGCCTCCGAGACGTAGACGAACGCAACTGGGTCTATGGACTCGGCGTACGCGTTCGTCCGAGACATAAGACCGCTGCCGTGGCTGATGGATCAGTCATGTCGATACACGCACTCGTAACTTTGCCATTAGTACTCGACGACGAGATGCGACTCGTTGAAGTACGAGTCATACCATCTCTGAAGTACGAAATGATTCTCGGCATGGATGCAATCATCGCCTTCGGAATTTGCTATGATGGACACACCCGTCGCTGGTGGACAAAACGAACCAACGACATATACGATTGGAACTCGAAAACGTACCTACATGAACAAGACGTCGCGGCGATTGTCGAAATTACGCCCGAACAACAAAGCGCTCTCGACGAATTGCTGGCTCGTCGACTGCCAGCCGTAAATACACTGGTGAGACGACATTCACGAACCTTCTGACCCATGAAATCGACGTGCAGGGGCACGAACCGATCCGACAACGGAATTACCCGACATCACCGATCGAAGCCGAGATGCGCCGCCAAGATGAGTTACTGGCTGCTGGCATCATTGAACCATCCACGAGCGCTTGGTGCAATCCTGTGATCATGGTGAAGAAAGCAACCGGGGAATATCGAATGTGTCTGGATTTCAGGCGACTGAATGCTATTTCGAAACCGTGTGCATACCCATTACCGTTGATGACGTGGATTCTTGATCAGCTAAGCGGCGCGAAGTTCATTCGAAGATTGATCTTAAGCACGCGTATCACCAGGTCAAATTAGACCCAGCGAGCCGAGAATACACCGCATTTTGTGTCCCAGGGCGCGGAATGTTCCAATACGTCGGTATGCCGTTCGGATTAGCGGGTGCACCTCCTCATTTCCAACGACTCATCGACAAGATGTTAGAACGACGACGAGCACTCAAGGTCTTCGGGTACCTGGATGATCTGATAGTGGTCACCGAAACGTTCGAGGAGCACCTCGAGGCCCTGGAGGAGATCTTCGACGCACTAGCAAGTGCGAACTTGAAGATTAATATCGACAAATGCGAGATCTGTACCGACGAAGTGCGTTATTTGGGGTATCGCGTCAACGAACAAGGATTGCTTGTTGATCCAGATCGGGTAAAACCCATGCTGGAGTTCCCGAGACCCTCAAACATGAAACAGGTACGACGATTCCTTGGATGGCGTCTTGGTATCGGCGTTTTATCCCTGATTTTGCGACCCTGGCCGAACCATTGACGAGATTGACAGTAAGAAAGTTCGTTGGACTTGGACCACCGAACAAGACACCGCATTCGAAGCCTTGAAAGTGGCTTTGGCTACGGCACCAGTGCTAGCGTGCCCCGATTATTCGAAGACTTTCGTATTACAAACCGATGCCAGCGCGACAGGTTTAGGTGCTGTTCTGACGCAGGAACACGAAAGTGGAGAGAAAGTCGTCGCGTACGCCAGCAGAATCATGAATAAGGCCGAGAGGAATTATTCTGCGACAGAACGTGAATGTTTAGCAGTCTTATGGGCCTGCGAGCATTTTCGACGATACCTTGAAGGTTATCGCTTTAAGGTGATTACAGATCACAGCAGTCTGCGTTGGCTGCGTGATTTGAAAAGCAAAACGCCTCGATTGAGCCGATGGGCTATGCGATTAGCCGAATATCAGTTCCCAATCGAGTATCGCAAAGGATCTTTAAACGATGTACCCGATGCCTTGTCACGAATGTTTGAACGTGACGATACGAACCTGATGATGAACTGTGCGTAGTTGACGACGCAGAACCCGAACCTGCCGATGTACCAGCAGCTGAGCTGGTCGACGACTGGTATACACGACGTAAACGGACGTAATGACGAACCCAAGCCGATGGAAAGGCTGGCGAGTCGAAGACGCCATTATCGATTTCGACCGAATCAAATGATCACCCAGGTCGTCGAGGACCTGGATGCCTGGAAATTAGTCCACCGAAAGCCGCTCATTGGGGAATAATCGCTGAAAACCACGATCCACCCGACGCTGGCCATTTAGGAGTCGAGAAAACGGTAAATCGAGTCGCAACGACTATTATTGGCCTGGAATGGACGAAGACGTACGTAAATACGTTGGCGAATGTGCGACATGTCAAACTGCGAAGGTCTCTCGCAACCACCCGCTGGATTGATGTGTAGACGAACCGTCCATACGCCTTGGACTGTGGTAGCCGCTGACTGTATGGAATTTCCGGCCAGTAAGAACCAGTTCAAATACATGATCGTATTCCAGGATTTATTCACCAAATGGATCGAGTTATGTCCAATTCGGAAGGCTGATGGCCCGACGATCATCCGTGAGTTCGACAAACTCATCGTACATCGCTTCCGCTGCCCTGAAGTGCTATTGACCGACAATGGCACCGAATTCGCGAACAAACTGATGGAAGAGGTCGCGTATGCCTATGGGATACATCATTCGCGAACTCCACCGTACCACGCTCAAGCGAACCCAGTCGAACGCGTTAATCGAGTATTGAAAACGATGATTATTTCATATGTTGAGTTAGATCACCGACTATGGGACGAACATGTCCATGAATTCCGTCATGCGTACAATACGGCCGTCCACAGTTCGATACACGTTTCCCCAGCCATGCTGAACTATGGTTGGCAACCCAGACCACCGAAATACTATCGAAAACTGATCGAAGGTGACGTAGACATTCCCTGTCCCGACACTACCGCCTGGGCCAACCGGATGACCCGATTGACCCAACTTCACGACCTGGTAACCGACAATTTAGGACGTAGTTTCGAACGTCAAGCCCGCTATTATAATCGTCATCACCGAGACGAGCGTTTTGCCGTCGGAGATGTCGTCCGAGTCAGACAACACGTGTTATCCCGAGGAGCCGACCGGTTCTCGTCGAAACTCGCGCGTAAATATTCCGAAGAAACCTATACCGTATCAAATGTTATTTCACCTGTCGTCTACGAACTTGTCGATCAAAATGGTCGACCAACCGGTCGCCAACATGTTAAAGCGCTGCGACTCGTACGCCCACAATTAAATAATGCCGATCTCGACGACTAGGAACAAAGCTCGAGCTAATGCCATGTACTTAAATTGTTTGGTTTGTGTATTATTGTCGCATGTTATATGTGTGTATGGTAATTATTACAGGATGTCGAACTACGAAGCCGTACAGTACGCCCAGCTCATGTGTTGGGCTGAGTATTTCCGACCAGAGTGGGTGGAGCCGCTGAAGGAAGCTGAGGAAGTCACCGCCGAAGCCTGCGCATTGCGCCGCTTCACTCGTCGCAAGCCCGGTTTTGGGCCCAGGTGCGGGCATGGTGGTATCGGGAACCACAACCGAACCACACATCGGCGATTCCTCTGATGTGGCGTTGCTCTCGCTGCAGAGCCGCCATAGCGAGTCCAGGCCAGTGTGTCCTGAGAGCCAAGCAGGTTTGGAGAGCCACTTGCGGCCGATACAGCAGGTGGAGTATGCCATGGCGATTTTGCGCCGAAACACACCACCGACGCTAGTGCCAAAGGTGTCACGCGACATCGCAAGGCTGCGAGCAATGGCACTCGCCGAGAAGCTCCGTCAGGGAGCCGAGCTTCCGCCGATCCGCGTAATCGTGCCTGTGCGATTAATTTTATTTTTTATTTTACCTAATTTTAATTATTCCCGAACCGATTTCCTTGTACGCTTCGTATATTACCTTTGAATCTCTTCGGCCTCGACCCGCCACCCAACGACGATCCACGTGAACCAACGAACCGTGGAACGAAAGTTCATGGCGCCCAACCATCAACGAACCAGGTAGGCCAAACATTTAGGTGGACCTTCGGCGCTGTCGACGCCAGCGCAGCGAAAAAGCCATCATAAATATTATATATATATATATATATATATAATTATATTATATATATATATAATTATATATATATATATATATATATATATATATATATATATATATATATATATAATAGTTTATTAATTGCCCTTTTTTCAGGGGTACAAATGCGGAGCCCCGTTCCGCTAACAAATAGATCCTTAAAACTAAAAAAGATACAACCAAAATCTCCTTAAAACACTACTTGCTAACTTATATCTATATACAGAGTTTCCATTCTACCACACTATAATAATTCCTTACATATCCTTATCCTAATTGGCGAGAAAAAAGAAACCACCTTGGTGTAAAGAAAAAACAATCGTCTCACTCATCTCACTCTCTCCTCCATCCATCTTACACACACCCAGACTTCCGCTTCCGCTGCCATTGATTCTACGTTATCCTCCCTTCTTACTTTTTCCAACCCGCTATTCCCCAAAGCATTTCTATACTCTTTAGCCAATTTTCCCCTTTCCCATCCTCCCCTAGTACCTCAACCCTTATCTCCTGCCATCCTTTTTCCACCCCTAGACCCGAACAAACCTCCCATACGTGCTCCCATGACTCCAACTCCAACCCACAAACATTACAAAGTTTGTTATCCCTATCTTCCCAGTACCTATTCCCTTTCAAACAATCACCTAGTCTAAATCTAGCATACCTGCTCCACCTCTCCTCACTCTAGCCTTTTTTAAGGTAAGCCGGAATCCCTGGACCTTTTACGAATTTATAATCACTGTTGCTTCTTGACCCCCAGATTTTTTCCCATCTTCCTTTTGTCCATTTTTATCTACTCTTCTCCTCTCATCTCTCCCTCTTCCCACATCCTTTCAACTTCAGTAAGGTTCTGTCCTCTATCCTCGAAAAAGCTTCCCCTTTCCGCTTCCCAACCGATCAAACCTCTTTCTGCCCTTATTCTCTTTCTCATTTCCATCCTGCATCTCCACGCAATTAACCCACCTCCTCCCTACTCTATTCTTTTCTCATAGCTCCAAGCCCTCAGTCCTGCTCTATTTTCTAGCCGGTCTCTCTGAAGTTCCTCTCTCACCAAGTAACCCCTCACCCTTCTTGAGACCCCGAGCATCCATCTTAGGTATCTTTCCTGAATTCTTTCCATCTCCTCTCTATCTTTCTATCCCCAAATCTCCACTCCATAGCTCATCACTAACCAAACCAACCTATCAAATAGCCATATCCTTCTAGCCCAATCTCTCCCAAATTTCCATTTACCTAGCCCCCAGATCTGTCCCAATAACCTCGCTCCCTTCGCTGCCCTCTCTCTCACATGTTCTCCTTGATCTCCGTTCCACCTTATTACATATCCTAGGTATGTATACCTATCAACTTTTTCTATTTCTTCTCCCTCCCAGTTCTATCGCACCTTTCTCTACCTGCTCCCTCTTTTCCTGCATCTCATGATCTTAGTCTTCCCCAAGTTCGCCTCTAACTTCTTTCTCGCCACGAATCTCTCTAGCGTTCTTATCATCCCCTTCATTTCATCCTCGTTTTTAGCCAACAGCGCTACATCATCCGCGTAAGCTAGAGAGAGCACTTTCTTTCCCCCGGATAACTCTACTCCACCCCATCTTCCCTTTTCCAGTTCTTCATCTAGATCCGCTAAAAACAGTACAAAGAGCAGGGGGCTTAATGGACACCCCTGTCTTACTCCTTTTTCCATCCAGAACCTCTCTCCTAGCTCCTTGCCAATCCTCACACGTCCACACGTTTCACTCAGAACTACCTCACATCTTCTCACTAGACCCTCGCTCACTCCTCTCTTCCTCATAGCCACACGTAATTCTCTTCCATCTACCGTATCGAACGCAGATTTAAAGTCTACGAACAGCACCAACATTTTCCCTTTATCTTTACCTGCTTCCCGATTGATCAGATAATTCAAAGTGTAAATATTATCTATGGTCTCCCTCCTTTCTCTAAAGCCAGCCTGCGAATCTGGAAGCAGTCCTTTACTCTCCACCTCCACCTTCAATCTCTTTTCCAGTATTCCTACGTAGACTTTATATGCCGTCTGCATAATCGAAATCCCCTTGTAGTCCTCCACCTTCGAACCATCACCTTTTTTCTTAATAGGCACAATTACTCCATTTCTCCACTCATCCGGCCAACTCTCTCCATTCCATATTCTTTGACAAATCCTCCATAGTTCCCTCAGCACACTTTCCCCTCCGTACTTCCATACTTCATTCGGGATTCCATCTTCTCCTAGAGCCTTAAAATCTTTTAGCTTATCCACCACTTATTTAATTTTTTCGTACGAAATATCTTCTTCTAAGTCCGTATCCATTGTCTCACTATCTTTGGGCAAAATCACTCTCTTTTCCTCCACTCCCCCAAGCATTTTTCTGAAGTGCTCATCCCACTTCTCTATCTTTATCTCTTTATTTATATTCTCCCTCTTTTTCCTTCCTTGATTAACCACTTTAATTTCAATATATTTCAATATATTCTCTACATTTCAAAATTTTAAGTGAGTTAATTTATTTAAAAGAATATACCAATCGCCTTTCATAATACTTCTGGGTTCCCAGTCTAGTGGTTGAAAAATACTAGGACCAAAATTAAAAATTAATAAATTACGTTCAACGATTTGGACGTAATACTAGCTTTGAACGAATGAGCGCTTTACAGATATACATCAACATTTTTGAGCTAGCAACCCATTTTAAAGGGACCGAGAATAAAGCCCCTTTTTCAAGGAAAGGATTATAAGAACACGTCATCGAGATTTGCTATTGCTTTTAAGATTTTTAATATGGAGTTTCTACGTCAGCTTAGTGTCAAATGTTAATCCAAGTATCTTCATTTGATTTACTTTTTCAATTGGTTGATCGTACAAAGTAAGGTTCTTACATTCGATGTCATGGTCTCGTAAAAATAGCATAAATCCTTATTTATTCATAGAAAATTTAAAACCACTTTTTTTTTACTATTTGAAAAGCTTGTTAATAACTTTCTGCATCAAATTGACAGTAACTAGGACGTTGGAGCCACGTAGAGATAATGGGTAATCATTCACAAGAAATTTTCCAGTAATATAATTAAAATGATTCATAATTTCAACCGGTTTATTGGTAGCTATTAGAAATATTAGTACACTGAACACAGATTCTTGCGGTAATCTATTTGCAGCTCAACTTTTTTTGATAGAGTGTTTCGTAGTTTAAGACACCGTTGCCGTTGAATTTTAATTTTTCTTTTAAAATTGTTATCACCCTTTGATCCAGGCCATCTCATATGCTTTTTCGATATCGAATGATATTAATAAAAGATTTTTGATCATGGCAAGGGTATTTAAAATTTCAGCTTTCAGATTTACTGAAAAATCAGTAGTAGATCCCATCTTGCGAGAACCATATTGATTTAGAGCGATAAGGTTCTCTTTTTCGAGTCTCCATCTTAATCATTTGCAAACCATTTCTTCGAGTATCTTACTAAGATTGAACGTTAATGAGACAGATCGGTAGTTTGCAACAGTGGTATAGTCTTTTTTGGGTCTTACATCTTTATTATATTTCATATCCTTCATCAATATGTTTTATGACATAGTTAAAAAATTAGAAGAACGGTTGACTCTAAAGGCCATCCCTGCAACTTCCCACTAATTTTATACTCAAACGCTCAAAATTGCACTTATTTTGTTTTTGTCCTCTTCGAGTTCAAAAGTCTAATAGAACCCTAGCGGTTTAGGCACCACCGTCAAAACTCCGAGGAAACTTGGCTGAAACTCGGAGTATCGATGGAGTTTAAGCAGCGTTTTGGCGAAGGAAACGCGGAGTTTTGTGTGCAGTTGCGACACGAAACTTCGGTAGTATTTTTTTCCAACAAGTAATTAAGAGAATTAAGAGAATAAAAGTGATTATTAACTTAAGAGAATAAAAAGTAATGAAGAAATAATTAATGTACATTGTTTTTTAATCTTCTCTGAAATTATATTAATAATATTTAGAAAAATACATATTTAAATAAAATAAAAAAAAAAAAAATACTGGTCTCTGTGGAATTCGAACGTGATACTTTATGATTGGAAGTCCAGCACGTTGCTAACTAATCCAAGTCGAATTTATAAGTTTATAGCTTTTTCGTTTTATTTAGATTAAGTTGATGTAATCACTGGATAAATGGTCAAGTCCTATCGACATACTATAAACTCGAAATTTGTATTGTACGACATGTCAAGATAAATTATAAGTATAATGCTTATACGTGTCAGTATAGCTTGTAACTTTCTTCTCAACGTTTGATCAATTATTTAGTAATATCTATTACATATAACTAAGAATTGAAATAAATTAGTCATTTTTAAAATAAAAACTCTCCGAGAATACTATAGAAAAACTCCGCTAGAATACTGGTAATTCTCAGTGTATACTCCGCGAATACTTGACTGAAATTTCATCAGAAAAATGGCCCGAAAACACCGATAAAACTCCAATGAAACCCTGCGATAACACCAAAAAAATTCCGCGAATACTCTACTAGAACACTGGTGATACTCCGTGCATACTCCACGAAAACTTCACCAATACTCCATGAATTCTCAGCAGATACTCCGTGAGAACACCGACAATATTCCGTAAATACTCTATTAAAACACTTGCAATACTCCAAGAAAAACCCGACAGAACGCCGTTAAAATCTTGTGTCGTGACTGCACACAATACTCCGCGTTACCTCCGCTAAAATACCGCCTAAACTCCGTCGGTATCCCGAGAAAACTCTATGACGGAGTATACACTGCAGAAACTCCGTTTTTCTTCCGAGTTTTCACCGGGTCATCAATACCGTGTAACGGGTTGATTCCGTCCCTTGGTCACCCTTTTATTTAAGTTTCAAATTTATGGGCGCCACTGGAATTTTTATCACGGTTTCCAGAACCGGTCCAAGCAAGAGAGATATCACAGGGTCGAGAGAAATTATAAAAGATTGACATAAATAACAATAATTAAAATTATCATTAATTATAAATTTTTTTCAACAATTTTACAACAAATTAAATGTTATTTTAAATCTCACACACTCTCACATACCATAAAAGTTACTTATTCCTAACGATACCCTCATATTGAGCGTCTATATCGCAGTTTCTATCGAAATTTTCCTATTTCTAACGAAACCATGATATGGAGCGTCTATATTGCAGTTTCCTATTCCTGACGGTACCCTCATAAGGAGCGTCTATACCGCAGTTTCTAGCTAAGTCGCGCTGTCCACAGGACTCTCACGCTCTAAGACTCTAGATTTGACCCTGGGTGGTCGCCCGTACCCCTGCCCAAGGTTCAAACCGTCCTTCGCCCTTTCGCTGTTGCCCGGACCCTCACTACGGGACTAAGGAACCTGAAGTCGACTAGGACAGAGGAGGATACCATGACACTAGTCGAAAACCTGCTGAAGCTAACCTCCTCAACAGCCCGTGAACGAGGAGTATATACTGTAAATTTGTTTCCACACACACACACACACACACACATGATTCTCAATAAAACAATTTCATTCTAATACACACTTGACTCTAATTTACAATCATTTTAAAATCCAAAATACTTTTTACAACATAACTTCCTGGGAATCAAATTTTCCCGGTCCCTACTTGACTTCGATGAATAATTTAATTAAATTTTGGTTGCTTAATTATTAATATCACAGCAGCGTTTTATTCAACCAAAAATTTAGATTACTTTAAATTTACTCGAATTCAAACTGCCTGAATAATCGGCTTATGTCTATTTTGAATTCCAGTAAGAATCTAAGACTTAGTCGTTAACTTGGTTAAATTTTTTCAAGGCTAAATTTTATATTAATTATTTTTTAAATTATCATACTGGAATTTGACAATTTTATTTATCGAAGTTTATTGAACAAATTTTATCTATTGATGATTTAACTATTGTCATTTTTTATAAATTAATTTACTGCTTGACAATTTCAATTTTCTAATTTAAGAAATTTACATCCATTATAACTTTATTCTAAAATTTTTGATAGTTTCCCAAAAGTTAATTTTAATTATTAATTTTCATTTTAAATTTTAATTTATTTTAAATTGTTGATTTTATTAATTAATTTTAATCTAACTTGGATGAATCTTTTAATTCTTTTTAGTTTTATTTTAATTTCTAATTTATACTAAATTTAATCGACAGAATTTCACTTTGATGAATGACGCAATTTAACTCAAATTTGTCGATACTAAATTTTTTGATTTTATAAATTTTAACTTAAATTTATTTGACAAATTTAATAGTAATATTGATTATAAATTTAACCTCTCTTAATTTTAATTTTGAAATTTTTTGACTTGCTAAGTTTTCTATTACATTCAAATTTCATTTTAACAAATTTTAACTTCGACTTATAATTTAGATGTTTAATTGAATTCGGATAATTAATTAATTAATCAAGTGGGGTGATTGGAAGACAAAATCTGGTCTGTGCCTACAATTTCCGGGAGCAACGTAATATTTTACCGAGGTTGAATTTTCTGTACCTGAGAAATTTTCGGCGATTTCTTTTCTTCAATTCAGATTTCGTTGTCGTTCCTGCAGCCTTCTGTCTAGGCAAATTTTATCTGCCGAATACCACAGCTCTATCAGGTACTCGGATCTGTTTAATTGCGTCGCAGCTCGGGATTTGATCAACTGTACATTAAATATGATTTTCCAAAGATCTCGTGCTGGGGTCTCGAGCTCCGGCTTCACAATGTCGCTTTTCGGTACGCCAACTTTACTTGCCCCTGGTGTGGAATTATCCCCACCCTCGGAACGGTCATTATCTAGGCCCCGGAACTTATGTTAATTTTATTATGACTGCGCGAGCATCCTAGACCACAGCACCCTGTGATCTGTCGATAACTAACCGCGGCTAGGGTGAGGACCTTCAACGGGTAATGAAGGAGCCCCGTGACAACCGTTAGGGAAGTTTAATAAAACACTATTTTTTGAATTTTCGAACCGCAATAACTTCTGAATGAATGAACCGATTCTCACGTGGTTAGAAGCATTGGACGCAGTTTTTTAAGCCTCATAAGGCATCGTTAAATATTAATCAACTGAACTAAGACTTCCAACGTAATTCCGAAAAACCACTTTTGCACGCCTTATAAGCGAGGCGAATGAGGTTGTGCTCTCCACTCACCTTACGAAAATCAAGCGATTTCTTGAACTAAAATTGTCTTTATTTATTTTCTATCGCACTTGTAAAACAATGTTTACACATAAATGTCACGATTCTCACGTGGTTAGAAGCATTGGACGCAGTTTTTTAAGCCTCATAAGGCATCGTTAAATATTAATCAACTGAACTAAGACTTCCAACGTAATTCGAAAACCACTTTTGCACGCCTTATAAGCGAGGCGAATGAGGTTGTGCTCTCCACTCACCTTACGAAAATCAAGCGATTTCTTGAACTAAAATTGTCTTTATTTATTTTCTATCGCACTTGTAAAACAATGTTTACACATAAATGTCACGGAAAAAACCTAGTTTCAACACCTATGACAATTTTAAAAGATGTTTTGCTTTTTGAATAAATAAAAAAAATTTTTTTTTAAATTATGCCGTTTAAATCCGGCTGTCAAATGCTTGTATGAAAACTGATTTGATCACAATAACTGCCGAAAAACTTAACTAATCATGGTCTAATTCGATGTAGTTTATTTATAATCAGCGATAAACTACAAATCCACTAATTGTTTGTATATCTACATCTATGTTAATAAGATCCGTTTACAATACATGCACAGTACCTTTCTGTTCTAGGTGAAGAGTGGCGTGAAAGATTTAAAAGTATTTGTATTTTATTTTAATAAATTTTATTATGAAAAATGAGATTATGCCAAGCCCTATCACAAAGCACCAATCGCGATCAAATCAGTCAAGCCGTTCAACAGTTGTGAGAGGTTGACATCCACACACACACCACACACAACACACACACACACACACACACACATATACACACCGTGTCGGGCTTGCTGGGTCCCGCATCGGGCACCTCCCCAGGTGGTGGATAGGGGAACGCCCGACATTTCTGCGCGCCAGATACGTCAGGTATCGAGAAAATAAAATACTCGGGGTGGACCAAAACCTAGCAAACAATAATATAGAAATATCACAGAACTTTCAAACATTGTTTACAGTACAGGGGTCCGATACCTCAGTGCCGGCGAGGGAATGCGTGCAAATGGGCCTGAACTCGTCGTTATCAAGCGACCGTTATTCGGACAGCGGAGTGGACCCTATGGCTCCGCTATCTAAGAATGCCACAGGGAGCTTACATTAGCGACAACCCCTCAGACATCTCCGTGGATGACCACAAAACCACCGCCACTTTTGGTCACTCCTGAGAAACTGCCACCGCAAAGAAAGCAAACCGCCAACAGCAAGAAGAGGCAGCTTTCCACGCCCTTCATCACCAAGAGAAAATCCAGCACAGCAGAAGACTGCCCGAGAGGACGCATGAATCAAAATGACTCGGCAATCGAAAAAGAAGGTAAGAGAACAGGAGCCAGTGGCTCAATCTACTGAAGCCCAAAACCAGCCAAGTAAGAGTGGCTTAAAGAAACCGAGGAGGAAGAAGACAAGAACAAAGGCCGTGCTTGTCCAACCAGCTGAAGGGCGAACGTACGCCGATCTTCTCAAGAAAGTAAAGGTCAAAGTTAACCCGACAGAAAATGGAGTAGACATTAAATCAATCAAACAAACGAAACGCGGGGGCGTTCTCCTAGAAATGGGTCACAAGACTGAAGATACTGCTGCTTTCACGGCTGCGATAAAAACAACAACCGCTAACATCGGTACAGTCAGAACGCTCATACCAAGAACAACGATCGAGATCCTTGATTTGGATGGAATCTCTACCGAGAACGACGTCCGTGAAGCACTCAAACGTGACTTTACCGACAGACTGGAGATAAACCGTGTGAATTTGACAAAACCTACACCACGAGGCAATCGGGCAGCATTATGTGAGATAGACGAAGCTAGCGCGATCAAAATCCTTGATAAAACCCGTATAAAGATCGGATAGGTTAGAGTAACCCGATGCTCTAAATACCTTGGTTTTGGGCACCAAACAAGAAACTGTACGGGACCGGACAGAAGCAAGTGTTGCTATAAATGTGGCGGAGAGAACCACAAGTTCGTAAACTGTACAGAGAAGCCAAAATGCTTCCTATATACATCGGACAAAGACGCTCAAGATAGCTTATGTCATATAGCCGGCTCCGGGACTTGTAAGGCATTCCGCACTGCACTTGCCGAAGTCAAGAGAAAGCAGAAATGACGCGCTTATTACAAGGAAACCTGAACAGGTGTGCTTTGGCGCAAAATCTACTGCGCCAACGTATCTTCGAAGGCAAAATTGACATCTACCTTATCTGCGAGCAACATCTCAACATCCAAAATAAAGCATGGATCGCTGATAAATCCGGCACAGCAACAGTTTGGATCGCTAACACTAAGAACATCACCGCCGACAACAGCGGAAACGGATCAGGATTCGTCTGGATCAAAACCCCCACGACCTACTTTATAAGCGTCTACCTTTCACCAAATGAAGGAATTTGGATGTTTCGACAAAAAATGGCAGACATAAAGGACGCCATCGGCAAATTCAACGAGGAAGTCATCGTGGCTGGCGTTTTCAACGTGAAATCGGCTGAATGGGGTAGTAGCAGACTTTACCGCAAGACTCGACCTCATAGTGCTGAACACCGGATATACTACGACTGTTAGAAGACTAGAATACCGGGAATCTATCCTCGATATCACGTTGGCGACTCCAAGAATCGCAAACATGATCGAGGATTGAACAGTATCAGAAGAATACAGTGGTAGTGATCACCAACATGTGACATTCAGGATTCGATTAGCACCCGTTCCGGTACCGCGTCGTGATTATCGACCACGGAAATGGAATGCCAGGAAGCTGATTTAGAGGCACTACGAACTTCTCTGAAGCTCGTCTCGTTTTCAAAACAACCTGATTCCGAATACTCATTATGAGACAGAAACGTTAGTGTCAAAAGCGATGGAATCGATCGTCACTTCATGCGATGCTTCTATGCCACGGATGAAAAAGCGAGGCTTCCATAGGTCGGCATACTGGAGGTCTCAAGACATAGCAGAACTTCGTAAAAAATGCCACGAGCTACATCGGCTAGCAACGAGAGCTGCGAAACACTTTCTAAATCAAGATCTACATTCGAGTGAGTACAAACAAACCAAAAAAAAAATCTGAATCGAGCTATCAAAGCAAGCAAAGCAAAATTGTGGCAAGAGATTTGTAACGACCTTGATAAAGACATCTGTGGTAAAGCCTACCAAATTGTCGCCAAACGACTTGGAAAGGCTTCACCAGAAGCGCCGAAACCACCTGCCTTAATGAGCAGCATCGTAGCTGAGCTGTTTCCCTAATACTCACCGTAGGAAACGAACATCGAACGTGCTAGAGGTCTTGCCACAAACCAACATGGCTTCCGGAAAGGACGATCGACAGTCAGCGCGATCCAGGAAGTCGTAGAGACAGTGAGAAAAGCATGGTCTGGTAGCCTCAAAGCCCGCAAAGTGTGTCTTATCCTCACACTAGACATTGAAAACGTCTTCAACAGCGTAAATTGGGGTGACATTGTAGATGCCTTGGAGCACAAATTTGACGCGAAGCCGAAAAATTTGGCAATAGTCGATAACTATTTTAACCAAAGAACGCCGATAGCAGAAACGACAGAAGGCCTACAAGAATATGACTCGACAAAAGTGGTTCCCAAAACCTATCTACGTCGACATGGGTAGGACAACATTGACATCTACAAGGGCACTGCGTTATTTAGGAGTTGTGATCGACGAGAAGCTGTCTTTCCGGGAACACCTCGAAAACGCTTGCACAAAAGCTAACAAGACAGTATCCAACCTGTCGAGAATCATGGCCAACACAGTGGGGCTACGAACCAGAAAAAAGAGGGTGCTTCTAGAAGTAGTCCACTCAATATTACTCTACGGAGCGGAGATATGGGCGGATATCCTCAAACAGAAGATGTACCGACGAAAGATAGCGGCAGTGCAACGACGAGGAGCGCTCAGAGTCACCTGTGTCTACCGCACGATCTCAGAAGCAGCCATATTGGTTATAGCAGGTGCCGCGCCAATCGAGTTATTAACATTTGAGAGGGCAAAAATCTACAACGCCAAAACAAATGGTGACAACTCGAAGGAGGCAAGAACCAAGATAAAGACGGAAAAACTACATAAGTGGCAGGACCGATGGACATCCGGGGAAACAGGCAGATGGACGGCACGCCTCATCCCAGACATAAACGCCTGGCTTTCTCGGAAGCATGGAGAAATGGACTTCTTTTTGACCCAGCTATTAACGGGACATGGACAGTTTAACGCCTATCTTTTCAAAATGTGTTTGCATAGCACGCCAATGTGCAAACACTGCCCAGACAAAATTGACGACGCTGAACACACGTTTTTTGCGTGTGATCGGTGGAAGGACAACAAAAGCAGCTCTGAAAAAACTATTGGCTCTACGCTCTCTCCCAAAAGCTTGATAGCCTGCATGCTCAGAAAAGAAGAAAACTGGTCAGCTGTTGCAGCCTACGCGCAGCACCTTCTAAAAGAAAAAATCACAGAAAGGGACCAGTAACCAGGAGTAGGCGTCGCGAGACGCAACATGGACTGGATTGAAGTAATGCTTACGCGATTCCGATTCAGTCATCTCCGTACCATCCACGGGGTTAAGAGAGGAATTTTTTTTAGTGGGTAAGAATCCCACATTACCGACCATCATCTTTCAATGATAGTGGTGTTTTTGGAAGATTCTTTTTCGCTTCTCTATTTATAAAAAAAAAAAAACACCCACACACATTTTTTTGTGGTCGAAATGTCGCGGTTGTTCCCTCAGAAAACGTGAAATATTATAGAAGGGGCATTCCATGGTGATTGGTGGGACATTCGACTCTAGAATTCCATCAATTACAAGCTACAATTATGTGACTGAAATTTGTACTGTAATAAAATGTATCTTATAATATAGAAGAATAACTAATTAACAACATCATTTTGTCAAAAATCTCGATTACTTTTTAAGTTTCTCATAATTATCGTTTGAGTGCGTGTGACTGGTGGGACATCGAAAAATCCTTCTTTTTTACCGCGGTATACTTAAAGTCGAATTTCAGTTCAACCACTAAGCTTTTAAAAAATACTTCTCAATACAAAATTTATCCTACAAACATTCAATATTATGAAGAATTAGACTAATTACCTTTGTTACGTCCATAATTTGGACTTTTTAATAATTAATTAGTATTCGACCCAAGTCAATTAAGACCTATAGACCGGGAACTCTTAAGACTTATTTTATTGAGAAAGATAGGTTTTGATTATATGATTAGATAGTAGTCTTTAATTTGATACATATATTGTTTAAGACTCAAATTAAAGTTTAAAAATTACAATTTATCTACAATGTTTAGTTTCAAATCTATTTAATACAATGAGTAATGTTTCAAAATTGTACCTGGTTTGTGTCTTTCGATTCAATTTTATAAGTTTCACTAACACTGATTTGAATTAACACTTTATTCTTGATTTACGATTTTAATATTTGTTAGATTGGTGTAATTATTTATTATTTACTTAGTATTGCACTTTACTTTTGAAGTTTATTTTTTTGTATTTGATTTGAACTTTTCTTAGGACGATGTTAACACTAGGATGTCCTAGACACGAGAGAGCGAACACCAGCAGTTTTCGGTTCCGAGATTTTTGTGGGCCTTGGTTGTTAATTGGAGGGAGATCGAATAGCCAGTTAACACCGGAGTGTCGGGGACTCTTATCCTCTCTTCGGATGTGTCGAAAAAATGCTGTGGTGATGGTTTACACTGTATATTGACGTACAAGTATAGATCACAAGTTACATATTATGCTTGTACGCTTGTATACCTATATACTGTACTACTGTACATTGTACATCTATACACCGTACTCTTATACACCGTAAACTATTTGACGCCAAATGATTTTTTTTTTCAAAAACCCAAATGCCAAAAAAATTGCTCTTAATTGCTACAAGTTACATATTATGCTTGTACGCTTGTATACCTATATACTGTACTACTGTACATTGTACATCTATACACCGTACTCTTATACACCGTAAACTATTTGACGCCAAATGATTTTTTTTTTCAAAAACCCAAATGCCAAAAAATTGCTCATTAATTGCTCTTTCGAAATTAACAATTGCTCAACTGCTATAATTAACCGTTAATTAATTAATCGCAATTAAAAAATCAAAATTTAAGTCCCCATTATCTCTAAATGTAAGAGCTTATTTTTATCGTAATTAGTCCCGAAAAATTGCTCACTTTGTTTTCAATAAGAAATGATGATTGCTCTGTGCGAAAAATCGTTTTTAATTAATTAATAATAATTAATAATTTTTTTGCACCTTTCAACCGCCGAACATTAATTGTGACGTCATCGACGCGACAATTCGCTTGTCGCTTTTATGAGAATAGACCATTGTGACTGATTTGGTTACATACGTATAAGTCATACGTAATATGTAAACAAATTTTGTTAGGTTACTTTGATATCAAAAATTTTCATTTTTATAACTTATTAATTTAATAATAATAATAATAATAATAATAATAATAATAATAATAATAACAATGATTGTATTTATCACTAAGAAAGTGCTTTTGTACTCCTGAAATTAACTAGTAAGTTTTCTTTTCTGGTATTATTTTTAATGAATAAAAAAAAATTTTTTTATTCAATGTTTTTTTTTGTGTCATAAATCGCTGAAATGACAGATGTATTTCGATATGTTCCAGGTTTTTTTCTGAAATTCAGCTTTGCTTATTGTGGAAGGTTGATTAATAATAAAAAAGAGTAGGATAAGCTCAGAGATCTCGTTTCCAAGTGCAATGGTAATTTAGATAAAAATCGATGAAAACCGTGGTGATAGTCAAACCAATTATCTAAATTAGTGACATTAAATCTGTGTTCAGTATTATATTTATAAAAGTCAGGGTGGTTCTACGGATTATAGAGTTTATATTACTTAAAGGGCACGAAGACATTCATTATGAAGAATTTTATATTCGATACTTCTATATGTTGATATCAGATTTTATAACACTGATACCGATGAAAGTTAAGCAAAGCTGATGAATTTATGATATCCATGACAACTGATCAGCAAGAAGGAGTAGAACCACCTGTCAAACCTGATGATTATTTTGAGTATTTACTGCTTACAGTATCAGAATTGTACAAATAAGATCCACTAAAATTAAATTTCATTTTAGAGTACTAGTGTCGAAACGATAATGTTACGCACGTACCATCGAATGCCCACGTGACAAGATTATCAGTTCGTCAAGGGACATTGTTTTAATTCGTACGACTAACTGGTGAAATATTACCTGCAGGGCTATTTATGCCACACTTAAAAATGATGGCGTCATTGGCATCATCACCACAAGCAGCAAGACATGCTTTCAATTTCTTGAAACCTAATGGCTCCAGTGGATCAAAAATACCATGGGATCATTTTTTCAACTCTCTTGACAGATATTATTACAACTTACGTCAAGAATTGCTACCAAGTTACGATACATTTAATCATCAGCTTATTTTAATAAAAATATAAAAAAAAATTGACGAATGTTTTAAGATTGTAAAAAATGAACAATAACAACAGTGGGAGGTAAGTTTATTCTCAAATTTATTCTTAGTCGAAGAAAAAGAAAAAACCTCGACAAACACTTCCAAGTTATTTCGAGGAATTGGGTCCTTAATGGCTAAAAATTTTTTATTTCCAATTCACCTTTAACTTAGAAACTTGTAATTAAGAAAACTTTACAGTATTTTAGTTTGGTAACTTTAATAACATTAACTTTGAATTCTGTTGTACAGCTGATGAAGGGGCGGATTTTAAAGTGAAGAAGTGTAAACGAAGTTTTACTGGAAATGAGACAGTCTCGTATGGAACTAAATTCAAACATCCGATCAACTTCAATTTTCAAAGGCAGCAATGTAATAATTAAAAGAGCCGAGCAACTGCCTTCTAATAATATTGTAACAAATACCCATTTATAGTACATTGTTTTTAATTTAATTAATTATTAGTTAGATATAAATATTTAATATTTACAAGATTTGTACTGCAGTGTCACGTAAAAATAATTTGTAACTCATTTAGTGATAATTGTTAACAGAATTTGGAAGATAGTATTGAAATAATAAATAACTATGACGTTGTGAATAATGATATGAGTTCATCTCAAAAAGAAGACGACAAACCACCACCGTTACCGTCTCCTTGCGGCAACACTCTTACAAGAAGTATGATGTTTGATTTGGAACCCAGTTCTGTCTCTGGAAATGTTAATTCTATATTTCTTGTATTACTTTTTAAAATCTAATTAGATATGGTTTGATTATTATAATATAATATATTTTATTTAATATTATATTTTTGTTTTAGAAAATAGAACTGATCTTCCAAAAAAATCTTTACCTACGGAACCTTTAATATTGATTGATAATATTAATTTTACTAAGAATTTAAATAAATAAATTATAATTTATAATACACTAGAATTAATTTATCACAGTGTTATATTTGACAGTAGTGATAGTAAAAATATTTATCACATAAGCTTAGGAATAAAATTGTATTACTTTCTAGGAAAAATGAATTAAATCTACGCCATCAAGAAGAGAATGTTTGACTGGTAAAACAGATGCGGGAAATGAAACATCACCAACAGCAAACAGGAAATTCCTTATCTTGGATAAATTCCTTATCTTGAGGGACAATCAATTCATAATTAATAAGGAATACAACATTTTAAATAAACAAAATCAAGGTTATGTGGATCAAACTTTATCGAGCTTTCATTTTAAATAAATTAATTAATGAAATAACTGGCTCATTGATCAATCAATTGACTGCAAAATAATAAAAATCCTGAAAAAAGCCCAATGAAATTTGTAGGACAGTTTTTATTTTTCATTTTCAAGTTGCTAAGTTGTAATCCACGTTTTAATGAAAGGAAGGACTGATAAAAACAAAATAAAGGGTATATTTGATGATCATTGATAATGATAATTGAGAGTATGGATGAGATGAAAGTCACTTTACAAATGAAGATAAAAATTATCGTATTAGTATTTTTGTGATGTGATTCACAATCAATGAGCCTGTAGAATATGTAAAGATTCATTTTCTGCAGTTGATTGTTTTTTTTTTTCAAATAGTTTATGATAGAATTTATAAAAAAAATTAATTAAGAATAAAATATTTAATGATGAAAGATTTGATAATCATTGTTTAAACTTCAAGCATTTACGCAAATATATTTTTTAACGTTTTTTTAATTTACATTTCACCGGTTTATGAACAAATTCGCGTTTTTGACTTCATCTTAAAAATCTTATTCGTATTATTTCCAAAACTGAGAAACAATGAATTAGTATTAGTGGTCATTGAATAAAAATAATAATTTTAGTGACTAGATAAACGATAGAGTAATAGTTTTAATTACTTTTACTAAGGCTAAATATTATATTATAATAATTTATTGATACATAATTTATTAATTGCGTACTGCACATTTGTTAGAAGTATATTGGATTTTTGTTTAGGATGAAAAAAGAATTATAATTTAAATTCTAACTCAATTTTTATTATTAATTTCAATTATTACATAAAAAAAACTTATTGTAAATATTTTTCATATATTGCTAATAAACTTTGTATTAAAAAAAGGTAATTAGATCTAAAATGGTTAAGATTTGATCTTTATTGCATTCCACTATAATTAAGTTTACAAAATATATTTTTTATTAAACTAAGACATAAAATAACAGTGAAATATTAATGTCAGTTGTTTTTGAGTTACAATGATTGGGCCTTACATCCAAGTCATTTTTTCGACCCAATTATTGTTAATAGACCTTGTATACGCTAAGTAGTGACCAATTTTCCTTCCAAATTGTGGTGGGATAAACCCTACTACACCAAATAATAAATAATTTTTATCAAGTATCTTTAGTTTAGTTGGAATACTTCCCAAATTCTCTGTTAGACGTTGATTCCTGTGAATTTTTGACAAAGAAGCAGAGGGTTGATAAAAGTGACTTATGTCCAAACATAAAAATACATTAATAAACGTCGATTTTCTAATAGAATACTGATTACAGGCTTTGCAATAAAGTGATTGTGCTGTCAATGCATCGTCAACACTGTCTTGTAGTTTGGCAATCCCACCTTCCCACACTTTTTTTGCCGATATGCTTAATGTTGACAATTTTTTTATGGCTTTCTTGTTACACGACTGGTTTGTACAAATAAATTCAACAATACTTGAGTTGTAAGTAAATTTTGTCCATAGTCTCTGAATAAATAAGATAATATCATCAGCACAATCAATTTCACTGTTTTTAGCTGGATATAAAGAATACAATAAGTTTATTCGTTTATGATAAAATGGCGCTAAAGCACCGGACATAGCATAATTCGTAACGCATGCAAAAAAACACTTAGCTTTGCTTTCTAAATCAATAAAGTTTTTCAAATTTTTAAAGTTTAAGTAGCCAAATGCAAAAATTTCACACAGACTATCAAATCCACAAGTGTTACAAAGAAGATGTTTTTTCTTATTAATTGATAGTGGTTTTTTTCCACCACCATTTAGGATAATATTGTATTTTTTTGTTTGTTTAGACCCTTTTTTTGAATTTACAGCAATATTATCATGAACAGCTTGAATATCAGGACATGGAGTAACATATCTACCTCTTTTTTTATCAACTTTTGGCTCAGATTGGAAAATTTTTCGCTTCATTGGTCGTTCATTATCAGTAATAATCTTGTTGTGAGTTTTTAGAATAGGGAACGAGGTAAGATTTTCATTTTTTTCATTATCAGTTATTGCCACCGGATGCTCGACATTTTGTTTCATTGATATTTTTTCAGTTTTTAAAACAAATTTTTTTGGAAAATCTAATACAATACTAACGCTATCATTGGTATGTTGAATTATAGAAAGTACATCAGATGCTGAACCAATCAAATTATTTACCGGTTTTTTTTCTGGCGTTGATTGGTGTAATGGATAAGCGTTCTCATATGAGTCGTTTACTTCATTTTTAGATTTAAGATTTAAAAAATCAGACTTTGAATTACAAAAATTGTTTTTCGAAGTTGAAAAAAAAGGAGCAGAATCCAAGATGTCTGCATGATGTATTTCAGGTCTCAAATCCGTTGTTGAAGGATTTGATAATGGTAACGTTGAATCACAAATTGATATAAGAGGAGGACTAATGGAACCAGGAATTGAATAAATGTTATCTTCTTCGCAACTTACATTCATATTCTCGTTTATATTTAATTTGTTTTTCCAATTTTCACAAGCATTGAATATATCTTTATTTATCTCAGTTCTGGCATGGTTTTTTAAATCGAATTTTACTAATGATTGTTTTTTATCGAATTCAGATCTAGCTTCTATCATCCGAGCTTTAAAAGATCGCATGTGCTTTATGAGTATTTTTATAATACTACTCGCCCTGTGATTGTTTAAAAAATCTTCTTTTACAATTCTGAAATAATTTTCTGATCTTGCAGAGGTTGGAACGTCAATTTCAGAGCCAAAAAGTTCTCGCATTACATTTGTCCAAGCCGGAAATTTTTTAAACAAACTTTTTAGTTCTTCAAGAATCTCGAGAAAATAGTATGGATTAATATCATCAAAACTTACTTCAAGATCAGGCTTAATGTTGCTAATAACAGATGTTTCCTTGGCAAGATTATCAATAAAATTACCAAGCTCTTGATCAGTTGTTTCCTCTTGATAATCATCATTACAAGTTAGATGCTCGTCGCAATCGTTTTTTCTCTCACAAAATGTTTTTTCTCTCATACTTTTATAATCTATACTTGTATCAAATTTAAAAGTTTCTAATTTTGAAAAAACCCATTTGATATCTTCTTTGCAGCCATTACTATTTTGGCTAATTTTAAGAACCGCCGTCATCACTTTTTTTAGTTCATCAAATCGATCTATAGTGCTCATAAATCCAATAACACGCAGATAAAAATCTTTAATACCTGGAGTTGCATTTTTAAAACATTTTAAAGAAGACATCCAGTGTATTAAATGAGCTATATCAATTCTCAAATAAGGCTTTGATACAGACTTACATTTGCCAATTAAATATTGATAGCAGTTTTCCAAGTATTCTAAATAAGTTTGATTTTTAATAGCTAAACAAATTGCATTTTGCAGTGATTTTGACATATCAGTTACAATATCTTGTGGAATGTCAGCACCACTGGCGATCCATTCTCGAAGCCAAGTGGAAATGATTATAGTGTCGTGGCGTTCTGACAGCATCTGACACACTGGAACAATTAAACTGTCTAAATGGGTTACAACTTGATAAAGAAAGATAGGTCCATTTAAAAGACGACCAGATGTTTTATTTTTCGCACAAGACTCCCAGTAGCGTCTATCGAAACAATAGGGTTTAGTTTGAGAATGTCATTATAGACGGCAATTTGTTCAATGCTCCAATAAAATACAAAAAACTTGTCGAAACCACTTTGTCTTATAGTCGAAAAAAACTCAGCATCGTACTTCAGTCTGTTTAAATTTTCCCATAAATCTCCCTGTATACCAAAATCTTCATTTTCAGCTTCCTGTTTAATTTCATTTAATACCTTAGTTGATGGGATCAGTGGTGACACTTGATCTCCATACTCTTGGAATTTTAAGATTAACTCTTCTCGATACTGTGCACTTTTTTTATATTTTAGTTGCGATTTTACTTCTGTTCTTCTACTTTTTGATACATAACGTTTTTTGTAATGAGCAATCTCTTTAGTATTTAAAGTATATATAGACATATCAGCAGTATTATCATGGGTATTATAATCACATTCACCGTAAATAGCAGCTCGACAACGTTTCTCAGGACAAAAACCATCTACTTTTATTCTATATAAATCATCATCAGTTTTAGATTTTTCTTCACTTTCATTACTGTCAAGACGATAGACTTTATTACTTCGAAAACTAAATGCACAAGGCAATTTTGTTGCTGTGTAAATTAATTCTGCTAGCTCGTGTGTCCAATTGTCTTGTAATGTTAAGTATGCCGTATTATTTTTATCCATTTTTTCAATAGGTTTAATTGAAGCCCATACTTGCGCCGAAAAATGTATAGTAAATATTAATACTTTATGCTTACAAGGATGATCATCCGGTTGCGGGTGGAGTGTAAAGTCAGCGTCGTTCTTGTCCTCTAAGATATTATCATCATCACTTGTCAACGATGACCTGTCATCCGCACAAGTATCTTCTGTTTCAATTTTAGATTGAGATATTCTCCGACATTTATTATAACTTGTAAGAATTGCATTCCGATCTTGAAGCAAATAAAAATATAAATTAACAGGCTGCATTCGATAAGCTCCCGACTCCCATTTCCATTTAGAACAAATTTCGCTCCAAATTGGATGAGACCGAGATTTTAGTTTTCCGTTTTCTTGATAAATATCAAGCTTTTGAATTTCTTCAAGGATTTCAAAATGAGATACCGCTGCCCACGAACTCATAACTGTTTAATAAATTACACAGCAATTAACTTAAACAACAATATTCGATACTCAAGTAAGCATTCATTATAAATACGCTGTTCAATTGTTTTAAAAATGGTGCGTCAAGATGCGCAAACCACAAAAAATTTGGCGGCAAACTAAAGTAATTTAAATAAATATAAATAATTAGATTTTTACTTGATGAGTATAACATTTCTGAATACATAGCTGAAGATTAATGAACCCTTATCATCCCAGTTTAATTTTCCTGGATTCTGTAAAAAAGAAATCCTATTAACTTTTATGTCTACCATTAATAAATTAAAATTTTTTACAGAAATACTAATGATTAATTTTTAAATAACTACAAAATGACTAGTAAAATAAAAAAATTTACTTTTGAAAAAATAAAAAATAATCAAACATTTACTAAAACTATTAATAAAATGATTTTATTTGACCGAATTTTATGGAAAAAAAAAATACTTACAGTCGCAAATGCAACATTGAAAGGAGTAATTTTTAAGCACATTAGTGGCATTATTGCCGTCATTATTATCAGAGTAAGCCATCTGATAAACCAATGACATAATGTATTCAACATCAGATTCAATCGCATGACATAGACCAGCGCAAATTCTTCTAAATATCGTATATATCTTACTTTCAATAAGGAGTTTGTATCTTCCAGTAGTTCACCTCATTGTCGCTGTCAAAAAATAAACAAAAATTAGTCATATTAAGTTTAATTGACTGCAGACAATAAAAATGAGTCAGAATATGAGAAAATTTTTAACAATCATTAATTAACAATAACAATCATTAATTAATAATAAAATATATAACAATCATTTAATCATTATAATTTATGAGATAAAATAAAGAAATATTATACCGGTATGCTAATATGTTGACAATAGATATTAAAACATGCTGAGTAAGTTCATAGTTACAACATAATTTCATGTTTATCAACATACGTACATTTCTCAAAGCAATTTAATTCCAAGTTTCTCTGATCTAAAATAGCGCAATACACAAACATTTATAAATTGTTCTTCTGCTATCTGATCTCTTATTATACAATTGTCTTATTATCAATTACTAATTGTCTTTATAATTACCAATTGGCGCAGAGTTATCCAGATTTTTTTCTTCTTCTAATTTTTGATTAGCGTCAACTGGATCCAAGTCAAGAAACTCAACAAAACCATGTCTAATTGTAAGAGACATCTGAGATGTCGATGTAAATGTAGAAAGTAATTTTGAGTCTGCTTCAGGCTCATTTGCTTGCATCTTGAATTATTCCAATAGATACATAAGCGTGTTTGGGTAACCACGAGTTTAAAAGTTAAAAGTCATATACATCGCGATGTTGTTCATGTAGTCTGGCTTTTCTGTTCTTGGATTTACAAGGTAAAGGCTTAAATAAAACTGTCAAAATTTTATTCGACCACGCTCATGGATTCTCAGATAGTTGAATGTACTGTTTTCCAACCTATCTTTACTTAGCAAGTAGTCGTAAGTTTTTAAATTATGACGACCTTCGTCAAGAATGTAGAGAATCACGTGTAGAAATTCTGAAATAGAATATAGATGAGTCATTATATGATATCCAGGTTCAGGATTTACCAGAGTAGAATCACCGTCTTGTAATTCTATACGATAAGGAATGAAATCTTCAACATTAGGCTCGTACTGTGCGATTAATTTATTGAAAATCTTTAAATAGGTATCAGCAACTAGCCATTTTTCATTGGGATCTCTGTACGACCGGGTATTAAATCTAAGAAATATTGTTTTAATAATAAAATAGAGATAAGGATCAAAGCCTGGATTTCGTTGACCAACACCTAGTAGTCATATAATCAGAGTCTACCAGAGCATCCAAAAGTTCAAACGTTGATCGAGTTAATGGATATTCTTCATTATGTGATTCAGTTTCTTCTAACTCTGTCTGGATACCTCGGGATTGGTAACTGCTGGTCGCTGGAATAGTAAACAAAATTTGTACCACTTTTAAACTTTGCCAGATAGTACTTGAGCTCTCGGATGATTTGGGTAGAGCAGCTGTTGTACGAGCTAGAACTCTTTTGAGCCGTATAGGCATTACACAGCCTGCAAGATCCATCAGAGCTGGTATGGCTTTCCAACCTGGAAGCTCACAAATGGCAATGCAAGACATCTCATCGTACTTAGCGACAACTTGTACTGCACTCAGTACTGCGTCCGGACCCTTAGCTTCATGCGGCGTGATTCCTTTTAGATGACAGAGCTGATGATTAAATGTATCGTAACTTGGTAGCAATTCTTGACGTAAGTTGTAATAATATCTGTCAAGAGAGTTGAAAAAATGATCCCATGGTATTTTTGATCCACTGGAGCCATTAGGTTTCAAGAAATTGAAAGCATGTCTTGCTGCTTGTGGTGATGATGCCAATGACGCCATCATTTTTAAGTGTGGCATAAATAGCCCTGCAGGTAATATTTCACCAGTTAGTCGTACGAATTAAAACAATGTCCCTTGACGAACTGATAATCTTGTCACGTGGGCATTCGATGGTACGTGCGTAACATTATCGTTTCGACACTAGTACTCTAAAATGAAATTTAATTTTAGTGGATCTTATTTGTACAATTCTGATACTGTAAGCAGTAAATACTCAAAATAATCATCAGGTTTGACAGGTGGTTCTACTCCTTCTTGCTGATCAGTTGTCATGGATATCATAAATTCATCAGCTTTGCTTAACTTTCATCGGTATCAGTGTTATAAAATCTGATATCAACATATAGAAGTATCGAATATAAAATTCTTCATAATGAATGTCTTCGTGCCCTTTAAGTAATATAAACTCTATAATCCGTAGAACCACCCTGACTTTTATAAATATAATACTGAACACAGATTTAATGTCACTAATTTAGATAATTGGTTTGACTATCACACGGTTTTCATCGATTTTTATCTAAATTACCATTGCACTTGGAAACGAGATCTCTGAGCTTATCCTACTCTTTTTTATTATTAATCAACCTTCCACAATAAGCAAAGCTGAATTTCAGAAAAAAACCTGGAACATATCGAAATACATCTGTCATTTCAGCGATTTATGACACAAAAAAAAACATTGAATAAAAAAATTTTTTTTTATTCATTAAAAATAATACCAGAAAAGAAAACTTACTAGTTAATTTCAGGAGTACAAAAGCACTTTCTTAGTGATAAATACAATCATTGTTATTATTATTATTATTATTATTATTATTATTATTATTATTATTATTAAATTAATAAGTTATAAAAATGAAAATTTTTGATATCAAAGTAACCTAACAAAATTTGTTTACATATTACGTATGACTTATACGTATGTAACCAAATCAGTCACAATGGTCTATTCTCATAAAAGCGACAAGCGAATTGTCGCGTCGATGACGTCACAATTAATGTTCGGCGGTTGAAAGGTGCAAAAAAATTATTAATTATTATTAATTAATTAAAAACGATTTTTCGCACAGAGCAATCATCATTTCTTATTGAAAACAAAGTGAGCAATTTTTCGGGACTAATTACGATAAAAATAAGCTCTTACATTTAGAAATAATGGGGACTTAAATTTTGATTTTTTAATTGCGATTAATTAATTAACGGTTAATTATAGCAGTTGAGCAATTGTTAATTTCGAAAGAGCAATTAATGAGCAATTTTTTGGCATTTGGGTTTTTGAAAAAAAAAATCATTTGGCGTCAAATAGTTTACGGTCTCTTATACTCTTACTTGTACACTTATGATAATGTATAGACGCATCTATACACACACACAAAAGCATACAGAGATCTTAATGTTACTTGTACTTTAATATATAAAAATTTTAGATTTTAACATTTCTTAAATCATTAATATTTCAACAATTTCTTTGAACTACTTTATCAATAATCGAATGATTTACTTGACGATCGATTAAAATTTCAATAAACAATTAGTCAGTTCTTCTTAATAATTAACTTGTAACTCTTAATTTGTTTACTTATGGGTTTTAACATTTAAACTCTATTTATTACCATAGTTTATTTACTAACTGTTCAATTTGAGTCATTATTTATTATTTTTACTATGAATTATTTATTATTCTCAACACATTATCTCACTAAATTTGTTGTAAAAGATTGTTTAAGAAATTTTATTTATTATTGTAAAATTATTACTTTTCAGACTCAAACTATTTTATCTTTTATGAGTAATATTTAAACAGTAAAAATAAAAAATGTTTCATTTAATGAGTATATAATGATAAAAATTTTCCAGTCTAGGTTCGAGTGCCGCAATGTATTTAATTTTTTAAATAAAATACCTTCGAAAATTTTTGGGTATTTTTCTAATGTTTAAAACTCCATTTACTTATTTATTCAGGTTTTACAATCTTCAATACATTGAGGTCTTAGACTGATTGAGACTGGTAGGACATATTTTATATAATCCTCAAAACTATATATTGGATTTTTTGGCAGTTATAAGGAGTTTAAAACATTTTTAACATGTTTATTGTTACTTCTACAAAGAAAAAAAATTGAACTAGTCAGATTGGAAGTTGGGAAAACAAGTTTTCTGTCTTTTTTCGTGACTGGTGGGACATGTGATAATCTTATATTCAAATACGAAATATACAAAAACTAACGTTTTTTTTTTTTTTTTCGTTTGAATCAAACGTAATTATTTTCTTTATTTAATTCTTCTCTTTCAATGTAATAAATCATTCGCTGGAATTGATAAGATGATTAAAAAAACGTGTTGCCGACTTGAACAACATTTAGCTCGGATACTAGTTAGTACGACTGAAAAGTTACTAGGAGAGAAAAATCGATCTTCTTATTGATTAAAAAACTTTTTCTTTAGAAATTATTAAAATATAGACTTTTAATAATAAATTAAGACTAAATTAGATTTAACTAAAAAAATTTTTAAATTTTAGTCATTTTCCTATTTTGCATGGAATGCTCTAGAATTCATCTAGTTGAAGAGCGTAAAAGTAATGAAATGAAAAGGAAAGATATTAATTTATTATCAAAAAATGCTTTTTTAACTAAAGGTGCTCATTAAGTTTATTATCTCTCTAGTGAATAATTATTTTAACACAACAATCAGAAAAATTTTGTCATTAATTAATGCATTTATTAGGTTTATAAGAAATGACAATTTAATAAATCAATTTTTAGCATATAATCTAATTTTTCTTTTATCTTAAATGGATAAAATACTTAAAAATTGTAATGTAGCTAAAAAATAGGTTTATTAATGTTTAATCTTTACTCAAATATCTTTATCAGCACAAATTTAAAATTGCTTAAATATTGCAGTAAAACAATACATTTTATTTAAATATCTATGACAAGTTGATCTCCTTCAAAATCCATATTTCTTGAATAAAGATGAAAAAAGCTTACGATAATGAACGAATATTTCAATGTAAGTGCCATAATTTTATGTAAGTCAGCATAAATCTCAAAGAATCGGTTGATATTTCAGACTGTAGTAGGCTCGAGTATGGTAACTATAATGTCTGGGTTCACATCTGTATCCTGTTATCCATCGCATATCTGCTGACCGTTTGTAACTCCTATTTATGTTTTTCGTATCGTAGTTTCTGAACATTCTTTCAGCCCATTCTTCAGCATTAGGTTCTTCTCGCCATATGCCTCGATTTCGTTTATTCATCCAATCAATGACGTCATTGTAGTAAATCTGTCTATAAAATTCATTCATTTATACGAAAATTATGATTAAGTTCTAATTTAAAAAAATTATCAACTTGTGTTAAGATCAAAACTTATAAAATTTGAATTTTACCTATATTCATACAGATAACGGTAGTTCAAAAATAATGGCCGAACCCAATGAAGTGTGTACTTGGGCTTCGGTGCTTTGTCGAGTTTCGAGTAATCTATTTTAATTTTCTCTTCTTCTTTCTTAGCAGGAGCAGCGGTTCCCGGAGTTGTTCCGTCAGCCGGTGTTTCTTCTTCAGCGGGAGCATCATCAAAAGCCCATGGGTCTTCTTCTTCCATTGTTTTTTGGTATAAAATTTGTTTTATTAATTTGAACTTTTATTATCTGTAAATGAAATTTCAATCTTAAATATACTGATTTCATCTGGATTTTTCACAATCATATGTAACTATGTATCACTTAAATTTTGCTCACTTCACTTTGATATATTTTCAAGTCTATAACTTTCAATTAAAATAAATAATCACTGCTTTAAATAAATGTTTTTCGAACTTGATGAAATATAGATACTTACCTACGAAAAATAGTATTCAATAAAAACTTTGTTTAATACATAAAAAAAATGAGAACAGATTCTTGACTAAGCAAAAAAAATAATTGTCAGCTACTACTGCTTACAGCAGTGTATCGCTTTTATTTGAGCCAAAGTTTGCTTGAACTATAAGAGTGGGGGAATGTCAGGAACCCTGGCATAGTGAACTGAGAGGAAAGTTTTATTTCTTCACTTAACAGCAGTATATCGTTACCTTAGTTCATTGCAACGATTCGAAAAAATAACTCGTAGTAATTGTACATTTCATGAACAAATAACCTCTCAATCATCATTTTTATTTATGAACTAATATGAGGTAAAGTAAAATTTAAGATTGTAAGGATATGAATGCATAATAAATATAATTTTGTTGCAACCGAAAATTGGGTTGAGGTTGTAGAATATAATCTGATAAGAAGGCCATTCAGCAGCTGAAATAGGAGTAAATTTCTGCGTATTACTAATAGTAAGAGACCTTGAGAATGTTTGAAATAGTTAAAATTACATCAAATGTATGATGATTATTCAATGCAGAAACAGATATTATTCAAATTTGCATTTTCGATTTTTAACTTGTCGCTAAGAAAATTAAAAATTAAAATAATGGGAAGTTATTGATTTCAGTCTGATTTTTGAAAGTCGAGTTTTTATCGTATCTTCACGTTTTCTGATCCCAAAAAGCTATTCTGACTATTCCCGCCGAGATGTCCGATGTAAATAAATATTTAAGTTCTCGTCTATATTTAAAATATTGAAATAACTTAATCTTGGGAATTGGGACCATTAATGAAGATGTTAAATTATAAGAATTGAAACTTTTCGCTGATTTATTTTAGCTTCATCAGGCAAAATAAAAATCAAAAAATAATTTTTGTATTTTAATACAAATATTTGACATATAAAACAAAAATAAATGAAAACAACAATAGTTACTCTTATGGTTAACATCCTGGTCTAGTTTTTGCCGAGTCAATAGATGTAATAGAGTAAAACAGCATATTTATAATCTCAAACATTTTTTTAAATTACAATATTGACAACTTGTTTGGATTTCTTTCAAATACCAGTAAAATTAATAAACTAATGACATAAAATAAAATTCAAAAACCTCTATCTGTCAAGTGTGTTTACAACTGATTTATAGGTTAGATCATTTTAACTATCATGGTTAGGATAACGAAAATGATATTTCCTACTTTATCTACAATTTTTTGCGGCAATACTTAAATTAATTCATGCATTTGAGATCTATCACTATTACTTTAAATCACAATTACTTGTCAATAAATAATAAAATGACTAATAAATTAAAGTTACAATGATACAAGCATAAAAATAATTACATACGACCACATTTATCAAGAATTAAATAATCAAAATGGTTTCTCAAGTTCCAAATAATATCATTATACAAAACACTAAGTTCTTATATGAGTGTCAGATTAGCTGAAGTTTACTCTATTCAATGCTTGGATGTACACCATCTCGCTCACATTCTTTTTGAAAAAGTTGTTTTCATAATCTAGTACTTCAACTTTATCGAATTCGAAACTATGACTGGTGTCGAAATGATGTGTCGCCAATGCGGTTTGCAATCAGTCTTATGTTGCCGAATTTTCATTTTCAGCTTTTGTTTTGTTTGTCCTACATAAACTTTAAAACAGCAACCAGGCAAGACTTGTCGTCATTGCTGAATTTGTCTTTCAGCTGACTGTAAAACAGTTTTACCTTTGATAAGTTGTAATACACCAATTTACGATTGGTTGATTTGGACAAGAGCCCAATCTTTGGTGATAAAATAATAATACATGGAAACCTACAAAATGTCCACTGCATATTCCCAGTGTTGCTTCTGAGAATATTCTTAATACTTTCTTTTGTTGTTACATTGAAACGGATTATTTCTGTTTCTTGGTCACCCCTATTATTTATTTAGGGCGTCACTAGTTTTTTATGCCTAGTATCCATAAACTGGACCAGAGTATGGATTAGTTCTACAGGATCGTGAGAGATTGCTCGGAAGGAAACAAAAATAATTAAATGAAATTCATTTTCAAACTTATTTTATTTAATCAACCCTTTTACAATAATAAAGCCCCTTATATTTAATTAACACTTAAATCTAAGCCTTATTCCCGTTTACGCAACGGTTTCTACCAAAGTAAATTATTCCGGAAGGTACCCTCTTATGGAGCAACCATACCGCGGTTTCTAAGCCTTATTCCCGTGTACCCCCTCCTGGGCGCCTATACACGGTTTCCTATCAAGGTAAATTATTCCCGACGATACCCTCATATGGAGTGTCTATATCGCGGTTTCTAACTTATCCCCTTTGCACCCCCACCTGGGCGTCTATGCAAAGGTTTCTAAGTGTACCCAGGAAACAGAGGAGGATACCATGAATCCCTAGGTAACACTCTAATCGTATTCACACGCACACACAATATTATTTTTGCCAAACACACGAAATATTCCCAAAATTTTACAAATTAATTTTTCCAAATTTTATAAATTAATTTTCCGAGATATTATAAAATCAATTTTTTCAATTTGAATTCGAATCGAATATAAATTAACTTCCCAATCAAAATCTGACTAATTTGCCTAAATCCATTTATTCCCATTTTTCCTAATCCAGATTTCTAATTAAAATTCTTAACTAATTGATTGCCGTGGTCTTAATAATATAACAATAAATATCTAATAACAAGAGGTCTTCATATCTTGAATTAATAAATTAAAATCTGACGACAGAGGTCTTAATAATCTGCTGACAATGGGTTCGTTGCGTCCGAGATTTTTATTTTTGGAACGAAGTTCCTTACGGCAGGCTTGGAGGAGATAGGGATTTTGCTGGGAGACCTAACTGAAAAAAATGTGATAGTAAAACCGTAAGAAAAAAAAACGTGGAAAAAAAGCGTTAAATAAGCCGTGCGCAGGCGCTGCAGTCGTATACACAGCGAGTAGTGTCTAATATCTTATCTTTTTCCCTCTTTCTTTTCGTTCTCTCATTTCTTCTCTCTCCATTACCACTCTTCCCCGCCAATGCATAGTATATCGCGTGCTTAGAGGTAAAAAGGCTTAGAGCTAAGGGTTAATATGAATTTGTGAGACTAAGATTTGAGTCTCGACCTTGGGTGTCCTCTACTCAGCGTTTTAGCACAAGTCAAGTTGGCCGACTCTCTCCCAAACGTTTGTCGATTTTTTTTCCCAAACGAAATTTACAAGTCTTTTATTTTCTACTTTTATTTCAATAATTTTAACGGCCATTTTAACAATTATTTCCTGATTCTAATTTCACTTTTGTTTCATTTTACACAATGAAAATTTATTCTAAATCATTTATTGAACTATTTCTTGATTTTAATTTAATTTCATTTCTGATGATTTTACTAAAATTTTTAGTCTATAGCAATTTGTAGATACTTGAATACAATCGAGCTGAAACTCAGTGAGAAGACTGAGAAACAAGAACTGCTGATTTACGCAGATGCCTATTGGGCTGAGAACTGAGAGACAAGAAAATCTAATACAGGTTACATAGTTCATTTATTCGGAGGTACGATTAGCTGGGCATCTAAAAAGCAAGACTGCGTAGTGACATCATCGACTGAGGATGAGATCCTTGCTTTGTCAGAAGCATTAAAAGAATGTGTTGGTATAAGAAGCATTCTGGAATTCGTAAACCAACGCCAAGACGAACCCACCATCATTTACGAGGACAGTCAAAGCTGTATCAATTGTTACGTTGGCGATTTTGGAAGTTAATTTTAATACGCCCTTAAATTATCAGTGACGGAATTAACATTAAGAATTGAGATAAATTCAGGTTTGACATCATTGGGCGATCTACTGACCCCCGGCGTGCCGTTACGGATGAGCTTACTTTATTTTTAATTGGTTTTATAGACTCATCATTATGGGCCCCATAAATCGGCCCAGATAACCCGCCTGGCTTCTAGTTGTTTCGCTTCAAAGGGCGGGTAGGTATCGTACCCCGTCTTACGGAAATACTCCTCGGAGTAGTAGCCGTATCTGGGGTCGTTGATCGGGATGACGCCTCCAGGAGGGTGAACCTCAGGAACCTCTACTGGGAATACCTTCCAGCTCCGGGTGATATCCGTCCAAAAGGCAGGCTGGTTGTTATTAACGATAATGAACTGACCCTCTGGACCTTGGAACGACGCGGAAGGTGATTTAGGAGAGTCCCTCTCGGTGTTCCTCACTACTCGCACTCATGGTTCGAGGAGGATTTCGTCGTCGACAATGCGCACCGGTGGTTTAGCCACCCGCACTACCTTCACTAGAGGATCGATAAGAATTTCGTCGTCGATGACGTGCAATGACGGTTTGGTCGCCCGCACTTCTTCTGCCCATGATTCTACGAATATATTGACCGGTTGGGCTAAGCGACGGCGGCCCTTTTGGACCGAATGACCTGATCGGCGTGAACGTCGTCCTCGAGACATGAATCGATGGAAGTAATTTGGTTTTGGCGGTACGCTGGCTAGCGCTCTCGCCGAAGAATTAGGAACCTAGGGAACGCTGTAAAGCGCTCGCCCTGAAGGAAGATTAGGCTGGCGGAATGCTGGCTAGCGCTCTCGCCGACGGGTTTGGTGAGTGGAACGGCTGTTAAGCGTTCGCACCCATAATCAAAGTTAAGGATCGATATTTCAGTATCGTTGGATTTATTTGTGTATAGGATCTGGAGAGATTCAAATCAGGAGACGGAGCTCTCTGCACTAGAGAGTCTCAAGATCTACTGACTTGAATTAGTTCCAGATTAGTTTTTATAAACAGTTTTTCAGCCATGTTTGCAGCTCAGGTTACTCCCTGAGAGAGTCATCGAGGCCCGGGTCCCATGCTGACGTAAGGTGTTTGGACTATTCGCGGCCACGGCGACTCTCTGCTGATGCCTTATCGCGAGATTTCCGTTACTCAGCTGCTGATAAAACCACCAGCTAAGCAACGGCTATCTCTTAATGTGCATTCGGAGAATTTATATTAAATATATTTATTTAAAATATAGTATTTATAAAAAAATAAAAAAAATAATTTTAGGCGAAATTCTGAGAACGTAACACAATAACATTTATTCAGTTGGAAAAAGCGCCCAGACTAAACACATCGACTCTCAATATCTTTACACAAAAGAGCTGGTCAAAAATAAAGTTATTGACGTAAAATACTGTCCAAGTGTAGAAAATTTGGCGGATATTCTTACTAAAGCCTTAGGTCTACTAAAGACAGAAACACTGGCACATTCAATGGGACTTGTTGAGGGGTCCAATTTCCAGGCAGTGAGGGGAAGTTTGAGCATATACAATCTCAGTGGTGGGAGATATCAATATTTATCAGTCATACTCAGTTTAGTATTGTATAGTCAGTTAAGTTCAAAAAAGCATAAGGAGCAGACGTGTATTGTACGTGTAAAGTATCTTATTTACACAAGCCCCTCCATACTCATTCCATAATCCCAATACTGAAATTAATATTTTCTGAGATATTTAATGATAAAGTTTTTGTAATTTCAAATTTTTATTGAAAATCGCTTCAAATTATAAAAAATATGTTTTTAACTTCCCGCTAAATAAATTGAAAATTTTCAAGAATTGGGAAGTTATTGGTTTTACTCCGTTTTTCGAAAATCGAGTTTTTCTCAGATCTTGACGTTTTAAGGTCCTAGGAAGCTTCCCTGAACGTTTTCGCGATGATGTCCGTATGCCTGTATGTATGTATGTGTGTTTGTGTGTATGTATGTATGTAACCCTCTTATAACTTTTGAACTATCCAACCGATTTTATCGCGAATAATGCCATTCGAAAGGGATCGGCCAAACTTAGATTTTGAATATAATTTGGACCGATTCGAACCAGTGGAGTTTAAGAAATCTAAAAAGTAATTATTATAATATCCATGATTATCATGAAGATTATGATGATAATAGTATTACTGATGCTATTAACAGTCATAATGACAACACTCCCATTTAATTCAATGATATCAATGAAGAATCATCTTCATAAAGAGAGGAATGTGTTTTCAGTCCTCAAATTTTGGTTAATACATTATTATTAATGGCCACAAAATTAAAACAGAACTTTAGCTATACAGACAATGAAAAAGTTATGAAATTATTTAATTTATTTAATGACTCGACTTCAATTCACGTATCAAAATATACCTGGAAAAAAATTTTCTACAAATATTCAAATTTTTTAATAATATATCATTTTTGTAAATATTGTAATGGTTTTGTTGGTCTTCAGGCCTTAATACCAAAAAAAAAGAAAGATTTATTATACTGCAAGGATTGTAGAAAACATTTTAATGTAAAAGAAAATTTGGCCAAGAGTAACATTTTTATTTACTTATCTCTAAAACATCACTTGTCACAATTTTGTCAAAATCATTACAATCTACTTAAAAATCCTGCTGATCGACCCAAGTCATTTGAAATTAATGATATTTACGACGGTAAACAAACACACACACACACACGCACACACATCCATACATACATACAGACAGCATCGCGGGAGTAGTCAGGGAAGCTTCCGGAAACCTTAAAACGTCGAGATCTGATGAAAACTCGATTTTGGCAAAACGGGGTGAAAACAATAACTTCCCGATTTTTGAAAATCTTCGATTTTCTCAGCGGGAAGTTAAAAAAGAGTAAGGAAAAGAAACAGCCATACTATAATGTTAAAAAATGGTAAAATTTTCGAAATTGAAGTATTCATGACTTTAACAGGCCCACAAACGGAATCAATTACGACATTGGCAATAGGAAGATATTATGAAAATAAAAAAAAGGAATTAATTAAAAATCGACAGCTTGCTCAACTGGTATTACTGGCAAAAAACCTGAAAGTTTAACAAAAGTTCGGATAGAAGAAATAAAAGAAAAAATAACGTTGCTTGGCTATAAAAAATGGAATGAATTAGTAGCATGTGTGACGTTCTGGCAAAAATTTGAACTGTAAACCGATAATTTATTGTAAAATTATTAAATGATTTTCTCAGAATTACATTCCAAAGGAGATTCGTTGCTTCGTTGCTGAATTGGCAACGCGGCAACGGAAATTTTAGACGATAAGAAGTCATTGCGGCCCGCGAAACGTTAATGTACCTACGTCAGCATGGGATCCGGGCCTCGACGACGTTCCCGAGATGTAACCTGAGCCCAACAATGGCTGCCACTGATCATTTGTGTAATTAAATAATTAACTAAGTCAGTCGACCGGGAGAGCTCTTCGAGCTCAGACCTTGTCCACCGGCTTCTATCTAACCTTTTTCTTATCATTAAATTTTTATGTTACAATGTTAATCTTGACTAATTACTTCTAATAGGGGCGAGCGCTTCTTAGCGTTTCACCCTATTTCCTAATATTTCTATAGGGGTGAGCGCTTACTAGCTGTTCCACCCTGTTTCAATCAGTAAAAATTAATAAAAATCATGGTACGAGACATTATCTGTGCGGCCCATCGGGGATCTATCGATCAGCTAACGCGGCCGGCCTGAAAATAATTATTGAAGTTCGGAAAATCCAGAACGTAACAGTGGTGCTGTGACCAGGATCACAGATTAGCCCGATTACCATGATCAAGTTAAAATAAAAGTGTTTTATGAAACTAAATATATAATAAATGTTGCTACGGATTTTAAATATATGTGAAGTGATTACCGATGAATATGTGTGAGAAATTCTTCGGTTATTTTTATTATTTTTGCGGTGTTAAAAGATTAAAGAGTTGCTACGGATTTAAATAAACTTTTTTTTTTGCGAAATTAAGTGAAAAATTTACGTGATTTTAATCGCAAAGCTCAGTACAAAACGATGTATTAGCGAGTTAATCTCACAAATTAATAAATTATTACGGAATTCGAGTGTATCCGAAACTTCGTATCGTGTGAACTTGATTAATTTGAATTTCTACGAGTCAGTGATGTGAAATTTTATTTTTGCATGGATTTCTCTGATTTCGTGAAATGATAATGATTTTTATTGAGTGTTGCTACGGACTAAAACTTTTATTAAATAAATTGGAGTTGGATTCCTTTTGTGGAAGATCGTCGATTGAATAACATTTCCCTTTCAATTCACCAAACTCCATCAACTACCCCTCGAGAAGCCACGAGGCCGTCGGACGATGCACGTCGATCATGTGTTTGACATTTTTGAATAATTAACTAATGAAATAATTAATTGGTTATAACGATGATGTGTGTAATAAAACTTTTATGAACACCTCGGTGAATCGCAGTGCCCGTCGGATGTCGTTTAGTAAATTTGTCTCGAATTAATATCGCCAGCCTAGAAATAATTATAATCATGGCACCACCTGACGGTACTGTAGATGCTGAGGAGCTTTCCGAATGGAAAAATCGTTTAATGGCGCGGTCGGAAATTCTTGACGCACGGGAATTAAATTTAGAGGCTCGGGAACAATTTTTGAAAATCCAATTGTCTGAACTTGCGAAACGGGAATCGAAAATAAATGAAAGAGAAAAGGCAATTGAAGTTCGTGAAAATGAGCTCGAAGAAAACGCTAATTTACTTTTAAATTGGGCTCGCGAGCTGAAAAATACAAGTTCGGATCCCCTACCGGATAAAATTTCTAAAACTAAATGTCATGATTCGGTTGATTTCGCATGCACCGTAAACGTTACTGTCAAAGACGCATTGTCATACGTACCCGAATTTGATGGTTTACACACGACGGTTTCGGATTTCCTGAGATCATGCAAACGCGCATGCTCTATGCTCCCACCGAAAACTGAGTTTGTATTTTTGACTCTTTTGCGACAAAAATTTAGAGGTGAATCCCGTACGACCACCGAAAATTTAGAATATAGTAATATTCAGGAATTTGAAAATATAGTTCGTTCCGTTTTCGACCGTCGTCGGTCAGCAAACCAATGCAAAGCGGAATTAGAAAACATAATCATGAGTCCCGACGAAGGTATAATCTCTTACGTTAATCGTGCAAGGTCGATGTATCGCGATATTTTACATGCTGAATCTATAGAATTAGGTGAATTAACTGATCGCGAAATGTTGAAAATTGAACATGACGCGATTTTAACTTTTCTTAACGGCCTTCCACCCTTGCTTCGAGTCCAATGTTTGCTCAAGCCTCATGACACGTTAGAGAAAACATATCTTTCATCGATTGATGTTTTCAAAAATGAGGAAATTAATGCTAAGCGGTTTTAACTGTCAGCGGATAATTCAAAACCTCTTATAAGCGCTACAGATTACGGCGAGTCAAATCAAATCTTCCAAAATAATCGAGATTCGGTTCTAAATTATAATAAATGTGAGAACCAGAAAATTAAAAACTCATGTTCTTGCTATGGCCAAACTAGCCACAATTTAGATAATTGTCCAAAATTCGTGAATCTCATTAAAATGCAGCTTGAACAAACGAAAGAATTCGAACTTTCTAATAAAAACGACTTTAAAATTTTCGAACCGATGCAGAAATTTGTTTCAATGTCGGAAAATTAGAGACTCCCGACGGTAATTTTGACGGGAGCCGACGGGAGATCTTAAATGATAAAAATAATCCCGTCAATCACGATAGATCCTTCAGATCTAATAAATTTAGAACTGTTCGTAGACGAACAGCTAATGTTTCAAAGATAGTTGAGCCTGGATGCGCATCACCTGATGGTAATACATTCAAAAGATATTGTAATTTGAAACCAATAACTAAATTTAGCCCTTTAAATGAAGATTCAACAAAGGTGGTAGAATTTATAGGAAATAATTCTCTGGAAATAAAGCAACACGCGTTAGTTAAAAGGCCATTGGTAGCATGTTCACCAATGGTACTTATTGATCAGTTAGCTCAGAATGGTTTGAGCACTGAATCGCCGTATAACCGAGTCGACAAACTGAGAGTTTTCGCGATTACGGAAGGCAGAAATACGCTGATCCGGGACTGTGAAATTTCTGGAATCGAGCAAAATGTTGTTAATCAACGCGTTGAACGGGAAGATCTATTGAGAGATCAAAATAACCAGTTGCTTTATTTCCCAGTTGATAATTTTTTACAAAATAAAACTGTCAAGTCATTGGTTTCAAAAAGCTGGTCACCAGTGTGGGTCACCTTAAGGGTTGTTAGCCCACACTTAAATAAAATTCAATGTGAATATGATTGTTTCAATAAATTAGGTATATCTGTGGCGCATGCAAGTTCAACCATTTTAAAGGTCTTATAGTTCATCATATTGGTCTTGAAATATATGTTCAATTGTATAATATCTCATAAAGGCTTACGATTTTGTATGAATCGAGGTAATCTGTGGAAATTTAGATTTTCGTTAAAACTCAAAAAGTCTCCAGATAAAATAAATTCATTTATTGACGATTATTCGAATTTAAGTTGTCGAACATTAAGCGACTATAGGAACAGTACATGTCTGAACACGATAGAATTATTTTTAATGTTCTTAAACATTAAAAAATTAAAGAAGATAAAACGATTAAATGCAAAGTTATTATTTTTCAAAAAAAAGTATTTAAAAGTTGCTTAAGTATAATCAAACTGAAGGTTTTGCGATCTGGTTCAGTTTGGTTGCGGATAAAATCATTCTCAAAGAAATTCCAACTGAGTGAACATCCTATTATCAATTTGATCAACGGTCAGAGTTTTTATTTTGCAATAGATGTTAGAGTCAACCATTCTTTCATGGCTATAGTCGATAAAATTATATCTAATGATAAGTATATGAAACCAACAACAATTTGGGACTTCAAATATATATGGGTTATAACAGTCAGGTATGATCAGATCTAATTATGTATGGGGTCATATATCATTATATATGACCTCATATATAATCATGCATGATTATATATAACTTCATATATGATTATATATAATCACTAGCTGTTACTCGCCCGCTTCGCTGGGCATTTTATAGAATTGTATTTTTCAATCTAAACTTAAAATTTGATTAGAGTATTGTTTTGACTTTCCCAAATTTCATTGAATAAGAATATACCTTTTATCCATGACATTATTCCAGCTAATATTCATTAAAACTTTCAATGTGCAATCACCATCATGTTTGCGTGGCCTTTTTTTCAAAAATGAATAATAATTGACACGAAGAAAAAAATTTTAAACGAGAGTTTGGAGTCTATAGGAGCTATAGCTTGGAAATTAAAAATTTTTGATGTGAACACCCACCTTCGCAAACCCCTGTGAGATGAGCTATCGTAAAATTTTCCCATGGACTTCTTCTACATCTCTTACAGAAGATTTCTACCAAAATTGGAGTTGATAGGGGCTACAGTTTAAAAACGGGAGTTTTTCATTGTATACGCCCCCGCAAACCTCTTTGGGGGTGGAATTTCTTAAAATCCGTTCTTAGCTGACCTCTACAGGGCAAAAGTATAATTCCTACCAAATTTCAAGTTTCTAGGTCCGATGGTTCCCGAGATATCGTGATGAGTCATCTATCTATAGAACAGCTCCTATATATATATATATATTATATATATTATATATAATATATATATATATATATATAATTATTAGACTGGGCCAAAAAAAAACGAGTATTTTTTTTCTTTAACGATACTGTGAAAATATCATTCATGATGATCAAAAAAAATTATTGTGAAAGTTTGAGTCCTTAATAATATTAAGGGGTGTATCGTTACGACTATAGATTTTTTAACCGTAATCGCATTTTTTACTCAAACTCGTCAATTATCAATCTGAAAAATTTTAGCGATACGTATTCTCATAGGAAATTAAATTTCTTAGAAAAAAGCTTTCTTAGTAAATTAATGTAAAATAAGCCGTTTCCTTGTAATCGTGCCTTAAACATTGATTTATTTTTTCAATTTTGCATTTCGATTTTGAATTTTTGTAACTCCCAGAAATATTAATTTTCTTACGGTTAAAAATACTTATTTTAAAGGAAATTTAATACTCTACAAAAAAGGTTTCTTAACATTTTTAATTAAATTCACTCCTTTCAAAGTTATTCGACGTTGAAGTTAAATTCAAAAATAATTTATCGTTTTTTTCGCGTTACACATGATTTTTTCCATTTGATTGAAAAACTTATAACTCAAATATTGAGAATAACTTTTTTTTATTGGACTACTAAATTTTTTTTTATAAAATCATAATTTATCAATGTATTATTTTACTTTTTAACGATTGGTTATCTACATAAATTCATTTTCACTGAATTTAAGTAACCCTAATTTGAGTGATCAATTAGCCATAATGTCTCTATTTGATGATTCGATTGACCTGACTGTGAAGAAAAAAATGATTGAAAACCTAATAAATAAAATATCTTCAAATACTAAAACCAGAAAATATGAAGTAGCAAGCGATTCAGATGAATTACTAGAAAAAGATATCAGTGACTTCATTTCTGTAGAATCGCTCACCATATTCAAAGAATTTGATTTGCCGTATGATTTTATCGATGAAGATATAAGCAATTGGTCCAAAAACGATAGTTTTCAAGTGTGTAAAGAATTTTTCGAAAAATTAGCTGTCGTCAATGATGTTGCAGAGCGTGGTGTATCATTAATTGAAGATTACAACAGGTGTCTCACTAAAAACGAAGAACAACTTCAATATTTGTTGTTAGCCGTTAGTGAACATCGGAAAAAATACCCAAATTGTAATAAAAGTAATTTGATTGAATGATTATTTTTTCAATGATCATTCTTTATAATTTAATAATAATTAAAGCATCATAAGCATTTTTTTTAAAATAATAATTATAAGTGAAATAAAATGATTTTTTATCTCCTTTATCACTTCTATTTGTTTTGACTTATTATTCAATTTTTTTTTCTGTAAATGAAAGTTGTCAGTAGTCAAATAAATAACTTATAGTTTAGAAACCGAATTTTTTTATATTAGAGTTACTTAAATTCAGTGAAAATGAATTTATGTAGATAACCAATCGTTAAAAAGCAAAATAATACATTGATAAATTATGATTTTATAAAAAAAAATTTAGTAGTCCAATAAAAAAAAGTTATTCTCAATATTTGAGTTATAAGTTTTTCAATCAAATGGAAAAAACATGTGTAACGCGAAAAAAACGATAAATTATTTTTGAATTTAACTTCAACGTCGAATAAACTTTGAAAGGAATGAATTTAATTAAAAATGCTAGGAAACCTTTTTTGTAGAGTATTAAATTTCCTTTAAAAATAAGTATTTTTAACCGTGAAAAATTAATATTTCTGGGAGTTATAAAAATTCAAAATCGAAATGCAAAATTGAAAAAATAAATCAATGTTTAAGGCACGATTACAATGAAACGGCTTATTTTACATTAATTTACTAAGAAAGCTTTTTTCTAAGAAATTTAATTTCCTATGAGAATACGTATCGCTAAAATTTTTCAGATTGATAATTGACGAGTTTTGAGTAAAAAATGCGATTACGGTTAAAAAATCTATAGTCGTAACGATACACCCCTTAATATTATTATTAAGGACTCAAACTTTCACAATAATTTTTTTTGATCATCATGAATGATATTTTCACAGTATCGTTAAAGAAAAAAAATACTCGTTTTTTTTTGGCCCACTCTAATATATATATCAAACACAATTTACCATTTTAATTTTAATTATTAAAATCAGTATAAATATCAACATTAATTATTTTTGTTATTTTTTTTGGCCCACTCTAATATATATATCAAACACAATTTACCATTTTAATTTTAATTATTAAAATCAGTATAATAATTTAACAATATCAACATTAATATTTTTGTTATATTTATCTGTTTTGTGATATAATGGAGTTCATCCATTATGATCATTCCAATACATATTAGCTATTTCAGTTATTAATGATTTAGCTATCCTTTCTTAAAAAAAGTGTGATTATGAATTCCAACTGTCTCAACAATCAATCGTTGAAAATCGATGTATTTGCCTAACATTGTATAGACTGATAATGTTGAATAATAATTTTATAGAATATTAATATTTAGTCACTTTCTACGTTTATTCTAATCATTCCTCTGAATTTAGTTTACAACCGAATTTGTTATTACAATTTATTTATTTTAACAGTTGTTATAGCAACGGTAATCATTGCAACGGTAACCATGGCAACCATGGCAGTAATTATGCTAAATTTCAAGTTAATCGGGTGAACAGTTTCGGAAATCTCCTGATGAGTGAGTGAGTGAGTGAGTGAGTGAGTGAGTGAGTGGTATTTCGCTTATATATATATATATAGATATAAACGCGCGCGCGCGCGTGTGTGTGTGTGTGTGTGTGTGTGTGTGGACGTATGTGAACCTCTCATAACTTTTGAACGGCTTGACCGATTTGATCGTAGTTGGTGCTATTCGAAAGGGCTTGACCAAACTTAGATTTTGAATACAATTTGAACCGATTCGAACCGGTATATTTTCAGAAATCTCAAAAAAACTACAAAAAAAATTTTTTTAATGTGGCTTTTTTGGAATTACTTTTAAACGACTTTACTGATCAATTCCAAAAACTAATCAGCTCTCAACATCAAAAAACCACGTCGATCGCCGCTAGCCTGGTCACAATCGGTTCATTCGTTTGTGAGTTATCGTTATCGAAAAAAAACCGAAAAAAAAGTCTTATCGGAATTACATCGAAATTCCTACTTTGATCGATTAAAACTCAAAGACTCTTTATGAGGCCTGAAAAACTGCGTCACGTGCCACCAACCGCGTGAAAATTGATTAATTCATTCAAAAGTATTGCGGTTTTAAAATTTAAGATATCGTGATATATTAAACTTTTACCAGATTTTTGAGCTCGGAGTAAGTACAATTTTGAGCGCTTGAATATAAAATTAGCGGGAAGTTGCAGGGATGGCTTTTAGGGCCAACCATTTTTCTAAATTTTCTTTTATAATGTTACTTTTTTTAACCATAGTAACGGTAACCATGGCAACGGTAACCATGGCAATGGTTGATTAGCGTGGGTGGTTGTGGGGGAGGTTAGGTGGGGTTGAGTTCCATAATTGATAGGTGCCACTGATAGTTTCTTAGATTGGAAAATCAAAATGATGTTTTTCCCCCCTAAAAAAAAAGAGAGAGAGGGAAGCGGGAAGAACGCACGGGAGATAGGGCACCGGAGGGGAAGAATGAGAAGGAGGGGAGGGGGTAGCATACGTGATGGTTATTGAAAAATCCATTTTGGCGAGGAATTGCGCAAAATCCCTTCTTATCTCTCGTCTACGGTGAAAAAGGAGTACCTATGCCAAAATTTAAATGAATCGGTCCAATAGTTCCGGAGATCTGGTGATGAGTCAGTGGTATTTCGCTTATATGTATATAGATATATATGAACATATATAATCATATATAATTAAACAAAAACTTTTTTCATCGAGCTAAAATAAAATTATGTTAATTTTCAATGAAATTTTAGAAACTATGAATCGATGTTTCTATTTCTGATTGCATTGAGTTTTGTTTATGAAGCTCCGAAAACCTCAAAATTAAATGCATACACATCATATGTAGAGTCATAAAGGGGGGGGGGGGGCAACTGTACGCAGTGGGTAAGAGTGCGCAATCTCATCTATTTGGGACTCAAATGAATGGGTTTGCACACTCTTACCTACTGCGCACACTTGCCCCACGTGACCCTATGTGTCTTGCAAATTCATGCTTTAAGAATTAAACTTGCCTTTGTACTAAGCTCAATAGTGTCATTGTTTTCATCTTTTAAAGATTTTAATCATTTATTAGAATACAGTAAGTTTAAATGTGTGAGGTTAAAACACCCTGTCAATATTGAGTATTTTTATTCACTCCAAATTTTTAAGAACTTTGATTAAAATTTTTCTTATAAATAATTCGAATATATATTATGCATAGATTTTCATTAAATTTTTTATGTAAACAGAATATGTATTGGATGTATGCGCACTATATTTTACTGCTTATATTTCTCATACATAATTAGTATATTTTTATTAAATTGTTATTATATATAAAGATTTACATAAAAAATATAAATTTAGTAAATTTTTTTTTATTCTATTGAAAATATATTAAAAATATACAAAAAAAACGGCCAATAGTACTGTTTCGAGATTACATTTTGTTCATATGTAAATTATATTTAAATATATTTTTGATATAATATATTCATATTTTTTCAATACGAATTATATAAATTGAAATATATTTCTTATATATTTTTTTTTATGTTATTTCCATGGGTGCTATATAAATATATTCAAAGTCTACTAAAAAGATGAAACACGAAGGCGTTCTCCTTGAAATGGCTCGTAAGACCGAAGACAGCAAAGCTCACCGATGCAGTAAAGTTAAACACTGTTAATATCGGCACGGTCAAGTCACTAATACCAATAACAAAGATCGAGATCCTCGATATGGATGAAGTCTCCACCGAGAGCGACGTTCGCGAAGCACTTAAACGTGGATTCACTGATAGTCTGGAGATCAAACGCGTAAATCCGACAAAATCCACACCACAAGGCAATCAGGCAGCCTTCTGCGAAGTAGACGAGGCCAGCGCGATGAAAGCCCGTATAAAGATCGGCTGAGTTAACTGCCGTAAACGCCCAGTTATAAAAGTAATCCGCTGCTTTAAATGTCTTGGTTTTGGACACCCAACATGTCAGTGTGCGAGACCAGACAGAAGCAGGTTCTGCTACAAAAGTGGCGGAGAAAAACACAAGGCCGCATACTGCACCGAGAAGCCAAAATGCTTCTTTTGCGCTTCGGACAAAAATGCCCAAGACGGTTTATGCCATATTTCTAGCACCGAAGCTTGTAAGGCATTCCGCACAGCACTTGACGAAGCCACGAGAAGGCAGAAATGACACGCATACTGCAAGACAACTTGAATAGATGCGCTTTGGCGCAAAACCTGCTGCGCCAGCGCGTCTTTGAAGATAAAATCGACATCTGTCTTATCTGCGAGCAATATCTAAGCATAGAAGGAAAAACATGGTTCGCAGATAAGTCTGGCACAGCAGCGATCTGGATAGCAAACTCGAAGAAGGTCACTGTCAACAACAACGGAAGCGGAGCATGCTTCGTCTGGATTGAGACTCGCACAACCTACTTGATGAGTGTTTACCTTTCACCCAACGAAGGAATTAGTGTGTTTCGCTGGAAGTTGGCTAACATAGAGGACACCATCGGCAAGCTCGACGGCGGTCATCGCTGCTGGTGACTTCAACGCTAAATCAGCTGAATGGAATGCTGACTTCTCTGACACCAGAGGAAACGACGTAGCAGACTTCGCAGCATGACTCGACCTCATAGTGCTGAACACCGAAAACACTACGACTTTTAGAAGATCAGGATACCAGGAATCTATCCTCGATATCACGTTGGCGACTCCAAGGATCGCGAACATGATCGAGGATATGATAGTATCAGAGAAATACAGTGGCAGTGATCGCCAACATGTGACATTCAGCATTCGATTACCATCTGTTATAGTACCACGTCGTGATCATCGACCAAGAAAATGGAATGCCAGGAAGCTCGATTTAGAGGCACTGCGAACTTCACTTGTACGGAGCTGATCTATCTGGTCTAGCTTGTCACGGGGCTCCTTCATTACCCGTTGAAGGTCCTCACCCTAGCCGTGGTTAGTTATCGACAGATCACAGGGCGCTGTGGCCTAGGATGCTCGCGCAGTAGAAATAAAATTTACATAAGTTCCGGGGCCTAGGAAATAAGTTTTCCGCGGGTGGGGATAATCCCACACGAGGGACAAGTGAAGTTGCCGAACGGAAAAACGTCATTGTGAAGCCGGAGCCCGAGCAATCAACACGAGATTTTGGAAATACCAGGTAAATATTAATATTCCTCTGAGATTCCTGTGGAACCTTCAGAGCGATTATTTTAACTTATAAATTTGATAATTACTGCTAGGCATTTAGCCAGCCTAATTATCCAATAATAACAATTCTAACTAGCCTGAATTTCCAGATAAATTATTGTGAAAATCCCGAGCTGCGACGCAAGCGAACCGAGTACCAAGAACACCGTGATTTTGGCTGACAGAGTTGCCTCTAATAGAAATTCACGAGAACTACAAAGAGAGCCGAACTTAAGAGAAGAAATCGTCAAAAGTTCTCAGGTACAAAATAAAGTTTAACCTCGGTAAATTATTGCGTCGTCCCCGGAAACTCTAGGCACAGGCCAGGTTCCGTCTTCCAATCACCCTACTTGATTAATTAATTAATTATTCGAATTTAATTAAAATATCTAAATTATAAATCGAGGTTAAAATTAGTTAAATTAAAATTTGAACAAATAGAAAATTTAATAAGTTGGAAAAATTCAAAATTAAAAATAAAAGAATGAAAATTATTATAAAATTGGTCAAATAAATTTAGATTAAAATTTACAAATCAGGAATTTTGAGTTAACTGTATCATTTATATAAGCGATATTCTGTCGACTAAATTTATTATAAATTAGAAATTAAAATAAAACTAAAGGGAAGTAAAATTAGAACATTGTCCAAGTTAGATTAAAATTGACCAATAAAATCAACAAGTAAAAATGAATTAAAATTTAAAATTAAAATTAGTAATTAAATTAAGTAGAAAATTAAGATTAGAATATTAAAATTGTTAAGCAGTAAATTAATTTATAAAACAAAATTACAATAGAAAATTATCGACAAAAGAAAATTTGTTCAATAAACTTCGATAAATAAATTTGTCAAATTCCAGTACGATGATTTCAAAATTAATCAACATAAAATTTAGCCTTAGGAAATTTTTACCAAGTTGAAGACTAAGTCTCAAATCTTGACTGGAATTCAAAATAGACATAAGCTGATTATTCAGGCAGTTTGAATTCGAGTAACTTTTAATTAATCTAACATCTTGGTTAAATAAGACGCTACTGTGATATTATTAATTAAGCAACCAGAATTTAAATTAAATTATTTATCGAAGTCAAGCTAGGGACCGGGAAATTTGATTCCCAGGAAGTTAAGTTGTAAAAAGTATTTTGGATTTTAAAGTAATTGTAAATTAGAGTCAAGTATGTATTTGGAAATTGTTTTATTGAGAATTGTGTGTGTGTGTGTGTGTGTGTGTGGAAAATATTTTACAGTATATACTCCTCATTCACGGGCTGTCGAGGAGGTTAGGATTAGCAGGTTGTCGACTAATGTCATGGTATCCCCCTCTGTCCTAGTCGACTTCAGGTTCCTTAGTCCCGTAGTGAGGGACCTGTGGACAGCGAAAGGGCTAAGGAGCCCTAAAGAGGACAGTTTGAACCTTGGGCAGGGGTCCGAGCGACCACCCAGGGTCATATCTAGAGTCTTAGAGCGTGAGGGTCCTGTGGACAGCGCGACTTAGCTAGAAACTGCGGTATAGACGCTCCTTATGAGGGTACCGTCAGGAATAGGCAACTATGATAGAAACTACGATATAGACGCTCCATATGAGGGTATCGTAGGAATAAGTAACTTTTATAAGTATGAGTGTGTGTGTGTGGGTATTGAAACAAGACTTAATTGTTGTCAATTTGTTAAAATAAATTTATAATTAATGCCAACTTTAATTGTTTTTATTTATGTCAAATTTTATAATTTCTCTCGACCCTGTGATATCTCTCTTGCTTGGACCGGTTCTGGAAACCGTGATAAAAATTCCAGTGGCGCCCTTAATTATAAATTCTAAATAAAGGGGTGACCAAGGGACAGTTCAAACCCGTTACAAGCTGGATACCTGCATACAGACGGAAAAGACAGTGCTAAATACGATAAAGGAGATTGCTGCTACCGGAGTTTCCACCGGCCAGTGTACTGATAGTCAACAGACATAGCAGAACTTCGCAAAATATGCCATCAGCTACGTCGCCGCGCAACGAGAGCCGCGAAACGCTTTCTAAACCAAGACTTATATTTAAACGAGTACAAGCAGGCCAAAAAGACGCTAAACCGAGCCATCAAAGCAAGAAAAGCAACGTTGTGGAAAAAGATCACCAAAAGCCCACCAAGTTGTCACCAAACGACTTGAAAAGGCGTCATCAGAAGTGCCAAAGTCTCCTGCCTTAATGGACAGCATTGTAGCGGAACTGTTTTCTAAACACACCCCCCTCCCCCCCTCCCCCCTCCACAGGAGAAAAGACATTACGGAAAAGATGGCAAACTAACATCTTCTACAACTAAAGAGCTGCAAGACGCGGCAAAGTCTCTCAAGACGGGAAAGGCACCTGGCCTTGATGGCATCCCGACGTCGGTGACGACGCTGAACACACTTTCTCCGAATGTGAATGGTGGAAGGACTACAAAAGCAGCACCGAAGCAACAACTGGCACCACGCTCTCTCCTGAGAGCTTAGTAACTTACATGATCAAAAAAGAAAAAAACTGTTCAGCTGTTGCAGCCTACGCGCAGCGCCTTTTAGAAGAAAAAACCGCAGAAATAGACCACTAACCAGTAGAGCCCAGAAGTAGACGTTGTGAGACGCAACATGGACTGGATTGAAGTAATGCTAACGCAGTTCCGATCCAGTCTTCCCCGTAACATCTATGGGGAAAGGAGATAGGAGGATGGTTTGTCAGTATTGTTGCAAAATAATATTGACTTCTAAGTCCGACATACTTAGGCAAACACCTATTCCTGGCATACGTAAATGTATTTTACCTCCTCTATAAAAAAAAAAAAAAACAACACACACACACAGACATAGTGAAAACATCGTGGGAGTCAACGGGGAAGCTTCCTGTGGCCTTAAAATGTCGAGATCTGATGAAAATTCGATTTTTGCAAAACGGGGTGAAAACAATATTTTCCCGATTTTCTTAGCGGGAAGTTTAAAAATATGAAAAACCTTAATTGTTGGATTAAAAAAAATTTTGAAACAATATCGAAAAATTAATATTTTCGAAAAAATTTTTTTTTACTTTTTTTTATTTTTTTTTTTTTTTTCTATAAAATACAAAACGAATCACCAAAAATTGATAGACCAAGTGAATGAATTTAATTGACAGTTTTCTATCAGAGCAAAATTTAAGTTAACATTTAAATTGCGACAATTAGTACACTTTTAACAACGCAAAATTAAACAAATACCTATGATTCTTATATGTTTTGAATCTATTTGCAGTGAAAATATGTGAACTAAGCTGAATTGGAGCACATGCGTGAACGCCAATTGATAACCACATGGAATTCGGCACTTGTGTTAAACTGCAGAATGAATTGAAGGCCTTTAATTACGCAAGAAAAAGGTCTGCTTCACACCAAGAAGATCGTGCAGAGCCCAATTTTAAACGATTCAAATCTTCGTCACTGATTAAATGTCACTCGTGTGGAAAATTAGGACACAAAAGTGTTGATTGCCGGTCGAACATTAATAAAGGAAAGTCAGAACGAGCATCAAATAGCCAGGTAGCCACTAATCCTACCTCACAAAGGTCGGTTACCTGCTTCAAGTGTGGCGTAGTTGGACACATTGCTTCAAGATGTCCATCATTAGCAAGTGGAAGCTCAAAAAACCATGGGAATGGTAACACCAACGAGCGTCGTGTGGATATCTGTGCAGTAGCTGCTTCATCAGGACCCTTGATTCATCGTGGTGAGTCGTTTTCATTTTGGTTCGATTCAGAAGCGGAATGCTCATTGATTAAAGAAAGTTTTGTTACTAGGATCGCGGGAAAAAGGGAAAATAATTTAATAGTTCTTAAGGGTATTGGAAATGTTAGCATAAACTGTATAATACAAATTTTGTCTGACATAACTATTAATAGCTATACGTTAGAGATACTTTTTCATGTTATCGCAGATGATTATTTAAAATGTGACATATTGATTGGTCGTGAAATTCTTAGACAAGGATTTGATGTGAATATAACTTCAAATAATTTTAACTTATCTAAAAGTAAACAGGTTAATGTATGTAATAAACTCGAGTCTATTTGTAAAATAAATTTTAACGATATTGATACTGACGTAATTGGAAATGATAAAGAGAAACTCATTTCTATCCTGAAAGAATATACAGATTCATTTATTCAGGGGTTCCCAAGTACTCGTGTTAATACAGGGCAGCTTAAAATACGTTTAGTTGACCGTTATGTAACTATACAAAGACGACCGTATCGTCTTAGTGCTGAGGAAAGGCAGGTGGTACGGGATAGAGTAGATGAATTATTAAAGGCTAATGTTATTCGTCCCAGTTGCTCTCCGTTTGCAAGTCCTATATTATTGGTTGAAAAGAAAGATGGTTCTGATCGTTTGTGCGTCGATTATCGGGAACTAAATGCTAATACTATGGATGATAAATTCCCTTTACTCCTCATAGCGGACCAAATAGCGTGGCTTGCTGGTGTAAAGTTCTTCACATGTTTAGATATGGCCAGTGGATTTCACCAAATCCCTGTTGAGACAGAATCGATTGAACGGACGGCGTTCGTAACGCCTGACGGACAATACGAATATTTGACCATGCCATTCAGGCTAAAGAACGCACCGTCTGTTTTTCAACGTGCTGTTATAAAAGCCCTCGGAGAACTTGCGTATACATACGTCATCGTGTATATGGATGATATTATGATTATATCCTCAACTATCGAGGAAGCGTTAGACAGACTTCAAAAAGTAGTCGGCACCCTCATTAAATCCGGGTTCTCTTTCAATTTTTCGAAATGCTCGTTTCTCAAAACCCAAGTGCAATACCTGGGCTACGAGATTTCTGTTGGCGAAGTCCGTCCCAGCTCACGTAAAATCGAAGCCTTAACTGTCTTACCTGCACCGAAGACTGTAATACAGTTGAGACAATTCATCGGTCTCTCTTCTTACTTTCGTAAATTTATTCCGAAGTTCTCACAGGTAATGAAACCCTTATACCGTCTGACCTCCGGTAGCAAAAGAAATATTGAATGGACTGAGGTACATGAAAATATCCGCCAGAAAATAATCTCTGTATTGACTAGTGAGCCTGTATTAATGATTTTCAACCCGAATTTTCCTATAGAGTTGCATACAGACGATAGCTCTGAAGGCTACGGGGCCATATTAATGCAAAAATTTAATGGTTCAAATAGAGTTGTCGAATATTATAGCAAGGCCACTAGTTCAGCTGAGTCACGATATCATTCATATGAATTAGAGACTCTAGCTGTATTTAACGCAGTAAAGTTTTTCCGTCATTGTTTGCATGGACCAAGGTTTGCAGTAATTACGGATTGTAATTCGTTAAAAGCCTCTCAGAAAAAGGCTGACCTAACACCGAGGGTTCACCATTGGTGGGCTTTCTTACAGACCTTTAAATTTGATATCGTGTATAGAGAAGGTAAACGAATGGCTCACGCTGATTTCTTTTCGCGTAATCTCCTTACAGCACAATTGCGCAGTAATTCAAATAAAATTTTACAGAAACGTCTAAATTTGACGGAAATTTCCGATGATTGGCTTTTTGTTGAGCAGCGGCGTGACCCAAAAATTTGTAAGATAGTACTCGATTTAGAAAATGATGAGATTGCGTCCGATCTTGCTAAAACCTATGAAGTACGGTCAGGGTTACTCCACCGAAAAATCCAAAGGCGAGGTAAAATATTATGTTTACCTATTGTTCCACGTGCTTTTAGATGGTCGGTAATAAATCATGTGCGCGAGTCAATTATGCACTAAGGGTGGGAGAAAGTACTTGACAAGGTTTGCGAGTATTACTGGTTTGAAGGAATTACGAAGTATGTTCGTAAATTCATTGATAACTGTTATACCTGCAGAGTTTCCAAGTCAAGTTCAGGCAGAGTACAAGCAGAGCTTCATCCTATTCCTAAGACCAGCTTCCCTTGGCATACACTGCACATGGATATTACAGGTAAATTAACGGGTAAAAACGATTCAAAAGAATACGTTGTCGTTTTAATAGATGCGTTTACTAAATTTTTTTTATTATATCATACTCGAAAAATAGATAGTGTCAATACTATTAAGGCTCTGAAAAATGCTATATTATTGTTTGGTCCACCGATCTGTATAATTGCGGATCAAGGTAGAAGTTTCACAAGTAAAGAATTTCAAGAGTATTGTACCTCACAAAACTCAAAATTACATCTTATAGCTACGGGTTCAAGTCGGGCGAATGGCCAGGTAGAACGCGTAATGAGTACCCTCAAAAGTATGTTTACTGCAGCCTAAACGAGTGGAAACTCATGGCAAGCAGTTGTAAACGAAATTCAATTAGCGATAAATTGTACTACTAATCGAGTTACTAAAGCTAGTCCGTTAGAGTTGCTAATTGGCAGAGTAGCTAGATCTTTTGGAATGATAGTGGATCAAGATGATAAAGAAATTGATATCTCCGACGTACGGCAAAAAGCGATTGATAACATAGAAGTAAATGCAAAATATGATAAGTTTAGATTTGATAAGAATAAAGCAAAGAGAGTTTCAGTTAAAATAGGAGATTTTGTATTAATTGAAAATGAAGAGAGGAATCAAACAAAGCTTGATCCAAAGCTCAGAGGTCCATTTGTGGTGACGGAAACTCTTGACGGAAATCGTTATATTTTAAAGTCTTTAATGGGTAATAGAACATACAAATACTATCATGAAAATGCCTGAATCCTATATTCCTAGTGAGTTGGATGCTTCTGATGATCAAGAAGTTGTTGATCAGGAGAGCAATGAAGACTCTGAGACAGAGTCAGAAACCACCAGGGGAGAGACTCAGCACTAATGGTAGATATGAGGTCGTACCACTTGCTCCAAGCTGTAGGTCGTACAAGCAAATCTAGAGTGATTTGGCTAGGGTGCGACGGGCCAGTTGGTGAAGTTACGGGGACAAAAGAAATATGTTGGCTGCACTACCTGCGCCAGTCTGTAGTCGTAACTGCAAACTCGGAGTAGTTTGAATCAATTTTGTTTGTCAAGATTGTCAGGGCGCGATGGGCAGCTGGTGACGTGGCGGGGGCCAGAGATGTTGTAGGTGTACATAGTTGGAATACTATGAGGTGTATATAGTTGGAATACTATGGTGGTATACAAGTATGTTGTATATGGTATACAGTGGCAGACCATTTTGAGTGTTAGAGGTCTATACCTGTGGTGGATACGGCTTGTATTCAGTATAGTTGGAATGATGGAAAAGCATCCTCAAGAAAACGTGTAGCGTAATAAAGATTGTCGAAAGTTTTTGTCGCTTTGATGAATCTCTGGACATAAGTTTAAAAAAAAATAAAAAAAAAATTGACACGGCATATAATAACCTGTTTACAGATACACCCGAGGACGTGTGATCGTCAGGTTGGCCGTGTTGGAGATAGTATCGAGCTGAGTTTTTCCAGAGATTGGAAAATTCCCAATATTTTAGTTTGTCTATTAGTTTTAAGCAGAATTGTAAAAGCATAGAATATTTAGTTATCATTTATGACCTAAGCCGATTATATTTCTTATGGTTATGACGATGGGCTTGAGTCCGGAGTAACAATGGTCACCAAACGTAGCCGAGGTCACAGGATGGGAGTAAAAAGTATACATCTAGAAATATCGACAGACAATGAGGGCTGTCGAAATATTTTTGACAGAAGAAGTACTTAGGGTACTTAGACGGGTAGTTCTGGTCGAGCATTGATCGAGTAAAGACATCGGGCATATCCTGCTGACCCCGGATTCGTTCTCGGTCTTATTGCCCAGCGTCTTTATTGAAATTCAATTATCTTTTGTAATTAAATTATAGTTTGTACGAGCTAGTGTACATTATATTTTAAAATTGAAGTTTGTGTTAACTTTTAATTGTTGTAAATAATAAAGATGGGAGAAACTGATTCAAAGGACTCTACCGATGCCCCTCCCAATGCTCCTCCGACATATATATATATATATATATATTATTAATATAGTATATTAATATATTTTAATATATATATATATATATATATATATATATATATATATATATATATATATATTGTATATATATATTGCATATATATATTCAGTATAATATATATATCCGACATATATATATATATATATATATATATATATATATATATATATATATATATATTGTGACGTTATTTTAATGACCGGGGTCTATTTAAATTGAACGTCACTAGCGCCAACGAATTTTTGTAGTTTTAAGCTGATATTTCAAAGCCAAATACCATAGAAAATATAATTTTAAAGATTAAAGGAAATTGTTTTGTGAATTAAGTGAGTGTTGATGCCGAGTAACAAAGTTTATAGTTTTAGAGTGAATTTAGAGAATCCACAAATTCGGTAGAATTTGGCGCCAAGTTCCGTTCAAAAATCCCGTTGCAAACGGAGCGCCAGACTACCGAATGTGTTTACTGTAAGCAGAACGGTATTTCGAGGTTGCAAAATTTTATTTAATTCTACGGTACTTCTTGTTCCTAAATTTTATATTATAATAGTAATTTATACTTTATTTTACTGATATTAATTAATTATATTCACTTATAACAATTTATTCACTTCAAATTATTGAATTTTATCAGCACAAACTATAGTAAGCCCAAAAATTTCGATCCTGACTTTTTTTCGATGGGGAATCGTGACAGCCACAGACTAGATAAAATGAATATGTGTAGTAATCTTACTATAGATACGCAACTACACTGAAAAAAGTTCATTCACAGCTTGCATCTACAACCACCAGAGTGCACTGGAATTATTTCTACATAAACTGTAGATTCAACGGGATAGCTCACTGAAGTTAGAACCCCAAATTTTTTTCTTTTAATTTTTGATTTTTTTTTCTATCACGTTTTCAGCTTTTCGTTTGTTCTTTATTATTCACTCTCAACATTTGATCGTTCTCCATTTATTTATTTTAAAAAGAATTTATTAATAATGTACCTTTAAGTTAGCCCCCCTGTCGCATTTTTAATATTTTGGTAGCAATTTGGGTCATCAAGCCTCTATTTTTGATTGTTCATGTATATTTAACATTTGTTCCTACTTCATATTTTTATTTGTTGTTTAATTAACATTTTTAATTAGCTGTATGTATGCATTCTAAATATTTGCACTGCGCATGCGTCAACTTTACGTATATAGACTTTTAGCGCGGTCTTTTGAAAATTATAGTGACAAGCACATCTCATGTGTAAAAAATTAAAAAATTTACGAGTGTAATTTTTTAGGAATTACTATTTAATTAATTTAAATAATTAAAAAAAATTGTTAGACGTCAGCCAATATCAATGTCATTAAGTAAATAAATAAATAACTAATAAATATCCATTTCATTCTAAATTTTTTAAAAATATCGAGAGAATTGTTAATCAATGCATGTACATTTTTTTTTTATTTTCATCAATTCTATTTTCATGAATACTACGAACTATTAAAAAAAAAAAAAAAAAAAAAAAAAAAATCCATAACAATTAACAAAAAATTTCAATACTTTATTAAAATAAAACTTATTATAAAATTATTAAAAACTACACGTTGCCCTTTTGTCCTGTGACCTCTATAATTGAAATTACAAGAAAAATACACTTACTCTAATCACTGTGCTGGTCAATATAATTTTCAAAAGTCCGCGCTGAAAGTCTAAACGTAAAGTTGACGCATGCGCAGTGCAAATATTTAGAATACAAATATTCTGCTTATTAAAAATGTTAATTAAACAAGAAATAAACAATATGAAGTTGGAACAAAGGTTTTTTGTACATGAACAATCATAATCAGAGGTTATTCCCATTGGATAGTGTACCATTCTATGATTTTGTGGTCGTTGCCGATAGGTTGCATTGTTATCCAATCAAGTGGATTTCAAATAATTGTAATCTTTAGGTGAAAAGTCTTACAATTATGCGCATGGTGTATTGTGCCATTTACTTACAACAATGTCATAATAACAATAACACTAATAATAAAAATTATGAGACTGAAATTAATTATATCGGTAATACCAAATTGAGGTTAAAAATATCATTATCATCATTATTACTGAATGAATTATTATTATTATTTAATTAATGTGTATTGGAGTATTAAATCCAAATCAACAACTTTTTTAATTCAAAAAAATGTTAAAATTTTTACTGTATATAAATAAAAATGTAAAATCCCTATTAATAAGATAGTTAATCGCTTTTAACCGCGGAGTTTACGCGGATCAGTCACGTTAAGTTTTTTAATGCTACTAGCTACTATGAGAGAAACAGAATTTCAATTTTTTTATTAGGATTTGATTATCAAAATTAACGAATAACAACCTATCATATTAAATAGCTTTGCCTGCATTAATTTATTCATTTATGAATTTTCAATTTTGCGCGGGAAAAATTTAATTTTGAAATTATGAATGTTAAAATACTTTATAAATACAAAATTTCTAGAACAAACTATCAAACAACTTCATATGTGGATGGTTTTCAAACCTATTCTTTCTATTGAATTTCATTTATTAACTAGACTAAATACACAACAGGCTAAAGATTGTTTGAGTTTTACTTTCTTCCTTCAGGCCAGCAGTTCAAGATTTAGGCAATTCTCATTGGATAGTGTACACATTCTACGACTTTGTAGTCGTTGCCTGTAGGTGGCATTGTTATTCAATCGAGCGGATTTCAAATAATTGTAATTTTTAGGCCATAGGTATTACAATTATGCGTATGATGCATTGTCCCCTTTATTAACAATAATGTCATTGTAACAATAACAATAATAATCATTATAAAAATGAAATTTATTATATCGGTAATGATAAATTGATGTTAAAAGTATCATTATCATTGTTTATCATTACCAAAATATTATTGTTATTGTTAAATTAATGTGTAGTAGAGCATTAAATCTAGATTAACAACTTTTTTAATTCAAAAAAATGTTAAACTTTAACTATATATACATAAAAAAAAAATCCCCATTGATAAGCTAGTTAATTGATTGAAACCGAAGAGTTTACACGGGTCAGTCACGTTAAGTTTTTTAATGCTACTAGCTACTATGAGAGAAACAGAATTTTAATTTTTTTGTTAGGATTTGATTTTCAAAATTAACGAACAAATAACCTTTTATATGACAATAGCTTTACCTGCATTAATTCATTTATTTACATATTTCTAATTTTGCGCGGGAAAAGTTCACCTTTAAAATTAAGAATGTATTAAGAGGTGGGCAAAAAATTACACTTAACAAAAAGATATAAAATCCGAACAAAAACAGTTGCACTGTTAAAAATTGCGCCAAGTCCACGTTCATAAAACTCATCTCAATAACATCTGCACTTTGCAAAAAAAATAAGACTCGTTTCAAAAATTTTCATCCTTTACAAAAAGATGTAAAATCCGAACAAAAACAGTTTCACTGTAAAAAAATTGCGCCAAGTCCACGTTCATAAAACTCATCTCAATAACGTTTGCACTTTACAAAAAAAATAAAACTCGATATAATAATTGTCATTCTCTACAAAAAAAAGTGAAATACAAAAAATACCAAGAAACTATCATAATGTTAAAAAAATTGAAAGAAAATTTGTTGAAAATTTAAAAATTAAAAAAAAAATTTTTTTATCGTACTTGGCGCGCGTCATTGAGTACCCCAAATTTTTTCAGGATAAATAAACATCCTTTTAATGATTAAAAATTTATAAGTAAGTCAACCTTAAAATGCATGAATTTAATTAATCAACTATTATTATTTAATAATAAGTTTTACAAAATTTAGGTAAAATCGACATGTCATACGTATGTTATTTGAAATTTTTTAATCTTCCAGACATCATTTATGATTTTACTAAAACGCCCTCTCGTGTTTGGTTATGAAAACTACTTCAAAGTGGATACAATTGAGTGCTCTAGAAAAGAAAACATATGGCTGAATAAATTGAGAAAATGCGGTGTGATTGCCAATCAAAATGTGTTAATTACAATTAAACTAAGCAATATCAAGTTTCTTCATTGAAGCTTAATGACAGAGCTGAAAAAAATTGAATCCAAAAATTTTATATAATTTCAGATGATTTCACCACACCACCATGTTGATAGTTATGTCCACTAAAAATTAAAAAAAAATTTAAAAACGGATTTTTTCACTGAAACTGATAATTAATCGAGTAAGCAGTGTTTTTAATGAGTTGAGTATGCTTGACTAATGTAAATTTATAAGTATAAGAATGTATGAAATCATATATTATGTAATTAGAGCTGATCAGCCCGAATATGTATAACTATACATAATTACATAAATTCGAGCAAAATCGTTTTTTCTCGGGTTGAAATTCTTCCGAAAAAATTTGGGGTACTCAATGACGCGCGCCAAGTACGATAAAAAAATTTTTTTTTTAATTTTTAAATTTTCAACAAATTTTCTTTCAATTTTTTTAACATTATGATAGTTTCTTGGTATTTTTTTGTATTTCACTTTTTTTTGTAGAGAATGACAATTATTATATCGAGTTTTATTTTTTTTGTAAAGTGCAAACGTTATTGAGATGAGTTTTATGAACGTGGACTTGGCGCAATTTTTTTTACAGTGAAACTGTTTTTGTTCGGATTAATGTTACAGTTGATATTTTAGGATTTTTAAGAGTAGAGTCAGTTTTAGAGTCAAGTTGTGAAAAATATCAAGGTCAAGTCATTTAAGGGTTTTATTGAGTTATTTTTGAGTTATTTTGAGTTTTGAGTTTTGTTTCGGATTTTGAGTTTTGAGTTTCGAGTTCTGAATTTTTAGTTTTGGGTTTTGAGGTTGCAGAGGACGTGGGTAAGTCAGCGTTACCGTGGAGCGGGACTATAAGTCACCCGGTTTCGTTTGACGTTAGACACCAGTCTAACCCTTTGAGACTTCCAGGTGGAATGCCTAAGTCTGGTTGAGATGCCAGCACTCCGACGTACAGGGATATGGCGAAAGCATAGGGGATCAATTCAAGTTTTCGGTTAAGTTTGCGTTTTAGCTAGTTTTGATAATTTCTAGCGAATAAAAATTATCCACTTTTGTGTAATGTTACGTTTACGTTTTGAGTTTTTGAGTTTCGATCCCAGCCGTAGTCAGTTCCTGGAGAGCATCCACCAAAGGAATATCCGTACTCAGAGCCTCAATTGTTTGATTAAAGATTTAAAATATTTGGGAATTAATTGATTATAGAGATTTTAGATGTGAGTGAGTCACGTCTAACAGTCGAGTTTTGGACTTCGTAGAGTACAGTCGTGTTTAGGAGTTGCCGCTGGTCACTTCAGGTGATCGGACGTGCGTAGAGTTTTCAGTTCCAGGTTAAGGTTTCAGTCTTTTGCATTTTATTTTTGGCTCCAGATAAAAATACAGAGTTATAAAGTTGTTAAAAATAAAATAAAAGGTTACTCAGCATCGACATTGTTTTTATAAGGTATGAGATCGCTTTATTTATTGTAATTTGAGTGTTAATAATCGAGTTCTTGGTTATGAGACATTAGATAGCCGATTCTTCAGAGTACTTTTATGTTGTAAATAATTTAGAGTACGTTAACAGATTTATTTGAGAGTATTATTCAAGTTGTTTAGATTCACTTATTTATTTGAGATTATTATTTTAAGATTTATTTATTTTATTTGTTTAATTTTATAAGAGTAAGAGTCTGTAACATGACTATAGCGTTTCCTATTGTTAGTTATATCGTTCCGATGAATTTTGTCGTAGTTATGTTCAAGTTTGTTATTTAGGTTAAAGTTTTGATTAAATAAATAAGGATTTTATTGAGCATAAAATTTTGGTGTGGCGAATAAAGTCATTGCAATCATGGATCCACTCTCTACTCGAATCACACCCTCTCTCCACAAACCAGCACACTAAGCAACCCCGAGGTATCCCGTTGTCTTTCCGATTGTTGGTTATTTGGTCTATATTTTGTTAAGTTTTGTGTTTTCGGTTACGTTTACGTTTATTGGCTAGTTTGATCATTTCTAGCGATCAAAAATTATCTAATCTCGTTTAAGTTCAGGTTACGTGTACGTTTATATTTAAGTTTTAGTTTGAGTTTGGTTAGTTTGATAATTCCTAGCGGATAAAATTATCTGATTTACGTTTTCACTGGTTTGGTAATTCCCGTGATTAAAAATTACCTGGCGCCCTATTTTTATTGAGACCAGAAACCAAAAATCGGAAAGATACCGAAGTATAATTTAGAATTTTAGCAAGAAGTAAGTCCCCGTAAAACCCCAAGAAAAACCCGATTATAAATTGGCGATTCCCACCAAGGTCTGGAAGCGAGGAACACTGTAGCAATCGAACACCTTGATCAACTTTAAAAATTCTCGTTATAATATATATATATATATATATATATATATATATATATAAAAAATTTATTTCTATGTTTTCACCCACTTGCCCAGAAAATTGTGATAATTAAATGTATAATCAACATCTTCTACAATCTTAATAAAACAGAAACAAAAAGACATTAGTCATTACGTATCTCAAAACTTACTTGAAATAAATTAGTTCACTACATTAAAAATGCTAACTATTACGTTACTTACGCTATCTTAAATAGTTGATTGTTATAACTTACCTTCTGAGATATTTATTCTATTGAACTGTATGATTAATTGTAAGGAAAATTTTGTTAGAATGGACACAAGAAAAATTATAAATAAAATTTTCGTTCAGTTGCTTAATTACATATTTATTATAATCGAAAAAACTTAATATAAAGTTTTTTAAAAAAACTCAGTTATTTTGTTGTTTTCGGCGCCTATGTACAGATTGTTTTTTGGTTCGACGTTTTTCTGAGGTGGTTCCTTCTGATTTTTTAAGATTTGAAGCTTCTTCCGCCACATTTATTCTACTCATATTATTCATATATTCAGGTGAAATACTTTTTAGCTCTGCAAATTTAGACCATTTAAAGAGTGGATTTTTTTTTCGCATGAAGATTTCATTTGAAGATTCTAATGTTGCTGGCATTTCTTTCAGTTTTCTGACTTTTTCTAACCTCTCGATTAAATTACCAGGTTCTGTTTCTGACTCTTCTTTATTATTGAATTTAGTAGCATGTTTTTGGAAAATTGAATTCGCATTCTGTAAAGTATTTTCAGCTTGTTTAATCTCCGCATCAACGTCAATCATGTCAAATAAACGGTCCTGAAAAATGTTATAAATATTTATTCTTTACGTACTATAACGAAAGCACTGTGACGTGGGTTGTTTAATTAGAGTATTAGAAGTTATTGCTATTTTTATTAATCACTTAAAATTTAATAGAAATAATTATTATGATTATTATGACGATTAATTATTAATTTTCACTATTGTATTATTTGGATAATATTATTGGATTATTGTTATTGAAAGTTTGAATAATTTAGAATTTCTATAAGAGTGAGAAATTATTTTGAAGCCAAGCGAGTTTATCGAGCAAAAGAAAATAATCATAAAAGAAATTAAAAGAATAGAAATTTTTCTGAGTCCGGAGTGAAATTTAGTATGGAAAAGAAATTATTTGGTAAGGAATTATTTTAAAGAATAAATACGTAGAATTTGAGCGACGGTATGGATAGATAATGAAGGAATGAAGATTAAAATAGAAAAGAATTATGCTTGTTTCGACTAAATTATTGCATGGAAAAGAAAAACTTAGAAATTTTTGACGATCAATAAGCTTGCGCGAGCCTTGACAGAGGGCGAAGATTGCTCGTTCGTAAAGATAGTTCAAAAATATGTTAAGTTCGGTTTTGAAAATAATTTTCATCAAGCAATTCTTTCTTGGGAGAATTACTTGGCTGAATACTCTTCACCAAGTAATTCTAGAGGATGATACTCTACCTGGAGTCTGACCAAGACCCAGAAGAGTATGGTAGACCGATCGGATGAAAGTTGCGAGTCCCCGTGCCGAGGCCCTCTGCTGAGGTACGGTAGGTAATCCAAAAGCCGTGTAGGTGAGGGCGAGGAGGATACTCTCAACTCGCTCTCAGGGTATAGTTTAGGGCCCCCAAGGCAGACGGCTAATCACCCTAGGGGGGGGGAGTATTATGTAGGAACTAGTGTGTTTATAGACCGGGTTTTTGAGTTTCGCATCGGGAATACCGTCGTGTATGTTTAGAAAAATAATGTTCTATTGTATTTAGTTTACATTGCTTATATTGTTTAATATGTTTATATTGTTTGTAATGTTGATTTAACATGATTTAGGTCAATAAACAGATTTTCTTTCTTGAATATAATAATTGAAATGAAGTGTTTCGTTTTTTTTTTATATTTAATTATTTTTTTGATATAAATCCCTGTTCATAACCCTGGACTCCAGCCAGCAAATTTCGAGTCGAGGATTTGGTCAAAAATTTTAAAAACGTGAAAGCGTAACCCGTTACAGCACTTTTAAGACCTATTAAGCTAATTAATACAGTAATCTACATGCTAGCTGTTGCGTAAATATCGACGCACACTCTGATAGTCAGACTCCCGAAGTTAGTAGCCGGCTTCGCGACAACCACCACAATTACTCTACACGTGGTGGTCAGCTACACGTGGTCAGTTAAATTAATTCAACGCTATCAAATTGTCAAAGTGCAATCTCTGCAATTCATCAACGCTGAGCAGTCAATCCAGGGTGTTATAGCACAATTGGCAACTCATACACTTTATTATAATTATCATTTATTATATTTCTTTAACACTCATCTCTATTTCTGTTATTAATTTAATTCGACCTCGTGCTGGATTCACCATGCCAAGTCTGTTGTCCACACGGATTAAATTTTACTATACTTAACCTCTGCAGTTACAAATTATCATAATTTTGTACTTAACATTCCAATGATCAATTTCCTTCATCATTTAACTTTTCAATATTATTTTACTATTTAATGCTACCTGGCTTGAATAATGTAATTTATCCAATCAGGTATGCAACTAAGCTCTAGCACTCGTATTATTATTTGTGACTGCAAATGTTCAGTTAGCTTTCACACTCGTATCTCTGATCATCATTCAGCTCATCGTTTGGAAGTTATTGTCGTGTCATCTCAATAATTCTACTGTAAATAACCTTAATTAATTAACATCATGTACTTTGTATAATTATGAATGATAATTTACAATTTTGTGTAATTAAATTTAATCTCCACGCTCATAAATTATATTCTATTAAGTCTTATGGATGGTATCACGCCGTTTATAATTAATCATCAATTTATAATACAACTACTTAATAATTTACTAGTGCTCTTGTTTTTTTTTATTTTTTTATTTTTTATATTTGTTTCTAGTGTATAGGCTTTTGATGCCCCTTTACACCCCAAGCCTTTCTCAACATTAATGATTTTGCTTGGTTACTGCTCTTTATATTTTGCGGCTGTGGCCCGACTTGTGCTTTCTGTACCGTATTCACCCTCACCCTCACCTTCTCAGGCTGTTGGAATAGAACCATGGGGAAACCACAGAGAAAATCCATGATAGTACAGTCAAAGCTGGGCTAAGTCTACAGTGATTGATAAAGAATTCTTCTTTATCGACCACTGGAGCATTAGGCTCTTTTCCTAGTGTGCAGAGATCTCTCGTGCTAGCCAACGCTGACTAGAGTGGTCACCCAATTAAGTTGCAGCTTAACTGAGTGATCGCCCAAGTCAGACGTGTGCCGCTCAGCTATCTCTGCCACCTCCAGAGGATGGCAATGTAACGCACATATTTTTTTAATTATAATCACTGAAAAATATTGGTGCGTATCGGGTTCGAACCCGGATCCCACTCTTTCGAAAAGCGGGCACCGAGCCGACTAGGCTATTGCCTGCCTCTACTAGTGCTCTTGTTTAAAATAGTTAAAATAAATCATAATTTACTTTGTTAATAGTAAAAATAATACTAATAACTAAGTTAAAGTGTTAAAATAATAATAATTAAGTGTGATATTTTACATATCAAACGGCAAACCACGAATTAAGTGTTTAATTAATTTATTTTCAACATCCAGATCCGGTACCTTTAAAATATTTAATGTGTATTAAGTTTAGCTTATTTTACACTAGCTTATACGTCTGATAAAAGTTAACCCTGGCACATCGCATTGACGATTTATTGTGGTAGATGACAGTTATGATTTAAATTACAGTTATGTGAAACTTTTAGGGAAACGCCATAAATTGTGATAGCACTCTGTCAATTGTGCAGTGTTCACTAGCGTGTAAAGAGAGTGAAATTCGCCTCTGGGATGCTCGCGCATTTTCAGGCATACTTTAATGAAATTATAACCAGGGTGTTTTGCCCAGGTCCAGTTAGCCACCCCTTTCCTCTTTAGAAAGGGCGCCACTGGGATTTTAGACACGGTGTCCCAGAAACCGGGGAAGCATGAGAGGGGAAAGACAGGGTCGTGAGAAGTCCGAGAGGGCTGTAAATAAAACTGAGAAAAATTATAACAAATTAAATTGATTTATTTAACCAAATTACAAAACTTAACAATTTACTTATAACTAACTTAATTGTGAGAACCTCTCACCTACACTGGCCCTTGCCAATTATTCTTACAACTAAATATCCAATTTTCTAAACCTCGTCACTCCGACGGAATACCTTAAAATATCAACATTTCCTCGTCAACCTGACGGAATACCATAAAATACCAGTTTATTACCTCGTCAACATGACGGAATACCAATTAACATAATTTACCTCGTCAACCTGACGGAATACCAGTTAAAACCTATTCCCGACTGCGCCCCCGACCCGGGCGTCTACGCAGCGGTTTCCTAACTTAATCCATTGTACCCCGACTCGGGCGTGTATACAACGTTTCTAAATAACTCCCTAACTTCCATACAACCGATCGTCCACCGGACGCTAACTTAATATTCAATTTTTCCGAATTACTAATTCTCTAAATTCCTTGAATTTTACGCTTAACATTTCTTTAACACAAATTATCAAATTTACTAATTTAATTCCTTACAAAATTTATCAACTAAATTCAATTACCAATTTAATTTATTCTATTGACTCACTATTCAATTAAATTCATTAAACAATTTTTCCAATAAATTAATTTACGAAATTCACTAAATTAATGAAATTCAGCCCAACGGCCTAGAATTAATTTTACAAAATTCCAAATTTCAAATTCTACAAATTTAACAAGCCTTATTAAATATTCAACTACATATATTCCAAAGTGACCTTGACTATCTAAATTACACAAATGCTTCTACTATTTCAAATTTTATCGATGTAATTTTAATTAATTAATTTCTCATACTAAAGGACTTGTAACAAACGAAATAAATGACCTTGACGAATAATTTATTTATAAAAGAATCTACTAAATTAAAAGTGACATCTGAGACAATAGCGATCATTAATTGACACAATTTTATTACAGTTAATTCGGCCTCTCAATTTACAAATTCAAGCTTGGCCTGAAATAATTGTAATAATAATACCTGACTTAACTTTTCCAACTCTCCAAACGTTGAGTGATGTTCTGGTGGAAACTGGCGAAATCAGCGGCTGGTTGGTCTCTCTCTCGTCTCGAATAAACTATCTGGCTCCAAGTAAAGGGTTCCTAATTCCGGATCGTACATTGACTTCCTTCTTGATGGTCCTAAATCTCGATGACAGAATTTATTACACAGCACTACACTGACTCACTATTTTGCCAAAAGCCTCACTGTCTCAAAGCGTCACTGGCTCAAAAGCCTGGCTTAAAAGCGTTACTTGTTCCAAGGCCTGACTCAAAAAAGCCTCGATGTTTCTTTTGACGGTTTTTTTATAACCCTCAACTCCGAGTTCTCGAACTTTCCTATTGTCAACCCCGCTTCGTTTTTGGGGACAGCAGTGGGGACTTTCGACTTGCACGCCCGATGACAAGTCTGAACTACTTGTCAAAAATCGAACGGTAAGGGAAAACCCTTATTTATCGTGGCGTCAATAAGGTGGTCGATAACGCCCATGGGAAGTTCAGTTTTCCCTGTTACAAAATAATAATGAATAAATCAAACTTTGAAGCCGAACTGCAAGCTTAGGTCAATGAAGGTCAAGATCAGTGGTTATTTCACGCTTTATTTAAGTTGTCATTATACGACCTTGTCTATGGCCAGTAGCCGCGTTAAGCAGGCAAGCGAAGCTTTAAACAGGTCGCTAGCTCTCCAGGCAAACAGGGAGTTAAAACTTGAAAAAACGACAGATCTTGTTGTACCCTTTCAAAACATTAGGAGATGAAACAGTATCAGCGATTGAACCGTAAACGGAATATTTAGGTCGTAATCCCGAGAACCAGGCCTAAATCGGAACTTAGGATTACAGGCAGTTCCTCATACAGTAGTAACATCAATCGGTGACTTTAACCCACTAGGTGAGTACAAGGCTGCCCTTTGCTCTCAGCATTCCGACGCAGTCTAACTAGAAGAAGATCATTTGGATTCTACTATATTGAAAAAGAGTGTTTCAACACAAACAAGCTGGGAGACACGAGGTCTAGATTCACAGCATCCTAGTGAACGTCTGGCGGGGGGAGTGTAACGGAGTGATCGTTACCCGTTAAAAGGCCTTTTATCCGCACTCGTTTAATTATCGACGGATCACAGAGCGCTGTGATCTTAAGCCCTCGTAGGCATAGTTCAAGGCTAGTAAGTGAATCCCTAAGGTAGAGGTGTCGGCGTAGTGAGAGTGGAAAGAGCAGAGGAAGAAAACAACGCACCAACAAATTTTAGAAGAATTATTGTGACCGAACAGTCCGACGAAACACCTCGCGAAAATTCTTCTACTCAGGTAATTATTTTTATTTCACTCGACCAAAGTGGAGCGAAGCGATGAAACTTTTTAGTAGGTTTCATAGAAATCTTACTATTGCATTGGTCCTCATGACAGAACTTTTGAAAAATTTTGCTATTTCCTGACTCAGTTCGTCAAGCTGGTTCAGAAAATGCCATTAGTTCAAAAGCTTATGTATGTATATATATATATATATATATATATATATATATATATATATATATATATATATATATATATATATATATATATATATATATATATATATATATATATATTATTATTATTATTATTATTATTATTATTATTATTATTATTATTATTATTAAGGAAAAGAACACTAGCACTTGAAAGAAAACTTGTACTTTATTAATAAATTTGAATTACTTCAATCTGAAAATTTAACTTAACTATAAAAGTTATTGACTAACTTATTCATTCATTTCTTTGAGAATATATAAAAAAATTATTATTAGATAATAAATTAACAATCTTACAGTCAACTAGCTCAGTCTATACTGGTTTAAATGAATTAAATAAAATATTATTCGACGGTCTTCGGTTTTTTAGCAACCTTATAATAAAATTTGAAAAAATTATTAGGACCACTCCAGTTTCCCCGCTTCAAAATTTCTTCCAAATCAACATTCTTGTCGAAGTTATACGATGCTACTGCTGACCTCACTGAACCTCGGCTCGCTTTAATCTTCAAGGCAACGAAGATGGTTTTTAACTATCCAGCAATTATAACTCTTGAGGCTGCCTTTACCTTGCCCCTGGTTGTGATGAAAAGGTTCATCAAGTTCGGGACTGCCCTTCTTCTACTTGCTAACACACTTATCAATCGCTTAACCCAGTAAACCAGGTCAAACTCTGGTCGATCTGCCCTTATCAGTTTCCATCCGGACTGCCTATGACTCATAGAATCTGTTTTCGATCCAAAACATGGCAAAAATGTGATCGAATCGTCTTCCAACACGATTTTACTCAGATCTAAGGATAGGAGCGTAAGATCATGGACTCTGCGACCTGAGGCCAACATTAATAGCATAGCGGTATGCCTTGACACTTGGAAAATACTATTTTCATCTGGGGGATTATCCTTCAGCCAACCGATTATTACCTTAATATTCCACACTTCTTTACTTGAAAATGCCGCCTTCGCTTCGCTGGTGCCAATTGCTTTTAACATGGACTTCACTAGTGGATGAGAGCACAGTTTCCCGTCTCCTCCTGGATCAACGAATGTGCCGATCACCGATTTTCTGACTAAAATTGTCTTATAGGCCAACTTTTTTATTCTATGCAAATACCTGAAGTAGGTTGTTAACTCCTGTGGCGTTGGATTACTCGGCATGACATTATTCTCTTCACACCACCTCAACCACTGCTTCCAGGCTGACGAATAAGTCTTCCACGTGGAGTCTCTCCATGCTGAGGATAAGAGGTCTATGTCCTGATCCGCTAAGCCCGAAATTAGTTGACTCCACCTCGAATCCTCCAAACCTCCAAGCAAAGTTCCTTTGCATTCTCCGGAGGTCGTCCCGTTGTCAAGTCCACTAGGTGTTTTTCCAGGTTCCACAGCTGTAGTGGCGCTGCCGTGCTCCTGGCCTTCAGGTCTCCTCTCCAAAAGGTCTTCTCCCACCTGGGTGCTACTACTAGAAAAAAACCTTTCGACGAATTCAGATGTTGTAGGACCTTGGGAATCAACGGCGGCGGTAGAAATACCCATGCCAGATCTACTAGCCATGATCTGCTGAAAGCATTTATGATGCATGCTTCCTGGTCTTCGGCTTCTATCGTCACATACTGCTGTACCACTTTGGACCTGCTCGTGGCAAACAGGTCTATCTGGGGAGTTCCCCATTTTTTGAAGATCATTTCGGTTATACTGTGCTTCAGATGCCAATCTGTTAGAGGCAATCCCCTGGACAATCTGTCTGCTAGACAGTTGTACTGACCTGGCAGGTAAAAAGGGATTAGCTGAATCTGAAAGCGATGCGTTATCAATAACAGTTGTTTGACTAGAGCATGGAGTGTTTGAGACCGCGTTCCTCCTTGTTTGCGAATATATGCTACCACCGTCTTGTTGTCCGACTGTACCAACACCGCTCTGTTTCTTAATTTGTATTTGTACTTCTTTATTGCAATCAGGACTGTGAATAGTTTTTTGCGGTTCACATGCCATTTTTGTTGTTCCGGATTCCAAAGTCCTGAATCCATGACATTGTCCAGATCAAAAAACCCCAGCCGAGTCCCGATGCATCCGTTGTTAAAAAAATGTTTGGATCGTTTACAAAAATTGGATTGGTGCAGTTGATGTCTTCCTGCCACCATCCACAATCCTTCAGTGCCTCCGGTGTTATCTTCATGTTCTTCTTTGGTTTTTCTTCTGGCAGCTTCTTGAATATCCTCTGAAGTCCTCGCGAGAATAAACGACCTAATGGAGTGACCAGGGCTGCAAAGTTCAGCTGGCCCAGCAAGGACGCGCCTATCGTCCAATTCCATGTCTCCGACTCCATTATTCGCTTGATTATCTCTAAAATGCGATTCTTCTTCTTGTCCGGTAACCACATCATATTTTGATCCGTATTCCAACTGATGCCCGGAAATTCCAGCTCCTTTATTGGCTCTGTTATTGACTTCGCCCAGTTTATGACCCAACCAAGACTTTGAAGCAAAAACGTTGCTTCGTCGATTTGTTCCCGTAGAACATTCTTGTCTTGATGCGCAAACAGGAAATCGTCCAAGTAAACTATCACTCTCATTTCCAACTGACGGAAGAAGCTGGCTATCCAGTTGCTTAGCTTGGAAAATTCCAATAAAGCCGAGGCCAGACCAAATGGAACGCAAGTAAAGTGGAACACCCGACCTTTGTATGATAGACTAAGAAATCTTCGGTGAGTTTCTTTCACTGGTATGTGAAAATACGCTTGAGATAAGTCTACCTTGACCATGAAATCTCCCTTCTGTAAGAATCTCGGCACCTGCGACTGGTTGATCAGACGAAATTTCTTCGGATTCAGGAACTGATTCAGCTGATGAAGATTTAAAATCTGACGAAGGCTGCCATCTGACTTTGGGATTAAAAACATTGGAGAAAGAAAACCCGTTGGCCACTCGGACTCTTCCAGAACTCCCATCTCCAATAGCTTTTGCAGTTCTTGCGACATCTGACGGGATTTTTTTGTCTTGAATTTCTCTAAATTTTTCTTTGAAAAGGGAACTGAAACTGATTTCTTTATAAATGGTGTTGAATATCCCCCAATTGTTCTCAAAATATGATCCGGAGCGCCCAGCTTGCGCCATTGGGGAATATATAACTTGAGCTGGCCCGCCTGAAACTTGCAGTCATGACCTACTCGACTTCCGGTCTTTCTTACCGGAGTCACTTCTTTTGTAATCCTTTCTTGCTTTTTTGGGGCTGTGCTTATGAAAGGAAGCTCGAGACGATGACTGGTGCTTTACTTTTTGATAAGAAGAATTTCCTGAACTACCGGGCCTGTGAGAAGGTTTATCTTTTGATCCATAAGAAAACTTTTCCTTAAATGGTTTTCGATTTTGGGGAAAAACTTTACCCAAGCCACCTCGCTGATCAAGAAATTTAGAAAGTAAATCCTCATCAAACAAATGAGTCTCTGATGGAGGGATTTCCGCAAGCTTGGCTGCGTGGTACTGCTCCTTAGGTTTAAAGGCTTTCCTTCGCATCTCAATGACCTCCGCTCTTCTGGTACATGCAAACTGCAGTAAATCATCCGACACCTCTTTGAACTGGGATTCTCCTAAAAACACTTGCTTAATGTCTTCATAAGCTCCCGGGTGTTTCGTGGCCAAGGACTTTACACCCTCCATCAGCTTCTGTCTTTGTTTTAATAAGCCATGAGTTAATCTCCCTGTTAACTCATCCGCTCGCTCCAAAAGCGTTTGATAGTAAGATTTTGAAACTAGACCTTCCAACTGCGTGTTAATCTTCAGCAAATCAAAAACGGGGGACGCTTGAACCTTCTTCTGGACCTCCTTATATCTGATTCTGTTCCAGCCTGAGGAACCAAACTTCTGGCAGGAAATTCCTTGCGCCTTAATCTCTGCTGTTGGAGGAGGAATTAAAGGCTCCTTTTCTTTCACCTGAGGAGCGAACGATAGAGCTTCAAGGTCATTCACCGGTTCCTTTGGTAAGTCATCCATCACCGGAGGGGTCCAGTTCTCCGATCCTGCCGAACGGGAGCCGTCACTAGAGTACCCTGACTGGCTATCTGACTGTTCCTTGTCTCCACTTGACTCTCCTCCCCCTTTTTTGTTACTCTGCTGCTCAATTTTTTGGATTTTACCCAAGACAATTTCAAAGATGTGTTTCATCTCATCCTGCAGTACCGCCACTTTCGACCTCTTCGTCACAGGGTTCTTAACACCTGAATTATCAGCTGACCTTTTTTGACCAGGAAGAGCATTCTCGATATCCGAGTCTGACTCTGAAACCTGCGGTGGCTTGAGCTTTTCTGCTGCCTGCTTGCGAGAAATACAAAATGGTTTGACGGGTTCAATCGCATGCAGAAAAATCTCGGCTTGCCTAACTGAACCCTTAAGCTTGTAAACCAGACTCGGAGGGCTCATAATGAGTGCCCGACAAAAGGGCCAATCCAACATGGCTACTTTCAGATCCCGGTATTGCTTCTCTGGCAAATTTACCGTCATTGGGTTGAAGGCTTGGGCTAAGCCCACTGTTGGCAAGGCAAACCGTAATTTATTCAATATTTGTGAGTCTAAATCATTCCCAAACAGAGCTTCTTTGGACCAATCTAACGATTTCCAGTTAGACCAGCCAACTTGTAAAGATTCCTGCGCCAATAGTTTGATACGGTCCAAGATCCTATCGTCCTCTATCGTATCTGCTGATATCTCCAACAACTCCTCCATTGTTGTCCAGTTTGGTTGTCCACCCATCTGAAAAATTTTTTAGGACTATGTTGATATAGCTGATAAGGAGTCCAAATGGAGCTGCCTTATTTTATCCGACGAGCCTTGACGGCTGCGTCTCGTGAGCCTTAACTGCTGCGTCTCGCGAGCCTTCACGGCTGGTGAGGCGAAACAAACGCTACTCGAACGAAATTTCTGAAACATAAACTTTAACGTGCAAAATTTCTTACCTTTTCCTTAATATATTGCAATTCCTTATTGTCACAATTATTAACACTTTTTTCGAACGTTACACAACGTTATAGCTGCACACACTACTCAAAAAATGACAGCGTACTGAGGAACGCATTCGCGAGCCGGTTGCACTAGCCGTCACAACCTTCAGGGGGGCCATAGAGGGGGGACAAAGTCCCGTCTGGAATTCTCTGGTGGTAAATTTTAGTAAGTACACATGAAAGGATAACGGTGGGTAATCTCCGAAAGGTCAAGCCAAAGGCACAGGCCTGAAATATATATATATATATATATATATATTAGACTGGGCCAAAAAAAACGAGTATTTTTTTTCTTTAACGATACTGTGAAAATATCATTCATGATGATCAAAAAAAATTATTGTGAAAGTTTGAGTCCTTAATAATAATATTAAGGGGTGTATCGTTACGACTATAGATTTTTTAACCGTAATCGCATTTTTTACTCAAAACTCGTCAATTATCAATCTGAAAAATTTTAGCGATACGTATTCTCATAGGAAATTAAATTTCTTAGAAAAAAGCTTTCTTAGTAAATTAATGTAAAATAAGCCGTTTCCTTGTAATCGTGCCTTAAACATTGATTTATTTTTTCAATTTTGCATTTCGATTTTGAATTTTTGTAACTCCCAGAAATATTAATTTTCTTACTGTTAAAAATACTTATTTTTAAAGGAAATTTAATACTCTACAAAAAAGGTTTCTTAACATTTTTAATTAAATTCACTCCTTTCAAAGTTATTCGACGTTGAAGTTAAATTCAAAAATAATTTATCGTTTTTTTCGCCTTACACATGATTTTTTCCATTTGATTGAAAAACTTATAACTCAAATATTGAGAATAACTTTTTTTTATTGGACTACTAAATTTTTTTTTATAAAATCATAATTTATCAATGTATTATTTTACTTTTTAACGATTGGTTATCTACATAAATTCATTTTCACTGAATTTAAGTAACCCTAATTTGAGTGATCAATTAGCCATAATGTCTCTATTTGATGATTCGATTGACCTGACTGTGAAGAAAAAAATGATTGAAAACCTAATAAATAAAAATCTTCAAATACTAAAACCAGAAAATATGAAGTAGCAAGCGATTCAGATGAATTACTAGAAAAAGATATCAGTGACTTCATTTCTGTAGAATCGCTCACCATATTCAAAGAATTTGATTTGCCGTATGATTTTATCGATGAAGATATAAGCAATTGGTCCAAAAACGATAGTTTTCAAGTGTGTAAAGAATTTTTCGAAAAATTAGCTGTCGTCAATGATGTTGCAGAGCGTGGTGTATCATTAATTGAAGATTACAACAGGTGTCTCACTAAAAACGAAGAACAACTTCAATATTTGTTGTTAGCCGTTAGTGAACATCGGAAAAAATACCCAAATTGTAATAAAAGTAATTTGATTGAATGATTATTTTTTCAATTGATCATTCTTTATAATTTAATAATAATTAAAGCATCATAAGCATTTTTTTTTAAATATAAATTATAAGTGAAAATAAAATGATTTTTTATCTCCTTTATCACTTCTATTTGTTTTGACTTATTATTCAATTTTTTTTTCTGTAAATGAAAGTATGTCAGTAGTCAAATAAATAACTTATAGTTAAGAAACCGAATTTTTTTTATTATTAGAGTTACTTAAATTCAGTGAAAATGAATTTATGTAGATAACCAATCGTTAAAAAGCAAAATAATACATTGATAAATTATGATTTTATAAAAAAAAATTTAGTAGTCCAATAAAAAAAAGTTATTCTCAATATTTGAGTTATAAGTTTTTCAATCAAATGGAAAAAATCATGTGTAACGCGAAAAAAACGATAAATTATTTTTGAATTTAACTTCAACGTCGAATAACTTTGAAAGGAGTGAATTTAATTAAAAATGTTAAGAAACCTTTTTTGTAGAGTATTAAATTTCCTTTAAAAATAAGTATTTTTAACCGTAAGAAAATTAATATTTCTGGGAGTTACAAAAATTCAAAATCGAAATGCAAAATTGAAAAAATAAATCAATGTTTAAGGCACGATTACAAGGAAACGGCTTATTTTACATTAATTTACTAAGAAAGCTTTTTTCTAAGAAATTTAATTTCCTATGAGAATACGTATCGCTAAAATTTTTCAGATTGATAATTGACGAGTTTTGAGTAAAAAATGCGATTACGGTTAAAAAATCTATAGTCGTAACGATACACCCCTTAATATTATTATTAAGGACTCAAACTTTCACAATAATTTTTTTTGATCATCATGAATGATATTTTCACAGTATCGTTAAAGAAAAAAAATACTCGTTTTTTTTGGCCCACTCTAATATATATATATATATATATATATATATATATATATATATATATATATATATATATATATATATATATATATTTCATATATATATATATAGACATACATACATAAACTTTTGAACCATATGCATTTTCCGACTCAGCTCGACGAGTATAGTCGAAATATAGCAAAATTTTTCAAAAGTTCTGTCATGACGACCAATGCAATAGTAAGATTTCTATGAAATCTACTAAAAAGAAGCCCGCGAAGAAAAAACTCTGACTCATATTAGAAATGAATCCGGAGAAATTATAAAAAGTTCATCAGGAAAATATTTATTTGTTATTTATCCAGGTAACGACTAACGGATTAATAGAAAAATTGGATATTTTTGAACAGTTACATGTAATATTGACCTTTCAATTACAAATTTATTTATTCATTCAGGTGGTATAATTATTCCTTTACCACCAAATAAAATCGAATCTGAAGACCAAAGTCCAAATACCAGCATCAACTCGACTGTATCATCTGAAATATCATATGGAGAAGTACATTGGAATGATGAGCGCTTAACTAATATTGACATCCGGAAATCATACAAAACTTTTTTCAAGTTATCAAGTCTTGGTGCAAAATAAGTGATATAAAATCAGATGAAAATACTCCTCCTAAAAATTTAAAAGCTCATAAACCGAGACTTAGTGCACAAAAGAAACAAAAACTTCTAAAAGAGTGGTTGAAAAACTCCAATTTGAATAATTGGTTCATGCCAGATACTTCAGATAAGTACAAAGTCAAATGCAGTGTGTGTAATACTGTATTTACTGCGGAATTAATGGTTATCAAAAACCATGCTAAATGCAAAAGCCATACATTAGCCATAAATTCCATTTCTCACCAAAAATCAATTCACTCAAAAAAATCTGGAATCACCAAGTGATCAAAATACTACAAAAGCAGAAATAAAACTTTGCGGTTTTTTAGCGGAACACAACATTCCGTTTTAATTAATGGATCGTTCGACTCCGCTATTAAAAGATTGCTTTTTGGATTCCAAAATTATTTAAAACATGCGTCTTAAATCTTCAAAATGTGCCGCTGTGGTGTTGAATGTCATTGGTAAGACTGAAAAAGAAGATTAGGCAATAAAATTGAAAAATGTCCTATTTGGTGTAATGATTGATCAATCTACAGATATATCATGAACTCAGAATCTTTGCATCATCGTCAGATTTTAAGACTCCGTTCACAGCAAAATTATTAGCCGTTTTTGGTAGCTATATCAAATTTTTAATGATGAAGATAATTGTACTAAAGCTTCGGCAGAACATGTTTTTAATTGCATTAGAAAACCGTTTAATAAATACTCCGTACCATTCTCAAACATCACCGGGTTTGGATCAGATGGATGCAACATAATGATGGGCGACAAAAGTTCTGTGCGTACACGCTTCGAACAAAGTTGTCCTGGTATCTGCATTATGAAATGTATATGTCATTCGTTACACCTTTGCGCTGGTAAAGCATGCTCTAAATTACCATCGGACTGTGAAAAATTGCCTCATCTAACCATTTTTCTTTAAGTTCCAAGCGAAAATTTGCATTCAAAGGGATTCAATTAATTTTAGATCTAAAAAATCATAAGATTTAACGACCTGTACAAACACGTTGGCTGTCTGCTTCAGTAGTTGTTGAATGACTTCTTGAGAAATGCGATGCCTTGGTTTGATATTTCAATGATTTAAATTTTGATGAAGAATGCAAGAACATGACTAAGAAGAAAAAAATTATGTGGTGTCGTGGGACACCAGGTAGGAACGAAGTTCCTTCGGCTAATGTAGAATCGACACAATATGCAAAAAAAAATTGTGCTCAATTATATGTAGGTTTTCCTGATTTTTTTCTCTTAAATTTTGCTAATTAGTTTTTATTTAAGTACAGGAAAGTATTTAGGAAATTCAGTATTTTAGGAAATAATAAAATAAATTACGTAAAATAAAAAAAAAATCGTAATTCACATTATCAACTAAAATAACAAAATATATCTCTTTATTTTTGTTTGACAACACAAAATAACATAGAAATATGAGTTCATAAATTCATGAGTATATCGCGTGCCTAAAGGTAAAAGGGCGCATATTTTTTTTTTATTGCCAATTAAGTAGTAGATGCATTCTACACTTAAAATTGAAAAAAAAAAAATTTGAAAGGTAAAAGGGCGTATGTCTTTAATAATACGCTCTTGTAACAGGGAAAACTGAACTTCCCATGGTCGTTATCGACCACCTTATTGACGCCATGATAAATAAGGGTTTTCCCTTACCGTTCGATTTTGACAAGTAGTTCAGACTTGTCACCGGGCGTGCAAGTCGAAAGTCCCCACTGCTGTCCCCGAAAACGAAGCGGGGTTGACAATAGGAAAGTTCGAGAACTCGGAGTTGAGGGTTATAAAAGAGCCGGCAAAAGAAACATCGAGGCTTTTTGAGCCAGGCCTTAGAACAAGTAACGCTTTTAAGCCAGGCTTTTGAGCCAGTGACGCTTTGAGACAGTGAGGCTTTTGGCAACAATGAGTCAGTGTAGTGCTGTGTAATAAATTCTGTCATCGAGATTTAGGACCATCAAGAAGGGAGTCAATGGACGATCCGGGATTGGGAACCCTTTACTTGGAGTCAGTTCATTAAAGACGAAAGAGAGAGAGACCAACCAGCCGCTGATTTCGCCAGTTTTCACCAGGACATCACTCAACGTTTGGGGAGTTGTAAGAGTTAAATCAGGTATTATTATTACAATTATTTCAGGCCAAGCTTGAATTTGTAAATTGAGAGGCCGAATTAACTGTAATAAAATTGTGTCAATTAATGATCGCTGTTGTCTCAGATGTCACTTTTAATTTAGTAGATTCTTTTATAAATAAATTATTCATAAATGTCAATTATTTAGTTTGTTACAAGTCTTTTAGTTATGGGAAATTATTTAAGTAAAATTATCTTGGTAAAATTTGAATTAGTAGAAGCATTTGTGAAATTTAGATAGTCAAGGTCATTTTGGAATATATGTAGTTTGAATATTTAATGAGGCTTGTTAAATTTGTAGAATTTCAAATTTGAAATTTTGTAAAATTAATTCTCGGCCGTTAGGCTGAATTTAATTAATTTAGTAAATTAATTTATTGAGAAAATTGTTAATGAATTTAATTGAATAATTTTGATTGATAAATTTTGGTAATGAATTAAATTAGTGAATTTGGTATTTTGTATTAAAGAAATGTTAAGCGTAAAATTTCAGGAATTAAGATAATCCGAACAAAAACAGTTTCACTGTAAAAAAATCGTGCCAAGTCCACGTTCATAAGACTATTAAGAAAAAAAAATTTTATTTCTTTACAAAAAGATATCAAATAAAAAATTAAAAAATCCAAGTAACCGATATGGTTGTATATGATTTTCGAAAATTAAAAAAAAATTTTTGTAAATTTAAAAATTAAAAGAAACAATTTTGGAACGTATTTAGTGTGCGTAGTTACGAAATATTTCACTTTTTATGAAATTCCTAAATTGTATCTACTAGGACACTTAAAAAAAATTGAAGTACACAATAACGCACACCAGCTGTTATTTGAGCTGTTATTTGAGCATAACTCGTCTTGTGAAACTATTATTTAACATTTGTTATCAAAACTACAATTTTTTTATGCGCCCTTCTACCGTTAAGTAGTACTTTTCTTAAAGCTAAAAGTACATATATCTTGAGATACGCGCTTTCAGCTTTAGGATACCAACTTTTTTTTTCACAGATTTTTACGTTTCAGACAATTTTAAAACGAATAGCAAAAAAAAATTTTTTTCTATACGCTCTTTCACCACAAATCCCTATTAACCCTTAGCTATAAGCCCTTTTACCTTTAAGCACGCGATATACTATGCATTGGCGGGGTGGAGTGGTAATGGAGAGAGAAGAAATGAGAGAACGAAAAGAAAGAGGGAAAAAGATAAGATATTATACGCTACTCGCTGTGTATGCGACTGCAGCGCCTGCGCACGGCTCATTTAATGCTTTTTTTTTCCACGCTTTTTTTCTTACGGTTTTACTATCACATTTTTTTCACTTAGGTCCCCCAGCAAAATCCCTATCTCCTCCAAGCCTGCCGTAAGGAACTTCGTTCCAAAAAAAAATAACAGTGAAAAACAAGTTTTAGATAATTATATTATAATTTTCTTAAGTGGACTTTGCCGAAATTTTCTGACTTGAACAAGCTATTTCAATCAGACAAGCCGTTAATTACTGCTATTGATTAAAAAATGGCTCTGACTTATGTAGATTTACTCAAAACTTATATAGATAATGACTATGTAAACAAAACAGCTTTAAGTCGTATCAATTTGTCAAATGAGTCTAAATTTATGAATATCCACAACATTTACGTTGGGATTGAAGTTTTTAACTATTTTAATAAACCTAAATTCGTTAAATCTCCTACCTTTGAATAGAAGTTAGAATTTCTATCTAATTGCAGGAATTTTATAATACAAGGATGTAAAGAAATCAAGAAAAGATTTAAGTTTGATGATTTTTTGCTGTAAAATATGTCAGTAATTAATCCCTCCGATGCAATTGCTTAAAAAAAACTTAAAACTACTGCAATACTGTTGCCTCTGATGAATAAATTTCCTCGATTATTCGATTCATCTCAAGCTCAAGACATTGATAATCAATGGAGAATATTTCATAATTTTGAATTACCAGCTGATATCAAAATTGATGATCCTGTGGACAGCTTTTGGCATAAATTTTATATTTACAGTGATACCGATGATGTTTGGAATTTTAAGCATTTAGCAAAATTTTTTTTTGAATATTTCATCTTTGCCTCACTAAAATGCCGACTGCGAGAGAATATTCAGCAATAGTGGCCTAATTAAATGTCCCACTCGCAATAACTTAGTTACTAACACCGTTAATGGGTTGTTATTATCTAGTCAGAGAGTCAATCATAATTGCATTGGTTACGAACGAATAAAAGAAGAATTCACCAAGATGAAGACGTCTCTTTACTCTAATTCTTTAGTCAAAGATAATGATAATAACATTAATAACAACAATAATGATAATAATAATAACAAAAATAATGTAGATAATGCATTAAATATTGATCTCAATGGTATATCTATACCGTTTTTCATGTGAAGATACCTCGCAAACTTGGCATTAGTTATAATATAAATTAATATAGTTACATTGAGAAATTAATATTTTATTTACTGCATCACAATAAAAATCTTCAAGATTTCTCATTTTTAAAGATTACTAAGATTAGTTAAGCTAGCGTTATGACAATAGTATTTATATTCAAATGTGAATATTAATAATATTTAAGTGTAATTGTTTTTCTGAAAATATTGAATATTTTATTAAACAATAAGTACAAAGTATAAAACAAGTTCAAAGAATTAAAAACTGTTCTGTTAAAGAAAAAATGGTCATTAAACAATATTTTACTGCCAAGTCGTGGTCTTAAATAATTATTTTTTTCCTTTAATACTTGTATATTTTTATTTTAATTCGTAGGTTAAAAATCTATAGCATGTAAGAAAAAGAATTTCAAAAATAAAATTTTTATTTGTATTTTGGAGCTTAAATTTGTCTTGCGCGCCATCTTGTGTATGTGTATATGTAGAGTAATCTATTCACAATTTTATAATTCATAAACATTGCAAAGAAGATTATAAAAAATAAATAAAAACTGTTATACACTTAATTGCTTTTAATGTTTATTCCACTTAATAGTATATTACACCCTTTGGGAACGAAAATAAAAAAAGCCTCAGATCACATGTAATTGTTGGCCGAGGCGAAGTCGAGGTCGACAAACATGTGATCTGAGGTTTTCTTTTTTACTTTCCCCGGACTGTATACTACTTTATGTCTGACGAAGCCGGAAAGCGGCAACTTTGTTTAGCGCAGCGGGACGAAAGTTGCCACTTTCCGCCCGGAGGGCAAAAAAATACTCGGCTTTGCCTCGGCCGACAATTACATATGATCTGAGACATTTCTTACTTTACTTCCCTAGGTGTGTAATATACTATAAATTTTTTTGTGAGCCGTGCAGTGAAAAAGGGAGAAGTAGTGTGACCGCCAAAGAGAGTGCCACGGAAAATTAAGAAGGACCGATCCCCGGAGTAGTGACGAGACGAAGGAAGCCAACTACAACTAAGACTTCATCCTCAACGAGTGAGTTAGATCGTCGTTTTATTCGCCAAGATATCAACAATGACTCTGTGGGAAAGAAGTGGACCGCGGTTTACCTAATACTCGGTTACTTCTCCTTTTCATTTATTAATTGGATCGTTTAATCGATAATGATTTAACTAATCAGAAATTAATAATTTTCGCTAGTTTGGACTGAGTGATTTTCATGGGGTTTTATACCCGAGAGTCACTCAGCCGACCTTGAGGGATAAATTCTTTCAACATTCTTCGCGAGAATTTTTTACTAACTAAAATTAATCCATTAAATTAATTAACATCTGAAAATTCGTTTATTTAATTGTTATAATTGTAAAGACAATCAATTCAAAACCGAGTGATTAGTTTTAATGCTGAAAAATAATTAGCAAGTGTTTTCTCGTGGAATTTTGGTCAAGCGTCGATATATTTCTGCGTCGATAATTTCTGCGTCGCAGTAATTCCAAATACCCAAGGTCAATAACTACCAAATTAGCGAATGTTTTAGAATCAAAATCGAGTGTGTCGACTTATTGTCGATTTATGTGAATGATAATTTTTACATGGAATTTTTGACAACGTTAATTCAGAAATATTAATTGAAATAATTTATATTGAGAAATATTTTCTCACAAATTAATTAATTTATATTGAACTTAAGTTCTGGAAAATTTTATCTTATTAATTATATTTCATAATCTTGGAAAAATCCTTTAAAATTTATTTAGCAACGTGGATCATTAAGTTCGAGAGTCGTTAAAATTGTCGAGGAAATTCTACAAAAATTTGATTTTATTTTAATGTTGAGTATTAAACTCGTGACTAATTTAGAAGTCGGATTAAATTCAGATTTTAGGGAATTAAATTGTTAATTGAAGATATTCGGAAATTTTAATTATTAGCTGATGACTGAATAGTTGAGCTGAGAATCAATATAGTCATTTTGGAAGATAAAATTTTGTCAATTCTTTTAATATTCAAAAAATATAGTAAAGTAAAATCAGTGTATGTGCGTGAAGACGTGTGGGTTGTGTGTGATAGAGAGTGTATACATCCTCTGCTTGTTTATGTTTTGCCGAGTAGAGGAATGTTAGTTATTTAAGGGGTATGTGTGTGTAACGATCTTCTACTTGTTAATATTTTGCTGAGTAGAGTGAGAAATTCGTAAAGCGTGAGGGTCCGGTGGACAGCGCGATTTCGTTAGACACCACGATCTCTACTTGTTGATGTTTTGTCGAGTAGAGTGATTAAAACAGTAGTCGTAGAGCGTGAGAGTCCGGTGGACAGCGCGATTTAGTTAGAAACTGCAGTATAGACGCTCCGTAAGAGGGTACTGTCAGGATTAAGAATTTTAGTATGAGAGTGTGAGTGTGTGCACCTTGTTACCTTGTTTTGTTATTAATAAATATCAATATATTGTTAATTAAGAATTTATTTATTTCAGATCACCTTCCTCACTCTCTCTCTCCCTGTAAGATAAGCTCTCTGCTCTGGACCGGTTCCAGGAACTATGATTAAAAATCCTGGTAGCGCCCTTTTGTTAAGAATATTAGCTTTCAATTTTGTTTTAGTTTATTATTTAATTAAAGAGCCAAACTGAGCGGTCAAACCCGTTACAAGTGTCTTTTCATTGGTTTTTTAATTTAATTTTAAAATCATGTTTTAATTTAATTTTGTTTTTTATTCTTTTTTAGTCGATGAACAATTGGAATCCTTGATCTCTCACAGTCCTAACCAAAATTCAGATTTTGGAGTTCCTTTTTTACTTGAACCTCTTATTCCTTTAAATATTGATAATGATTCTACCAGTGTTAGAGCAATTCTTCCTTCCAGTGATAACGCTATCCAATTATCACCTGTTATTATTGAGGTAACACTCTTTTCCTCATAGTATGGACTATATATTGAGACGGCAATTTTTACCGTTTGAAACTGTAACTTTTTAAAATGAGAAAGTCGTGATTTACTATAAAGACAGCTACTAATATCTTATTTTCGATATTAAATTATAAATTGTAGCTCTTACACTTTTAACATTACGTTCTGTAATATTTATATTTTTCCCACCCCGATATCCGCTTTACTGTTTAAAACTATATAAGTTAACCGGAATCCGAGTGAATTTTACAGTTTAATTTTTTTCCTTGTAGCATCGTTTCGACTACGGACGGAGTTTTTTTCAGAATTTAATGCTCTACAAAAGTGTATATTGCAGCTAAGCCGTAAACTCAAACCCAGGAGGTAGTACAGGGCCTCTAAACGTAATTTTTCCATGAAATTCGCGTTTTTTTGCAATTATCACGTGAATGATAAGAGCTACAGAAAAAATGTATAAAACAAACTTGTAGAAAATTCAATTTCCTACAAAAAAAGGACCTAAGTATTAAGTCGCTGAAATCAATATTCCCGAAGATATTGAATGATAAATTTTTTGAAATTTCAAATTTTTATCGAAAATCGCATCAAATTATAAAAAATATCTTTTAATATCCATCACTACTTTCTTAACTTTTTTATTTTTTTTTTTTTTTAAGATGGAACGGTAAAAAGATTTTCGATAAAAATCTGAAATTACAAAAACTTTATCATTAACTAAGTGCAATTTCAAGCGTAGGTACACTGTTAAAAATTTCTATTGTAATTTTACAAGAAATGTATTGAAAGCTAATAGGCAAAACATTTATTTTGTTATGTCGGACTCAGCGTCCGACATTTTTATTTTATAACAAATGGAATTTAATTATTCATAAATAGTTTTATGTTCTTACAACTAATTACATACATTTATTTTATTTTTAAATTTTTGTTATCTTCAAATTTATCAATAGTATTTTCAAAAGAAACTTATTTGAAAAATTTAGTTTTAGTTGGGCCTGACCATACTAAGGGATTTGAGCCTGAACAAATACCCTAATGGAATTTTAAACTTTGTTGAGATCCGAAATAGAAGTTTTCGATAACAAAATAAATGTATATATAAACAATAGTTTAAAAAAAATAAAGTAAATAATGATAAAAGAAAATAAAAGGAATGTTACGATAATTCTAGTATCAACAGAAAAAAAATATATGTTGATAATTTAAGGAACAAAATTTAATAACTATAATTTAAGTTTAAACAAAAAATAAATAAATAAATGTTTTCTTTTATTTTCGAATAAAATAACGACTTAAATAAAAAGAAAAATTTAGATCTAAGAAACTAATGATAATTTGTAATCTATGCACAAATTAATTTTTATCTAACTAATTTAATATAAAAATTTGGTCAGTGTAAATAATTTAATGTAAAATAGTACACATGTATGTCTTTGTCTATGCATAAATGCGCTTATGTATACACAAACACATAGATGTATAATAGCGCATAAGAGTAAAGGAGAAGCGATATTGTACTCTGACCCAAGTAGAGGGGACTCATGCAACATTATAGAAAAATCTAAGAGAGAGGGCAAGGGCTCAAGGAAATAGAAAAATAATTGTACATTATTTCTCCCATCTAGTAAAAATAAGTAACGCCCTAAAATTCGACACCTTTACGATTTTCAACAAAAATATCTCTCGTTGTCCTGACGTCCTAGTGTTAACATCGAAAAAGTTTTTATAAGTTTCAATGAAACCACGCGTCAGATTCAAAAAAAACAATTGTTAGTAAAGTAAATTTCAATTATGTAAAGAAACGGTAAGTTTCTTTACATAAGTGTTCATTTAAGTAAGTTCTTAATTGAGATTTTTATGTTTGTTTTAATAATTCAAATTTTTGTATGATAATTTTATAATATATTTATTAAATTGAATTCATTTTCTTATATTATAACTTCAACCCCTTCCCATAAAGCTTCAGATCCTTATCTATTAGCCTAACGGCTAGGATAAAAATAATTAAATTTTAGTTGCGTTTTTGACGTAACAATTTAAAATTACAATCGGGTATAATTTTACAAAACAGTTTTGTAATTTTACCAATATTTTAAGATTAGCTAAGTTTGTAAAATTACAATACTTTCCTTGAATTTTACTTGAATTGAAATAAGAAAAAAAAAATATTTGATTTAATATTTGTTGTCATTTTATTTTTACAAATCACTGACTAGATTTTGCTTCTCAAGTAGACCAAATTTTTAGAACTCAGATGATATAAAGTGAAAATAATATTTACCCTAACTAAAAATCGAACGCGAGCCGCGCGCTTGCCAGACTGACATCTAACACCCTGCGTCGTACGACCGATAGGTGGTTCAACATCTCATTATTCTTATAAGCTAATCCTATGTGGTGATTGAGCATTACGATTTATTATTTATTATTTACATTATTTATGTTATTTGATGTTGTTTATCGATGGAAAATAACTAATTTTTACATTATTTATAATTCATTGAATATTATAAAAAGTAGTTTAACATATACTCATTCACTGTAAAAAAAAGCGGTGTTAAAATGGACTCATTTTAACACCGTTATGTAACACCTGGATATTAACACCGGTGTAGCGGTGCTCTTTTGCGGTGTTAAAAATCCGGTGTTAAATCGGTGTAATAACGGTGTAACAGTAGAATAAATTTACACCGTGTCGGAGTATGAATATTACATGATCCATAAAACACAATTATTATTCAATATTTATCAAAATGAGACAAAGTAAAATTCATTTATAAAATTACGCAGAAATCGATTTAATGAATGTTATAAAACAAGCTAACAATATAATGGATGTTTTAAACGTAATAAATTAATAATTTGATAACTTTGATTTTTTTTCTGATATTTCATTTGCACATAAACTCATATTATAACACATAGTCTCCCATAGCTTACATAATAGCATTATATTATCATTATACAGTTAACGCTCTCTGTATTTGACTCGTCCTTGTCTATAAGAGCTGTGTAAAATCGTCAAATATAGAGGAAGAATGTAGTCAAATACAGAGAGCGTCGACTGTAAAAGAAAATTCTTTGAATTTCACCGTGAATGGGTAATTCGTAAATTCTTAAATTGTCCCAAAAACGTCCTAAAATTGTCCAAAAAATTTTTCATCCATTAATTAAGGGACAAATCGACAGCTGTGCACTGATAAAAATTTTAACTCGACTCAAGAGTAAAAATCTTGAACCAAGAACACCAATTGGAAGAAAATGAATTTCTTGAGTCAAGAGGAAAAATTCTTAAGTCAAGATAGATTCTTTTGAATTAAGAAAATTATTTTGACTCAAGAATTTTTCCTCTTGGTTCAAGAAATTCATTTTCTTCCAATTGGTGTTCTTGGTTCAAGATTTTTGCTCTTGAGTCAAGTTAAAATTTCTATCGGTGTGTAAAAATGAATTATCTCTATGAATATCATTTAAGAAACGTTCAAAATTATCGTAAAATTGTTCTAAAAATGTAATATGTTTCAAATTTATTGTAAAAACACTCTAAAATCGTCCAACAAATTTTCCAAAATTGTCTCAAAAATATCCGAAAAATGTCTCAAAAGTATTCAAAATTTGTTCTCAAATAGTTAAAAAAAAGAGTGTGTGTACTCATGTACACGCGTTAGAAGTTATACTTCTTTGGCGTATAGAAAAAAAATAACTAAAATTCAGTGGTGATTAACGATAAATATTATACTAAAATTAATTGAAAAGATTACATTTAAATGAAAAACGTTTTATTTACGTGAAAATATCACTACATAGTAAAAATATACAATCATTATGACTATGAATTAAATATATTTATAAATATTTTAAATAAACTATTTTATACTTGTAGATTCTTCTCGTAGTGACTGAATAGGGACGTGAGTAACAAGAGGTTTGTGGTAGCTAAAATATGATATAAATAGTCTTGTTGAAACTGTAGATAAGTACCTTGTAAATACACCATCAATAGTGGTGCCATGCCGTGTTGTTGAAACTGAAGTGTCATTATTAATTGATAGATTTAAATCGTCATTAAAAAATTTTATCAGTGGCTCAGAAGTCTTTGAATTAAAGTTTATATTAAAGTCTCCACTCAAAATCATAGGTAACTTATCCTCATTTTTACCCATATAAGATGCTCCAATTGTTGTGAATGGAAATAATGTTCTTTTCAAAAAATAAATAATGTCTTCAATTTTTTGATTTGGAGAAATATAAATTGCAACTAAAACAATTTTATGACCATCTTCCATTACACACTCCGCTACACAAAATTCACCTACGGTCGACTTTGATGAACTTACAAATTCGGACTGTCTGACTGTCATATCAATGCAAGGAGTAATAATATTTGTAGTATCGTTTGCATTGTGATAAATAGCAACTCCTCCAGCTCGATGATTTGATCGTTTATATTGAACGATGCAATTAAAATGTGGTATGCTAACTGATTCAGTGTCATCCAGCCAAGTTTCATTTAACATCAAAATCTGTGATTTTTGTATAACTGAATCATTTAAGTCAATGGAGTGAGCGCGTAAACTTTGACAGTTGAAAGTATACACTGTCAATCCTTTTCTTTGGCTAATGAAATTTAAGATATCGTCCTTGATAGTAATCAAACGATTATTCGAGAGTCGTTGAAATTCAGTTCGCAGATTAGCGACTGCAGTTGAAGGTCTTCGTCCATGAAAAAATGTTTTATCATTATCTCTTGTAGTGATGTATAACCCATCGACACTTGTAACGCGTGATAAAGCGACATAAACTAATGATAAGGGATGTGTTTTATCATATTCATAGACAATTTCAGGGTATGTACTCCCTTGCGACTTATGAATAGTTGTTGCACAGGCACAAACTAAAGGTAAATGCGAACGTTTAACATTAATCGTTTTACTGTTATTTAGAGAAATAGTCGAAGATCTTCTCGTGATAGGCACTGCTGTTTTACTAATTTGATGCGCAGCTACATGTCCAGCGACTTTTCTTCGAATTTTTTGACCAATCTTCAATGAGTTTGGGAACTCAAGCCACGCAACATTTACGTCTCTATCACCATTATATTCTATATAAACTAGTCTACCAACAGCCCCATTTGCTAAGCCATCAGACACGTCTATATTTGTTGTTATCATGTAGAAGACGTTTACCACAAATACAGTTTCGTAAGGTAATCCTCCAGTATCAATTAATGACATTTTGTGTAGTTTTTGACGGAAGGAAGTAGTTTGCTCTGCCGAAGTACAACCAGTGAATACATCTTTCGCTATTGAGATTGTCTTTTCTTGTGCAAGATTTAAAATTTTACTATTATATCTTGTTACAGCTTCATTTGTATTAAATAATCGGATCCCATGTGGACATTTAGTTTCAGCTTCTTGAATAGTTACAAAACGTGATTCTAATAAGTTCAACTCGAAATCGCCAAGTTGTTCACCATTTCCAATTTTAGTCAAGATTGTAGAGAACTGTTGATTTGCTTGTCTCATTACTTGCTCGAGTTCATAAAATTTCAATCCACGCCACAATACAGGTCCAACAATTCTTTGTTTTTGTTGTTTGTAGATTGGAGTAGCTCTAACCGGTGGTAACTGACGTAAATCTCCAATGAGAATGACATCTATCCCTCCAAAGTTAATATTAAAATTACCTGTAATCTGTTTTAAACGTGAGTCAATTTGAGTAAGTAATTCAGCTCCGATCATACTAATTTCGTCAACAATTAATACTTTAACGTATTTAAATAATGCTCTGTATTGATGAGCTACCTCAGTACTTAGGGGAAGTAACCTAGACAAAGATATTTTTAAAGCAGTATGCACAGTAGTCCCGTCTATTGCAACAGCAGCTTTACCTGTTGAAGCACAGGCAATATAAGAGTTGCAATACCCATCGTTATCAGTGAAGCGGTTATAAATCTCCATGAGAAGTTTTATAACAAAAGTTTTACCACATCCTGCTGGGCCTGTGAAAAATATTTGGAATGGATCACTATTTGAGCATAATAGATGTGAGATAACATGGAGCAAAAGTTCTTGTTGCTTATCATTTGCCATCCTCATCAACTCAAAAAATTCAGCATTTGGCATCAAGTTGTCACGTTTTTTAGCAATAGGGCCCAGTTTGTTGAGTACAGCTAATCGAAGATCACTATTCACATCAGAAATAGGGTTATCGTATAAATTTTGAAATGGATTTGGATCAGGCATCACGTTGGCGACATCTTGCACTTCGTTTGCATCTTGAAAATCATCTTCTCGACACAAATTTCGACAAATTTCAATTGTTTTTTGTACATCCAAATTAGATTCGAATTGAGTGCGTCTGTTTAAAATTATATTCTCATTGCTGTTGTATATTTCGATAAATTTCATCTCAGCGAGTATTTCTTCATCTTCGTTTCGAAACGGAAAGTGTAAGGTTACCATTTCACGTTTATATTCATTCAGATCTGTTCCCATGTCGTAATTCCGATAACGAAGAACACGTGGGACTTTTCTTTTTGTGTAAGTGTCGTTGGGTTTAATATTATAAACAGCAACAAATTGAGCTAAAGTTACATTTTCCAAGTCTTCGTGTCTGCGTTGATATTTATCAAACCAGTTTTCTTTCCAAATATTTGCTGAATCATCTTCAATACCAACGCATCTAATTCTTTTCGTGTCTTTCTTATTCTTTGACGATCAACTGGCCACATAGTTGGAATAGTAGTAACAATCGTTGAACACTTTGACATTGGTTCCCGTAACAAATACCAAGCAGCCTCTTGACTAGTTATTTCTGCACCGTTGAGCATATTCACGCCTATTTTTCTTGTTATTTCAACAACATCAAATTCAGGATGCTCATCCATAATTTCAATAATTTGTCGTTGTAAATGACTAACACCACGGTTGGTTTTATTCACATATTCCGCGACATAATTAGCACAGGAATATTCTTCAGTAATGAACTGGATATCCATATTAGATCGAACAATGTTGAATACAAACGTATTAAAGGGGTTATGCCACTTTTCGCTAGGTTGACGTTTGACAAACACTCTTGGTCGCTTAATTCCAGCTCGAAGAATATTGTTATAATCTTCATCACAAGTAATATTGTTATTTTTATAAAAGGAATCTATATCAGAGTAGTCATTATTTTCAAGGTTAATTCTTACATTTTTATAGCGTTGAGCATATTCTTTAAAGTTTGGTTCATCTTTTTGCATCGGTGATAATATTGTAGTGGATCTACTAGGCATGAAAGGTGCTTCAAATCTGCATTGTTGAGGTTTATTTGCAACTATTTTTTTGTAACATGTAAACGTATGCTTGTGTGTTTGTAATTTAATATTGTTTGATGCTTCTTGAGATGATACAGATATTAAATGATCAATTAATTTGATAGCATCTAATTTATTTTTATCGAGTGCATCCAATGGAGCATTAGCTAACCACAGTAGTGTATGAGCATGTGGACTACCACGATGCTGAAACTCAATCCGTTTAAAGTAGTGGACAACATAGTACTTTCCAAATGGACTAATTTTTGGTGATGTTAAAATTTTTAGCAGCACATTAACTAATTTGTTGAAATTTATAGCACAAGTAACTGCATCCTCGTTGACAAGTGTTGTTTTTTCGAGATAGTGTAAGAGTTCAGCATATTCTTCAGAAATTTCACGGTTATGTTTAAGTTTGTACAGCGTTTGAAGCAGATCATTCCACCCTATTTCATTGGCACTGACAGTAAGAAATACAGTTGGTTTCCCAAACTGTCTGATCATAGCGAAAAGATCTTTTTTACGGTTCATCCAATACCAAGTAGAATTTGGAATTGATCTTAAAAATGCAAGATTGGTTTCAATACAATTATGTATGTACTCATCATCTTCTATTTGCTGTCGAGTGATTTTAGTATCTTTACCAACGTGCTTGAAGGCTACTGTAAGGGAGTCACGAACTCGAATTCTCATAATTTTCATTGCCAGATACAATAAATGATATGGTGTTACCGCACGACGATCAGATCTTCTAAGTTCACTCGAAGCCATCATGAATGGTGTTACTTTGACATCATCCTTAAAATTACGGAACTGACCCAAATAAATAGCTGGAAAAGAAAGTTCTTCAGCGTGTTCATCAAATAATAAACTTTCAGGTACATTTTCTTCAGCAGGTGCAATACGTAAATATTGTTCTTCATCCCACATTAATGTCTGTTGTTGTGCTGTCAAACTTTCTTCTATCGGTATATGTTCGCTGATATCAGCTTGTTGAATTTGGTCGTCAATTTGGTTATCAGTAAAAAACGAATCATCAATTTTAATATCGTACATTATATACAACGGAGTTGAAATTAAAAATTGTAGCCAAGTTTTGATTGTTCGTTTGTTGATAATACCGTGTAAATAACTAGATCGATGAATTTTTTTACGTTTTATATGGACATTTATACAATAATCGTCATCAACACTCCTTGGAAGTGATTTAACCATATTATTAACTGAAACGGGCACGTTTATTATTTGACCGTAAATGCCATATTGACCATTTACATGCCTCAATCTTCTAATCTGCATAAAAGGAATACGTGGTGATATGAGCCTTTCTGAAATTAAATCCAACGTTGGTAAATCTTCAGGTATTTCCGGAAATTTGAAACCATTGTACGTTGACATCGATGGGATTTTATTTTTGTTTAAAGCTTGGAAGCATGTATTACAAAGCTGAGTATTTTCCATTGGTACATTTGGTATAATTATTGTGAGAATATCCTTATGTTTATCAGATGGTTTTTTTAAATCGTTTTTATACCACAACCTGTCACATACTGAACATGAATGTCCGAATAAATTGTCGGAGAAATTTATTTTAAACATCTCACGAGCTTGTTCAAATTTATGATAATTCCTGTATGGTAAATATGAATCTAAATCAATATCAATTTGTTCACTAGTAGAATGATTAATTATTAACTGGTCGGAAGAGTTGCAATATCTATTGGGTATGTTTGATTGAAGTAATTCCTGATCCATGATTACATCTTGGTTCAGAATATTGTATTCTTGATCCGGTACAATATCTTCAGTAGGCAATACATCAATAATGGAAGCTTCAGCTAACTGTTGATTATTTTCTCGTTGACGAGAGCGTGAATCTTGATATTTTTCTACTGATGAAATATTGTTCGATGTTGAACGATATTCATACGGCACAGGAGAATTTTCCATGTGGACTTCAACTTGCACAGTAATGCAGTTGTGAGTGTTGTGTACTGAAGTGGACGAAATTGAATCTGGAAGTGAGTGAAAATTATGATTAATGTACTTATCAACATTATAAGTTGCATTGTATCGTAATATTTTTAATTATCAATATTATGTTAAATTTAATTATTTTATTAAATAATTAAATGTAACATAATTGAACTAAATCCAGAAACTTAGAATTGAATAATTTAATTAAAATTTTATTTTATAAAGATTAAATTATTTCATAGTTAACGATAATTTAAATAATAATTTAAATAAATAATTTAATTTTAATTAACTAATTAAATAAAACTATATAATCTCATTATATATGTCTAATTATAACTCTGATTTTCCAATTATTTAAATTTTTACCTGTGCCGATAGGCTGAGGTTCAAACGTCATTTGCAAACTTGATGTTGATGGAGTATGAATAACGTCGTTCTCAGATTGGAATTGTTGTTTGAGCAATTTTTGTCGTTGTCTATACTGTCGACACTTTTCAGAGTTAGTTTTTTTTTTACTACCCCTGATTTGCAGATTTTTTTCGTGCATAATATTTTTTACAGTATTGTGCATTTTTTTGAGTAATATCTTCAGACATCTCGGAAACTTAAACAGAAATTGAAATTTAACGATGTAGTACTATTAGTTTCAGAGAAACCTGCAAAAGATCATAGGTAGATAGATATGAATTCGTATAGAAAATTATTTATAATGTTTTTTATAAGTTGATTTAAATTTTAAATTTATTTATTAAAATTCATTTAAGTTTATTTATTAGAATTTATTTTCGATTATTTCAACTACTACTTGAATAAATTGAAAATATATGTTTATATAAATATCTCATGTTAAGCTGAGTGCTCGTAATTTTTAGAGTTACTTAATAAAATTTGTTTGTTATAATAAGAATATAAAAAAAATAATTAAAATATCAATAAATCAAATTTAACGAATAGTTAAGATCAAAAACAGTATGAACACTCAGTATTTAGGGTTTATATAAACATGTATAGAAAATAAATTAATTTTTTTTATTTATACTTAAAACTTATTAATGTATCAGAAATAAAACAAAACATAAAAAAATTATTTTTTAAATAATAATAACGTAATAATTTTTGATTAATGATATAAATAAATTATACATACCGACAATCAACCTTAAATCTATAAATGCACTCAAAATAGTTTATTTAAATCAGTTTTATCACTAATATTCAATATATATATATATATATATATATATATATATATATACATGTATACTAATAAATTATTAGTATATACTATCACCGTCGTGTATAAAATTGATTTAATAAAAACACCAAAATAACGTTTATTTATTCACACTGTTTGATTATACTGTAACGAAACACGTGTTCTAACTTAGGGATGCACGATTCAAAATCGATTCTTACTAGAATCGATCTTTTCCTGTTGTCGATTCGATTATTTAGATCGATTCTTCAGAGCAAGTTGAATCGACATATCGATTCTTCAGAGTCGGAATCGATCGTCTAAAAATAAAATGGCGACGATGACCGGGAATTTTGAAAGAAAGTATTTTTTAAGTAATTTAAAAACTTGATTCTAAAATTGAGATAAAATTTTTTTTAAATATTATAACAAATTAATTGTAGCAGTTAAAATGAGAAAAAATCCCACTTATAGAAATTATTCAAATCAACAAGTGTAATTTTTTAACTCATTTACTATATAAATAAAATACAAATATGGTGAAATATCTAATAAATTCTGTGTCATTGAAAATTTTTATAATCGTATTAGAAAAAAAAATTTATCGATAGTCCTTCTCAAGAAGATGAAAACGCAATTGAGTTTTGAACCGAGAAAAAAAATCTGCACCAGTTTTATCATCGATAGCCTTAGAACACCTCACGATTCCTGCAACTTCTGTCCCGTGTGAAAGACTTTTTTCTATTGCTAGTCATATTGGAAATGCTATCAGAAATCGATTAAGTGCTGACCATTTACAGCAAATATTGTTCCTTAAATCCCTACCAACAGCGGAATGGTATTTCTAATAAGAAAAACTTAATTTTACTTTCTTTTAATAATTTTATTATTCTTTTTGAAACTAGAAAAAAATATTTATTTTTTTATTAAAATATACATTTAACTAATAATACTTTTTATTTGATTAATATTTAATAGCAGTATTAATATTTAATTAAATCAATTTAATTAATAATTAATTAACTCATTTAAATATTAGAAAGCATTTAGTAAAAAAATTATAATTCACTGTTATTAAGTGCAATAAAATATTATTTTCAATCTAGAAGAAATGTCTATTTTAATAATTGAAAATGCATTAGTATAAGCCATATTAATTTTAAATTAGTTCATTATAATGATATGGAATTCTTTAAACTTGAAAATTACGCCTTCATTCAAACGATCGATTATCAGTGGATCGATTCTTTCACACTCGATTTTATCAAGGATCAATTCTTTCGATAAAATTTATCGCGATTCTCGAGATCGATTTTTCTTTTGGAATCGTGCATCCCTATTCTAACTTAGAACTTCTAAGTACAAAAATACTAGAATATACAACTTGAACATAGCTATCGACTTTCATGCCACCTAGAACTAATTTCATACTGTTAAATTTGGGAGTCGGTGTGCGCGCGCATCGTAAAAATTCACCCTCATCAATTTTCTCCAACGCGCCAAAAGAAGTATAACTTCAAAAATGATTTAAGATTATTCAAAAAAGGTTCCACGTAATATTTAAGGACGCAAAATTTCAACTAAATTGCTTCAAATAAATTGCATTGATTTTAAAATTATCTTAGAAGTATTCCGAAAATCTTAAAAAAAATACTTAAAAGTTATGAAATAATTACTAAAATGCACTATTTTGAAGTTTCCGATTATTCATATGATGTTCTAAAATTGTCCTTTAATAATGGTGTTAAAGTAACACGGATCGAAAATTTACATCGAGAGAATTTCACATCATTATTTCACCCATTTTTAAATCGAAATTTTTTTACAGTGTATATATTTTAATTAAAAATTTTTATCTAATTAATATTTTATTATTTTAAACTTTCTAAGTTAAATATTTACTTTTTTTGATTATTTATTTTTAATTATCAAACATAAAAAGTTTAATTATAAAAATTGTGTCAGTTAAAATATTATCAACACCGGAAAATCTATAACACCGATTTAACACCGAAAGAAAATATTTACACCGCGAACGGTGTTACTGCTACACCGATTTCGGTGTTGAATTTAACACCGGAATTTTTAACACCGTACACCGCATGGACTTACACCGGTTTTTTTTTACAGTGTTGAAATATATAGATTTCGAAATGATCGTTTGAGCGTAGTATTAAAACTTATAAAAAATAAATTATGCTTCGAATTCATTAGTATGAATAAATAACCATAGACTAAAAATTAGTAAAAACAAATATGAAGGATATTGTTGTTTTTTGATATATCAGTCTCATTTTTGTAAAACTGAAAATTATTGTTTTTAAAACTGGAAAACAGTGAAATAGAATTACAATTCGTGTAATATAATTAAAATCGTTTAGTAACATTATATTGCACTGTGTAATTTTACAATGAAAATTGTAAAAATAAAAAAAAGCTTTTTAAATTTTTCATAAGATTATTGTAATATATTTTTTTGTGATTTTACATACAATTTATGCCGAATTATGCCGAATCAGATCACAAATAATGTTTGCGAAATTCAAAAGCTTTTTCTTAAAAATTGACGAACGTTTCTGTAATATTACAATGCGTGTTAGGTTAATACTTGAAGATTGTAAAATTACAATACATCTTTGTAGATTTCCTGACCGGTGTTGGAAAATCACATGAATTGTATTTTATTTCGCATCGCTATACACTGATTTGTAATTTTACTTATTATTTGTTTTGTATTAAGATTGTAATTTTACAAAAATTTTTAACACTGTATAGAATTGGCGGGAAGTTGCAGGAATGGTCTTCAAGGTCAGCTGTTTTCCTAATTTTTTAACATAAGTTCATAAATCTACATCAAATCGTTTGTTAGGTGAGGAACAATCTTTTCGTCCTTAAAAAACTGCGTCGAATTCTGCAAGATTCGTTAAAAACGATTGATTCTATTGGAAGATATCGCAAGTAAACTTTCTAAAAAAGTATGTTGTCAACAGCCACTAGATCTTTGAACAGCTCAGAAAAGTATAAAAATTATGTTTTTGAGCTCAAAAAGTTAAAAAATTTCAGAATATATAATTTCTCGACCGATTTAAATTTGTAAATAACGGAAAGTTTCAGGAATGGCTTGCAGATTCAACTGTTTTCCAATTTGTTTTTTACTCTGAAGTTACTTGTTATTGATAAGGCGACCATATCCATAGTGTACCCCGAGAAAAAATATTTATATATAGTTATATATATTTATATATAAATTGGTTATATATGATTATAAATGAAAAATGGCCCAAAATTAATCATATCTAAAGCCATTATAATTATGTATAAATTATTATAATTAACAGTATTAATTAGATATTTATTACATCTAATTAATTATTGGTTATTTTATGGATAGAGTATTTAATATGGTCCTACGCAAATTCTCTGTAACCAATTTAATGCAAAAAAAAAATATCTAGATAT
>RJVT01000159.1:0-188220 GCA_018835575.1 Cotesia chilonis
ACCTCCGAATTTTAATTATTTTCAATTCTTACAGTAATATTAGAAAGTATTGAAAATAATTCAAACCTCCGCAATTTGAATTCTTTTCAATTCTTACGGTAATATTCAAAAGTATTGAAAAAAATTCAAACCTTCGTGATTTGAATTCTTTTCAATTCTTACGGTAATATTCAAAAGTATTGAAAAAAATTTAAACCTTCGTGATTTGAATTCTTTCAATTCTTACACAATATTAGAAAGTATTGAAATAAATTGAATTTTTAATTTACCAATTATTTTCAATTACTAAATGAAGATTGAAAACTATTGGAAGGAATTAAAACCTCCGCAATTTTAATTCTTTTCAATTCTTACAGTAATATTAGAAAGTATTGAAAAAAATTCAATTTCTAATTTATCAATTATTTTCAATTGCCGGGTAAAAAAAATTATATACATTGTTTATATAATTAATACATTGCAAATTGATTATACATAATATTATATATAATTGTACATGGAAATTGGCCCTATATAATTATATATAACTAATATAGTTGTATAATTATATATAGTTATATATAATTTATTTCTATGAAAAAAAAAAAAAAAAAAAAATCTGTCGAGGGCAGCAATCGAACCGTGGACCTATTCGAAGTCTGACTCGTTACTAATTGACCTAGGAGACATGTTTGAAAATTTTGCATCTCTTTATAAATTATCTTGCTTAACTAAGAATGTTAAAATTAATTATGTTTCTGACACTAAATAGTACAATCCCCAATATGTTTCTTAGCGAGATCTATTTAATATAGCTAGCTAATAAAATAATATCATTTATTATAATTATGTTACAGTTTTTTTATTGTATTTTTTAATCTGTATTATCATTTATGTAACTTTTGTCTGTGGAAAAATAAAAATAAACTTTTCAAAAAAAAAAAAAGAGACATGTTTGAAATATCGTTCTCGTGTGAAGTTTAACTACTGCATATGTGTATAAACGACTATTTCTTTTCCGTTTCTCTTTAAATTCGAAATTAACTAATTAAAAAAAAAAAAAAAGGGTAGAATCAAAATTAGGGGGTTAAATTTTCAGAGTTTTTTCTTCAGCTTATGGAACCGTATTTTGCTGGAAGAGCCAAAAAAAAATAGTCCTCCTAAACTAATCATCGTAATACTTATATATATTAATAAATATAAGAAATCGCGAAACCAATCATATATAATTATACGCAATCTCGAAAGCTCGAAAGTTATTTAAGAAAAAATTTTTTTTTAGACACACACACACACACACAATTAAGGACATAATAAATAACAATTTTTTTTTTTTTTTTTTTTTTTTTTTTTATTAATTTTCGATCTGAAAACGTACAACTGAAAACTCGTCCTCTTTCATTATCTTCATCTCATTCATCATCAGAATCATCATTATCATCATCATTATCATGATAATCATATATCATTATAATCATTATTATCATCATCATCATTATTACATCATCATCATTCTTATCATCAGCATCATTCTTATCATCATCATCATTCTTATATCATCATCATTCTTATCATCAATCATTATTACCATTATCATCATCAAAATCATTATTATCATCATTATCATTCATTATTATTATCTGATAACAATGAATCATTTACAATGACGATATCCTTTTCTTAATGTTACGCCCTCAGCAACATTTGTACATCATTAACCCATTCGATTGATTTTTTTTCCTCCTTTCCCCCTTATTTTCAGCTTCGCTATAAAAATTCCAATAGAATGTTCGAGCTTTCCCAGGTGGTTGTCTCTCTGTACTTGTGTTAAAGGGTGGTGTGAACAGATGATTTTAAATAATGCTTGAAGATTCCTGTAATGACAAAATATTAATAGTCATTAAAATTTTACATGAAATATATAGTCTAGTCGAAAGTTAGTTTTCTGCTTATTGAACTTTTCAAGTAATAAAAAAGTCCCGAAGCACATTTGCCATAACATTATTTGTTTATAAGATATAACATCAGTAACAAATAGGAAATGCAATTTTTAAGAATAAATGGGTGTAATTAAAGAACAATATTGGGAAATTGTTAGGTTTAAATTTATTTGAATGATTAACTAATGCTGTATACAAACGTCTAAAAAGTCGAAAACTGCAACTGCAATAGTTTTAAAGTTACGCAGGCATTTTTTGTTAACAAATCGAGTTAACGCAGAAATTTTGCCGTATACGAGACCAAATAATGAATGTTATTTATTGAATGAATTGAATATTGAAAGCATTGAATTCATTCAATATATTTGATTCTATAATAAACTTAAAATTCAATAATATTTGTATTGAAATGTATTAAGAAAGATTAAAATCTCTGTGTCAATTTCAATATTTTTCAATCTTCCGTGAAACCAGATATTCAATGTTATTATGTATTTGAAAGGTTTGAAAAAGTATTAAAAATTAAAATTTATTTCAATCTTTTTAATCTTGTTTGAAGTCAAAAATTTCAACATTGTCTATTGAGTCAAAATTGTATTTTTTTATTTGTTAAATCAGAAGAAAATCGTGAAGAGAAGATGTCTATAATCTGTTAGTATTTTGCACGGAAAGTGGTTGATTTAGTATGCAATGCTCTATATGTAAGGTGAGTTGTTATAATCTTCAACTTAATCACTACTTAATATAAGATAATAACTCTGAAATAAATTAAAACTGTATGTTCCTTTAAGGTATTGTAAATTGAGTGAAAAGATATACATGAGAACGATACGAAACGTGTCTTCGTTCGCTACATAGTAAGCCTGTATGTATGTATGGGTATAAAAGAATTGATTTTATTGAAAAGAATTCAAATTTTATTGTTTTCAATACTTTTCAATGAATATTTTAATCAGGACTATTTCACAAATGGACACTGTTATGCATTAATGTGTAAGTGCTATGGAAATCCTATGTACTTAACACACTATGCATAACAGAGTCCAAATAGGTTCCAACAATATGTGGATATCATACCAAAACATCTTGATATAACAAATCTAACGTTGACATTACTGAAAAGAGTTGGTCTACGTATAATCTTATACCACGGATAGATGATTTATTGAATCGAAACCATGAAGAGGTCACCTATTACCTGACACAGATGTTCTCAGTACATGAATGTTCCGAGCAAATCTTTATCGCTTCAAACGCTATGATTACCCCAAGTGCCTGTCATGTCCCGGAATGATTAAAGGCGCAGAACACGTGTTTTTTAACATGCCCACGTTTCAGTTTGCAGCGTAATGTAAATATTATCCTACACGGACACTACAACCAGAACAACAGTAGAAGCAATTTGTCATCGAAAACTGCTTGAAATTCGACCAGCACTTTTACCACAGAAGTTCTCAAGGATCTGTGTTTTATCGACTGAAATAAAGCAAATATACAATCAAGCCTAGAAGAAAAAAGCAATGACTTCAATAACCTGAAATATAAGTAATAGCTAAACCCTTTCTTACGAAAAAATGCCCAACGTGGTTCCGCGGGAAATCAGAGGCCGGTAAAAGAAAAGTTAGTCAGTCAGTATTGACATTTGAGTTCGACGTACTCAATAAAGCAACTAGACTTCACGGATATGTAGAAATATTTGACTAAACTCCAAAAAAAGAAATTAGTAAAACGGTACACCCAAACGGCCATTCCTACAACATTCCACTAATATTACACAAAAGACGTTACAAATTCGTTTCTCATTATGTCTTCGAGCTCAACAATGAAACTTGTATGCACTTTTCGGCTTTTTGAGCTTAAAAAAAACGGCAGATATTCGAAAAAAATTTTTTTTCGATAATTTAAAAAATTCTATATCTAATGAACGATTCAATCGATTTAGACGCACTTGAAAGCTCTACTCAAAGATCTGGAACATCTAACTAATTTACTAAAATCTTCGGAGTCATTTTGAAGAAACACTTTTCTTCAAAATATTTCAGCTATGACATCTCGTGAAAGGATCAACCGATTTTGGTTTCTTGGTAGCAATTGATGGGTTTTTTTGAGGTTTACAGATTAATTTGTAGAATCGATCGCTACAGTCGCTAAAAAGTTATTGAATATAAAATATTCCAAATTCTTATTTATAAGATTGTTCAAAATTCAATTGTCTCCATTGGCAAAAATGGTATAGGAAATCTACATTGAAAAAGAAAAGACACAAACAGGTAATAATACACAAATAAATAGGTAGCATAATTACCTCGCATACGTGCGACAAGTGTCGGATCCAATCGATTGACAGGTACTGCTGGCTCCTCCTTGACCTGTTAGATTTTTTACCGGTCACTGTGGATTGGAGCAACGTATTTTCTCCAAAAAATATATCTCGCAACTTCTTCAATGAATTGTGATATTTTGGGCAATCCCATCCATAATTCATATAAATTATCGCTGATCCACTCATTGTCACCAATATAAACCTGAAAAATCATTAACAATGAATAACTTACGACTAAGAAGAGATAGCTTATTTTTAAAAATTTTATATCCAAGTTTTTAACAATTTCTATTATTTAATCTATGAAACTTATATAAAAATTTGCAATTATCTTAGCGGAAATTTGCAAAGTTTTATCGAAAAAAATAAATTTTTTAACCACCCTCTAAGGAAATTTGCAAAAATTCATAATGTATTGTTTCACCCAGTTCTTCAAAATTCGAGTTTTCGTCAGATCTGAATGGTTTAAGGCCAAAGAAAGCTTCCCTGCCATGTTCCGGTGATGTTTGTAATTTCGTGTTCGCAAACGCGCGCGCGCGCTGGTGTGTGTTTCTGTCACTCAAATATAAGTTTTAAATGGTTTCATCGATTTGAATGTTGTTGGCGGTGATCGAAAAGGCTTTACCAAAATTTGATCCCCTATACTATTTTGAACAATTTGGTCCGGTGAGATTCTGAGAAATCTTTAAATAAGAAATTGGAAACTTGATTTTTTAATAACATTCAAACAGCTTTACTGATCATTACCAATAACTGATCATCTTAGATTTAAAAAAAAAAATGGTTGATCGCAACCAAGAAATCCAAAATCGGCCTATGTTGGAGAGATATTGAGTTTTGAAAATTAAATAAAAATTGTTTTTTCAAATATAACTCAAAAACTACATTTATATAGAATCTGCGCGGAAAAAATCGCTATTTATTCGATTCCTACATAGTTTTTCCGAGTATTTTTTTAGTAAAATACCTACTTTTTTTTTAGGAATTTCACCTATATAGTATTGCAATTCTTACTATGCCTATGTATCAATTTTTTTCTACATAGGCATAGTAATGCTGTTACCATAAAAATTTCTATGTTAGATACAGGATGAATTCTTATTTATTTTCCTTGTACGATAAATGCACCAAAACTTGTTTTAAAGAGGATATTTGGAGATATAAAAAAACATATTGTGGGAACAAATTCTGAAATAAGAGGAAAAAAGTTTAGTTAAACCACATTTGCATGCTTTCAAGGCTCATCTCATACGTATTATTTAAATTAGAGGTTTATGATTACACGTTAGCTTTTTCATCAAAGATCCTCTTATTAACTTTTGATTTTTAAATAATTCTATTGTAAACAGCAATTGAGAAAAAGATACATAACGACAGCGAAAATTTTCATTCAAGATCAACGAACACAACCAAGTAAAATCTTCCATAAATATGTAGCTTTATCTAAACTTTATTAATGTAAGACCCTCAATAAATAACAAGCGTCAAACATGAAACAGTAAACCTGCGTAAATGCATGGAATATTGGCAGGGAGCGCATACATATACTACTTTAAAAATATGTATATATTGCGTATACGTTAAGCATGAAACATTGTCGAGCATTATTTTAGATGGCGTTGACAGTATGCATAAATATGTCACAGGCTGATAGTTTAATAGCATTTGTATTTTCACGATCCCAGGCAATATTGAAAAGTGCAAGGCTCATCAGCTTATTCATATTTCATAAAAAAAAAAAACCATGACTATTTGTAGTTTTTTGAGGTAAAAAAAATTTATCCAAATCTGTTTCGCGCAGCTTTTAGGTCACCCAAACGATTTTCAATTATATCGGTAATATTACAGGGCTTAATAATGTATTTATACATTAATGGGAAATGTACCTTTCATTTCGAGTGTAGCCATATAGAACTTTTTTCTTTTGGTACAGTCATCAGTTTTTTTATTTTACTGAATACTAAGAAATCTTCGTTTGCATGCACGGAAAAAAAATTAAAGTAGAAATTGCACAGTAACATCGTAATCCAGGACCAGACTTTCAATATCTTAACTTTTATAATTTTATATTTAAAAAATTACTATTTACTCATGAGTTTTTACAGTTTTAACATCGTAAATTCTAACGAACGATTTCTGTAATAAATAACAAAAAAAAAATTACAATGTAACATCGTAAAAATTTAACATCGTAAATTTTTTCTCGTAAGAGCAAGTGAATAGCAGGTATACTTTGTGCATGTAAAAGAGATAGAAATGCAACAACGACGCCTCTACGGAAAAGTGACCAATTATTTATCATATCGATGAGCGCGTTGGCGAGCGAAGGAAGTCGTTAAAAATTATTAAGTGAATAACATGTATGTTTTTAATTAGTTAAAATCCATCATTTAGTAATACGTGTAAGTATATTTTTATATTATTTAATTCTTTCAGTGAAAAAAAATATTATAAATGTTGGTGTGATATATTTAATAAAACATGTAAAATGAAATCAATACTCACAAATGTAATTATATTTTTGATAAAATTGTGTTAATTAAATAAATGAAAGTTTATAAATAAAATTTCTGTCTTATTATTATTATTATTATTATTATATTATTTATTATTATTATTATTATTATATTATTATTATTATTATTATTATTATTATTATTATTTATTATATATTATTATTATTATTATTTACAAAAAATATGTTTATTTTATAAAGTATTTTGTCATATTTTAAATCTATCTACTAAAGTGATACTTCCTTTTAACTTTGGTTAAATTTCTTCTTTACCGATCCCAGATATTGTGTTTCTATTTAACATATTTTACTTTTTCAACATCGTACTTTTGTTGTAGTGTATAAGAGCGTGTGTGGTGAACGTATAATTTATTAAAAAGTATTTACGTTGTAGCATCGATAAATTCAAATTTTTTCGCTCTGGTCCAGCGTTGAATTTATTATACTAAAAATTACGATGTTTCCAAAGTATTTTTTCATATAATTTTTTTTCCGTGTGCAGTTCTATCTATTAGTAGATGCCAAAATGTAAATAACACGCCTCAAAACTTACATATTTTTCGTGGTCAGGGTATTAACTTAATTGTGCAGTTGTTTTTGATTTCAGATGTTGGTTTCAAATTATAAAACATTTTACTTACTTTCTTCGCTGCTTCATTTTTGAATCCTACGTGCATTCGTTTTTGGAAGACCATCGATTCCTATATTAGTGAAGCATTCTGTAAAATAATCGAATGATACGTTTAAGTAAATTAATTCAACAAAGTTGAAAATCAAAAATTTACTAAAATCATCAGAAATTACTCATCAGAAATTATTTTTCCAATGTAGGATTATTATATAATGTTTTATAAAATGAAACAATTTATATACCTATAACTTTCTGGTAGCCATCAATCACCTCATTCTGAAGCTTTTCATTTCTAGTCGTGACCTCTTCAAGTTGTTTTTCAGATTTTTTATTTCCTGTTCTTTAAAATTACCAAGTTGCCTTTCTTTTTATTTCTTGATTTTGAGCATCGACGTCTTTTGGAGATATTCATCTTTAATTGTAACTCTTTGATGGTTTCCTAATTATAAAAATAATCGAATTATTATTACAAAACGCGTTTACAGTCAAAGAACCTAGAATAGATTAAGCTTAACTTATTACAGAAATATCATTTTTTTATAAATGTATATTATTCATTAGAAACAAAAAAAATAATGCTGAAAAACTTTATGATGAATATAAAACCAAGTGTTCGGACCATAAAGTTTCACCAATATATATGAGATTTTCGATTTTCGCATAAAGATACATTATATGCTTATTTATACTAACACAAGCTTTTTAAACAACTTTTCAAACCACCTGTAAATGCTAGCGCGGATTCTCAAGTAAAATATGAAATATTTCACAAATGAAACATTCAAAAATGATCAAGCAGAAGAGTAACAATCAAGTGAAGAAGAGTCAAGTATAGGAAACGTCCATGCAGAACTTATCTCTATGTAATACTAAATGCAAAATGAATACAGCGTTTTATTTACCAATAGCAACAACCTATTTTCTTATGGTATCATGTTCAATCATTTTTGATAGAGATTATACTTAGCTTATCATATAATGAACTGCTGTAAACATGTTATCATTATCAAAACTGAAAAAAAAAAATAAAAAAAAAAAATAAAAAAAATTTTCAATAACTTATTTGATAATTAAATAAAAATAAATAAGTAGTTAAAAGGTTTATGAGCTTAGATTGAAAACGATTTTCAACGAATAAGAGGATTACTACCCCCAATGAAATTTTGCATGAATATTTATACGTTTCAAATTCGATTATACTAACTAGTTGTATTGAATTTATTCATTCTAAGATAACATATTTAGTTGAAAAAAAATAAGACTATTTATAAACGTTTATAATAACAAGGTAATAAATTTTGTAAAAATAAATTCGACAGATTGAAAATTCTTGTCTTCTCATTAGTCTAAATTTTTTCGAAGCAGAGGTTCTCACTAAAGAATAACAGAACTCAGCGAAAGGAACACAATGAAAAAAACTTAGAATATTTTTAACTTTCGCCAAAGAAATCAAAAATGATTATAAATCAATAAATGAATCATTTTCTTCGAAACAAGAATATTTTTCGATGCATTAAATAATTTCTATCGCAAGTTTCTAAGGAGTGATGGATTCATTTTAACATAGCGGTATATCATTAACTATGCGATTTTAAAGCACTTTCGTTCTTCACACGCTAATCTACTTGTATTTGATGTAAAAGTTTCTGAAATATTTCCAATGTAATTTAATGTCAACCTCTTCTTTGGAATGAATTATTAGGAGACTATTCAGTCATATTGCGTATGAAACTAATAAACATTTGAAGAATCTGTTTGTTTCTTAAAAGAAAAAAAAAATATTATAGTAGTTTATAAATTGGACAATATTTAAAATTATGAACGGATTTTAGACAATTCCCATAGTTCAATAGCATATAATTTCAACGGGCAAAAAGCTGGAAAAACAATAATAAAAAGAGCACTGGGTTTATCTAAGTTTTTAGCTCGGAGCTCCCCTACTTCTACTAAGTATATGATTTTTTTTCAACTTCAAATTTACAATATTATCTTAGTATTCGCTCATTAAAATCGGGCTTCATTTATTGCTGGTACAGTTAATATGTTTTATAATTAATTAGTTTACATTTTTTATCACAATTATAAAAAACAACGTATAAACTTACTTTATTTTGTAATTGTGACTTTGATGATTCACTTGGGCATTCAGTTGACTGATTATTATTATTATTTTTAACAAGAATGATGTTGGAGGAATCTGAAAAACATATAAAAATCAATGAACTTTAGGTTTGTTATTTCGAACAATAAAATTATCAAGGTTATTAAAAAAAAATTAAATATTATTATCAATTACATATTAGGCGATAATCACTAAAAATCGAAAAGCCCCATAATGAAGAAAAATGCATGGAGACTACAGCATATTAGTTGAGCTCAAAGAAAATAATTCATGGTTTTTTTTTTTTAATAAAATATGAGAAGAGATCATAGTCTTACTTTAGCACTCAGTGTTGAACTTGTTGATAATCCTGTCAAGCTATTACCAGTCTTAGGCAAGTTTTTTGTCGGAGGCGTCAATGAGGTGCTAACATTTTCCTTTATTGGATTATTTGTTTCTGTTTGAGTCTGAAAAAAACAAAAAAAAATTATAAGTTAAGCTGTTTTGAAACAATTTGAGTATAAATTCTTATAAATAATTGAAGCAATAATAATACGCTACTTTTAGATTTATAGTTCTCTGCTAAAAAACGGTAAATTTTTTGTCGATTTTTCCTATGAAATTGAATTTAGATAATTGAAAACTAAGTAAAAGCATCTTTCTTAATAAGTCATTGCAAAAAACTTAAATTAACAAATTCAAACTTACCATTATACCATCATAAGGATCCAAATTTTCTAAGTTGGTTTTGATTTTTTTTGGCTTCCATGCTGTCTTGTCAGGTAATATTTGTTCTTTTCGCTGGAAATCAATTTTGTTTATGTAATAAAGGTAAAAGTTCGATAAGATTAAAAGAGCTGAAGACATTGACGCAGGAGTAACATTTGACGAACGGAAATTCTCTAAAGTTAAATAATTATTTTTTCCGTGAACGATAAATCTTACAATTCTTCTAAAGTGAAATCATTCAGAAATAAATAATAAAAAATAATAGTTTAAAAAAACTAAAAAACCCGTTTCTATAAAAAATCCAACTAAAAAGTAGAAAAAAATTTTAATTAAGAATATTATAAATAAGAAATAAATGGATATTATTGTAAAAACAGAGTGGAGTGCTTTAAGATTTTATCAAAATGATAATCCTTTACTCGTATCTGTCAATAAAATATTTATAACTATTGACACTATGAACCCCACGCTTTTTCAAAATAATATACATTTATTTCTTATTTATAATATTCTTAATTAAAATTTATTTCCTACTTTTTAGTTGGATTTTTTATAAAAGCGGATTTTTCGTTTTTTTAAACTATTATTGATTATTCATTTTTTAGTTAAATTTTTTTTTGCAAATCATGGTCATCAGCTGAGTGCTCGACCAAAGAGTAAGCCTGGAACTGCACGCATGTGTAGTTCGCGCAGTAGCTCTATCTCTCTTACTCTCATGCTACGGATGTGGAAAGGATTCGTAGAGTAATGACTTACTTTCTGTGAAGCAGATTGTAATTCTGTCATTTTTTTAGCTAGTGCTGCGGTGGAACATAAATTTGGTTTTTTTCTCTTGGCCAATTCAGTTTCGCTTTCAGATGGACTGTCGACTGTCTTTTTGGAGGTGGAGCAAGTCTTTTTCCATTCATTTTTTTTTGAGCATCATTTTTTGATTCTGAAAACACAGGGATTACAAGTAAAAATTTTCATGAGATAAAAGTAATGTAAAAAGTTATCATATGGAATTCTCAAATAATAACTTTTAAAAAAGAACTATTCATAATTTCAAAATTTTTTGTATGAACATACCCAAGAGCCCGAGAAAGTAATAAAAGTAAAAATTATACTTTAAAAAGATTATAAATTTAGTCGAAAAATATATTTTTAATTTGTATAACTAATAGTAGGGTGTAATCACGTACGAAAGCACTAATTTCTTAATAAAAAAGGAAAAAATTAATTTAACTATATAAAAATTATAAATGAAATTATTAATCAAACAATATTAAAAAAAATATACATTTAATGAAATTAAAGATGTATAGGTGTTTTTTCTACAGATTGAGAATTTTTAAGTACTCATTGATTTCTTTTTAATTCAAATAAATTATTTTATCTATTAACTTGAGTCATTTCTGTTGAACGAATTGATAAATAATAATGTAAAATCTTTATAAGAAAATGCACATACAGATTTCTGAACTGTCTCAATGTGTACTTTTTATTTTCAATCAATTTAGATTTTATCTATTAACATCCAGTTTAATTCTAAAAAATAATTATTGTCAACGTATATAGCGTCTTACCTGCTAGTACTTTGATGAAACCCTCGTGGGTGGTACCATCGTAATTCACCTTGTATTTTTTTGATTGGTATGAAGTTTTTCATTAAATTTATTAATGTTGTTTACAGATGAAACGATTTTACTCCCGTCCACCAGGATCATTCCGGCCCATTCTGAAAAATAATAGCACTTTTCAAACTCTTACGTTTTTTTTAAACTTAAAAGCTGACCAAAAACGATAAAAAAAATAAATGAAACTCTTCAAGTTCAATAAAAAATAACAGCTATTGAAAATTTTTATTATAAAGAATTTTTTATACTTACTTGGCATTTTTTAAATACTACGATTAGGTTAAGTCACTTCCTTAATAAAAAAATATTGAAATTGAAAATTAATGAACATATAACTATTTTTTAGTTTATCAAACTAATTTTTATATAAATTATGTTCAATATAATATAAATATTTTTTCGAAAAAATCCGAAGATTTAATAAATGTAACGGCTTCAATGTAAGATGTGCATGCGATTATTATATTATTTACTGAGTTGTGTTTCTCAAGCGTCACTCAGCGTCTTTGTTTCTATGTGGACTCATGTACGTATGTACGTGCATATGGATATTAACACAGAACGTTCCAGAATTTGATGAAAACTTATTGGAAGTGAGAATTCGCCCGATGAGGCACGGGGCACGGGTCTATACATACACTACACCCGTGCATATATTTCATACACACGGGGCACGGTACCAGCAGGGATACAGTGTATGTATAGACCCGTGCCCCGAGCCTCATCGGGAGAATTCTCACATTCAAACTTATTTGATGATGGTAAAGTTCAATATATATAAAACTGACTTATATTTGTTGTAAAAAATGGCCGCCACAGTTCAATGTGAAGCCAAATACGAGTGAATGTTATATATTATTTATATATTATATATGTGCATAAATTATTTACTATCGTCTGTAAAATATTTGTTACCGAGTTAAAAAAGAAAAAAATACTAATACAATAATAATTTAAAGTTACTGTTAATTGTTAATCACAATTAGGTATGTATAAAAATATATATAATAATCTTATTGGATAATATATAAAAAGAAGCTGAAACTTAGGTTATACATGTTGAAAATTTTAGAGTAATAGTTAGATTCACATCGCAAGTACAAAAAATATTCATATTAATTAAATTAAGATATTGTAAATCAAAATTTTCATTATATCAAAATAGCTTTTTGTTTTCTATCTAGATTATTAACGAGACCAACTATAAATAAAAAAAAAATACAAAAGGTCGATGTAGATTCCAAGTTTTTATAATTATTGTGTAAACGTGGAAGTAATTGATTTGATTTTTTTCCATTAATTGTTATTCAAAATAATCAAGTTATTGAATGTCAAATAATGTCAATGTTATTGAAAATACATAATAAAATTCGATTTTATTTCTTTAACTTCACTGCTATTTGATATGATATTGAAATATTTTAAATATTAATAATAAATTTGAAGAGTATAAGTATTTTAATTTAATGATAAATTATGATTCACTCTGTAAGTAACTAGATCAACTTCGAATGCACGTTATCACTAAACATTTAGTATTAAATACGAATGTAAAAAACCGTTTCAAAAAATTTAAACAATTAATATGCTTTAATATGTGAAATTTTCATAATATTTAAACTACATCACTACATTTATTCAATTGAATATTATTATTTATTTAAATAATATTTGTTACAGAAATAAAACCAAAATAGTATTTAAATAATATTTCAACATATACCTACAGTATTTTTATTTAGCATCTGTTTATTTCTCGATTTATAAATGCTCTTAATTCTTTCACTTAATGTGGATTTTATAATTTCAGGAATTATATCACGATGAAGAGAAAACGGTATTCTAAAAATGATACCTTTGAAGGTTAGTAAATATGAAGAAGCATAACATATATAAAAGCACTATAATTTTATTGCTTTAACCCAATGAAATCAGTAAATAAAAGTGAGCTACAATCATGAATAATCCCCAATCGTAAATTACTCATCTACTTTTATGTATTTAAAACATTTTTAATAATTATTAGTAATTATATAACAGCAGTTGCTTCGAACCAAACAGTTCATTCCTCTTGATAATTCACAATATCCAGTATCTATAAAGAACCTACCGGCTATAAAAAAGGGTAGTTTCTTAGTAAACTGAAATAGTTTATACTAGTGTATTACTAAAGTAATAGACTCAATTTTTTATATTGTCTGTATAATTAATAATCGTTGTATTCTCTATCGTGCATATCTTTTATAATAAGAAATAAACGAAGAATATTATCAGATTTTATGCATTATAGTTATTGTTTATCGAGGTGTTTAAAAAAACGATTATTTTTTTTTTCTTAGTAATCCAGAAAATTTTGTCTTAGATGTAAAAAAAAAAAAAAAAAAAATCTGTCAAAGCGTCAGCCCTAATTTTAAAGTGAAAAGTAATCCTATGCAATTTTCGAATTATTCTACTCCATGACGTTTCTAGGTAGATTTCGTAGAAGTCTATTGCATTAGACCCCGTTTCGGGATTAACACAGAGTTATGTCATTTTATCACTAATGTAGTCGGCTAAGTCTCAAAAATAGTTTTGGTCAAAAAGTTCATGAGTATATATATATATATATATAACGCGGCTTGTGGACACGACCCTGATTAAAAATATTCATTCAAAAGTATTGAAAAGCAGTAGCTTGATGTTAATTATATATCTATATGTACATAAAAAAGAATTGAAATTATTGAAAAGAATTCAAATTTTACCACTTTTAATACTTTTCAATGAATATTTTTAATCAAGAGATAACTCCGACATCTATTCGCGAGTTCTAATAAAACGGTATACTTTATTCTTAAAGTCAATATCTTCAATAAGTTCGAAGATGAGTAAAATTGGTCGATTAGTGTAGAAATCATGGCCATATTAATTTCTGAAATTTTCAGAAATCGCTGGTTCAGTGACTTAATCCATTAATAATTTCCGACTTCAGAGAGATATAGCTAATTTCTGGAAATTTATGTTAATGCTCATATCATCGCCTTCAATTTGATCGAAAAAACTTGTATTTTAAAATAATTTTTAATCACTTTATTGATTGTTGAAAATTTTGAAAGTAATGAAATTGTAGGCATGACGATTGAATCAGAGAATAACTTTAGTCTGAAGTGTTGACAATATTATTGGCTCTGATTTAACCAATAAAACGAATATAATTATCAGTGAAATCGCGAAATCTACCTTCCATCTCGGGTGTGGCTGAATGTTTTTTTTTTTTAATTTGAAATTTATCAACTAACTGTATATTTAAAATAAACACAAATTCTGTAAAAAAATTTAGACTTATAGAAAAGGACTCTCAAGATTTTTAGATAAATTAAAAAATTACATTTCGAAAACTGAGTAATGTTCAAGGGATTCCTATGAAGAGAATTGGTTTGACGACATTCATAATCAGATCTTTTATGTAGAGCATTAAATATCCAATAACACCAGATGTCGTTCAAAGTATTTAGCGCCATGATTTGAAAGATTTCTTGAAAAAAAGAAACGTAATGGAATAGAATAAACAAAAAAATCGCAATTAATTAATTTTTTACATGAAAATGAAGGACTCTAACTTTGACCGAATTTTTTTTTCGACGTCAACAATATTTTAAGTGTTACTAATGAAAAAAAAAACTTTTTATTCTTAATTCCCTCTTTTTCCCATAATATTGCAGATTTAAAATTTTATTTCAAAATTACAGGTAATGATGTGGCGATTAACAACAAAAGGCAATTAGTTGAAGGCAACTCACATGTAGATGATAACGATTCTGACTGTTCATTTATATCAGAAAATCATACACCAGATGGTTAGTGCATAATAAATGTCATTAATAAAATATTTCTTCTTTAGTACAATATTACTATAACTAGAAAAGGTTTTGGACAATTTATTTATTAAGTGTAAATGCAGTATAAATGTGTAAACTTATAGCCGTGATTATAAATATTTGATTCTAATAGATAATAGTTTTGCACGCCTCATAAGCGAAGCGTTGAGATGGGTACTATTCTCACTTCAACCAAAACAACTGATATTTAATTTTTTAAATACTTTTGAATACCTTCGAATGACAATATAATATTTTTATTTTACTAATTTCGGAGATTAAAAAAGATTCGGAGTTATTCATTTTTTTTTTTTTAATATTTTTTAATCACTACATAATAGCCAAATGTCAGTTAATTAACAAATTAAGATGGATTGAAAAATAATCAGTTTTTCAAATACATTTAAATATTCTGTATTAATTTAATAATAGTGTAATTTCTCATTGAGAAATATCAAAAATCAGTTCATTTCCTTTATACGTTACAATATTAATCGCAAAATATCATACAAATCAAATTTAATATTTGACATAAGTTATTCATTTTGTAATATTTTAACTTCTGTATTGAACCTTATAATTATTTGGTTGAGTACATACATAATTTTTAATTATATTGACATTCCCGAGAAAAAATGATTAGATCTAACCATATATTAGTGATATAATCGTATCTAAATGTTTACAATACCATATAAACTTGCATAGTTATATCTCATTTTTCCTATGGATTTATATAATAATATCCAAATATATATAGTCGATTACGATTAGATATAATTTTGTAAGTTAAATAAAGCATTGAATCTATTTTCAATAAAATGATCAATTAAGAATATCTGATTCGATATCGCTTTTAAAATTAATATCAATAGAATATTTAATCAAACATTCAGTTTGTTCTCGTTACAATGTGAAATTCACTTTCAATATTAAAATATATTATTATTTTCAGATAAGAGAGACAATGTGGATGATTCAAGTACCAAATCAACGGAGATGCTATTCAACGAAGATGATAATAACGATGAAGAGAACCATAATGTTGATGACTTTAATATACCAGAGTGTTCAGAAAAATATGATGAACTTGTAAATGAATTAAAAAATGTGATTATGTTTAAAATTTCAAACTTATCGGTTTGCAGGTATTTACTGCTGTTATGGCGATTATTCTACGTTATAATTTATCGGATGAAGTTCATCAGGCTATCCTTGATCTAGTGAAACTATTAGCAGGCCCGGATTTCAAATTCTTGGATACATCAAAGTATTTGATGATGAAATTATTTAACCCACTTGGTGACGCAGCTAAATATGTCTTCTATTGCACAAAGTGCAATATAATTTTAACAAAGTTCATTCCGATAAACAAAAATCTGACAGCTGAAGTAGAGTGTCATAAATGTAAGTTAAAATGTAATACTTCCAAAAAAAACGAAATTTTTTGTAACTCTTGACTTGCAATCACAACTTAAAAATTTGCTGTCAAATGATCATATTTGGGATGAAATTGACAAGAATATAACAAGTAGTCGAGAAATTAACGAGGGAGGTATCAGTGATATTTCTAGTAGCGAACGGTATTTGAATGATGAATTCATTCAATCAAAATTAGAAAATAACAGCAGAGTATTAACATTAAATGTTAATCTTGATGGTGCACCTTTGTTCAAAAGCGGGAAGAAGAGCTTTTGGCCTATGCAATGCGTCATAAATGAAATGCCTCAAATTATTCGCCATAAATTTATGCTTTTGGCTGGGTTATGGTACACTTCAACTGAACCCATACCAGAATTCATGAATCTATATTTAAGTGTATTGAAGAAGCAAATTCAGAAATTGACAGTTGAGGGCCTACAAATTATAACAAATAGTGGTCAACTTATAACATACTTTGTAAAAATCTTTGCTTTTCCCGTGGATTCAGTAGCACGGCCTGTGTTGCAAAACAGGCTGCAGTTTAATGGATTCTTTGGGTGTAGTTGGTGTTATCAGCGTGGAGTCACTGAAGCAAAAAGTATGAGATACCCATTAACAGGTGACAATGTGAAGGAACGAGACCATGACAGTTATCTAAGGGACGTCTGGAATCATGAGAAAGATATTAAGAAGCTACGAGAAACCAAAAAAAACCAAAAATACACAGTTTTTGGTATCAAAGTTCAAGCATCCTGTCGTCGATTCCAGAATTCGATTGTATTTGGGGTTTTCCACATGATTACATGCATGGAGTTCTATTGGGGGTGACACGTTAACTTTGGAATAGGTGGAGTAAGACATTTTTATCAGCCGATCAAAAAAAAATAATCAATGCCAGGTTAACTGGAATACAGCCAACTAACGACATTCATAGAACTCCACAAATGTTATTAAAAAAAAAATCTTGGAAAGCAACCGAATGGCGGTCTTGGTTGTTATTCTATAGCGTACCTGTACTGAATGGAATATTGAGACAAGATTTATTAGACTCATACAAGTTGTTCGTTACAAGTATTTATAAGCTTCTTTCGACTCACATTAGGAAGAAGAATTGTTAAACTGTGAAATGAAGCTACTCCAATTTGTGTATGATTGCCAAAGCTTCTACGGGTATCATTCATGACTTTCAATGTGCACTCTTTGCTGCACATTGTACAGAGTTACGGAAAAATGGACCGTTATGGCAACTTCAACGTATCCATTTGAAAATAACATTTATAATTTGAAATTAAAAGTTACTGGTCCTAATGGAGCTGTAAATCAAATGGCGAATAGGACTTTAAGATACAATAATTTTCAAATTATAATAAGTGATGAGTCTAATGAAGTATGTCAGCACTTCTAAACACATGATAGAAAGGAAACGTGATAAAGTATCAAGATCTATCCAGATCGTGAATGAAGCAGTATTGCTTGATCAAGTAATTGATGAATCGTCTGAAATCTCTGTTTACAGTCGTTGTGTGTTCAAAAAAAAAATGTATCACGGTCAATTGTACACTAAAACTAAAAAAACTAATAATTCTTTTATTAAGTTGTCAGATGATCGAATGGCACAAATTATTTGCTTTTTAGTAGAAAATGAATCCGCATTTATTCAAATTTTCACTTTAGATGTCGAAAAGGTGAAAGGTTGTGAACATATGTGGAAAATTAATAATCGTAGTCATGAAAAAACAGTACTACCAATATCCATGATAAAAAATAAAATGATATACATTTCGATAAAAGCCTTAATAAGCTGTGAACACAATCAAAACTATTTGACGGAGCAGCCAAATAGCTTTGAAGTTCAATAAAACATTATCTTAAGTAATTTTTAAATACTATTAGTCATTTTATATTTTGTAATAAATAGTTATTAATGATTAACTAATATTGATTAGCTTCAAAATAGTATTTTTTATAGTACAATTTTTTTTATGTATAAATTTTATATTGTAAATTTGTACTATTTTTTGTATATAAATAAGAATAATAAAGCATATTATTTTACGTCTACAAGTTCATTTTTATTTTTTTCAATCCTTGACAGAGCCAATAATAAATAATTATTTTAAAATTTAAAAGTATTCGGAAATATTGAAGATAACGAATTTATTTGCATTTTTTTTAATTCTTGGCAGAGCCAGTAATAGATGATTATTTGAGAATTGAGAAGTATTCAAAAAATTCACCTTCTCAGTTCATTTTAATTTTTTTCAATCCTTGGGAGGGTCAGTAATAAATGATTATTTTAAAATTGAAAAGTATTCAGAAAAATTCACGTTCTCGAGTTCATTTTAATTTTTTTCAATCCTTGGCAAAGCCGATAATACATGATTATTTAATAATTAAAAAGTATTCAGAAAAATTCACCTTCTCGAGTTCATTTTAATTTTTTTCAATCCTTGGCAAAGCCGATAATACATGATTATTTAATAATTAAAAAGTATTCAGAAAAATTCACGTTCTCGAGTTCATTTTAATTTTTTTCAATCCTTGGATAAGTCCGTAATAGATGATTATTTAATAATTAAAAAGTATTCAGAAAAATTCACCTTCTCGAGTTCATTTTAATTTTTTTCAATCCTTGGATAAGTCCGTAATAGGTGATTATTTAATAATTAAAAAGTATTCAGAAAAATTCACGTTCTCGAGTTCATTTTAATTTTTTTCAATCCTTGGCAAAGCCGATAATACATGATTATTTAATAATTAAAAAGTATTCAGAAAAATTCACGTTCTCGAGTTCATTTTAATTTTTTTCAATCCTTGGCAAAGCCAATAATACATGATTATTTAATAATTAAAAAGTATTCAGAAAAATTCACGTTCTCGAGTTCATTTTAATTTTTTTCAATCCTTGGATAAGTCCGTAATAGATGATTATTTAATAATTAAAAAGTATTCAGAAAAATTCACGTTCTCGAGTTCATTTTAATTTTTTTCAATCCTTGGCAAAGCCGATAATACATGATTATTTAATAATTAAAAAGTATTCAGAAAAATTCACGTTCTCGAGTTCATTTTAATTTTTTTCAATCCTTGGATAAGTCCGTAATAGATGATTATTTAATAATTAAAAAGTATTCAGAAAAATTCACGTTCTCGAGTTCATTTTAATTTTTTCAATCCTTGGCATAAGCCAATAATACATGATTATTTAATAATTAAAAAGTATTCAGAAAAATTCACCGTTCTCGAGTTCATTTTAATTTTTTTCAATCCTTGGATAAGTCCGTAATAGATGATATTTAATAATTAAAAAGTATTCAGAAAAATTCACGTTCTCGAGTTCATTTTTAATTTCAATCTCAAAGCCGATAATACATGATTATTTAATAATTAAAAAGTATTCAGAAAATTCACGTTCTCGAGTTCATTTTAATTTTTTCAATCCTAGGATAAGTCCGTAATAGATGATTATTTAATAATTAAAAAGTATTCAGAAAAATTCACGTTCCCCAGTTCAATGATTATTTATAATTGAAAAGTATTCGAAAATATTAAGTTTGCGAGTTTATTTCAATTTTCAATCTTGGCGAAGCCAGTAATTGATGATTATTTGAAAAATTGGAGGACATTGAAAAAAATTTTAATTATTTAATTTTTTTTTAATTCTTTTCAATTTTTTTATAACCTAATTCGAAAATTATTTATTTATTCAAAAAAAATTCATAATAATTCGTTTTTACAAGAGATCGTGAAAAAATCGAGATATTGGAATAATTGAAAGAAATTCAAATTTCACGTTTTTCAATATTTTCAATCGAATTTTTAATCAGGGATACGAACCAGCGTCATATTCAACAGTTTTCTACGGTTAAGTTTAAAGGTGCATTTGGTTGTTGTATCGGCCAAAATATGAGTATTTTCGTTTCTTAAAAAATGTATTTCGGGTGATTTATGAATCATTTGCTTACTAACACTACCAGATAGTTTTTTATTATTGTTAGCAATATTGCTATCAATATCTGTCGAATCAAGCAACCAATCATCCCCAATAATACCTAAAAGTTCGGATGGGAGACTCGGAACATTACTTTCAGTACTATCGGAGTTATTGCCGATAGTTCCACTTGAATGTGGAATGTCGAAAGATTTAATTTCCAAAATCGGCCATTTATGACATTTACAGGGGTTGAATACTCTGGATACTAATTTTTTAAGATTAATTTTAGTAGGAGTTGATGTTTCTAAGCTTAATTATCAAAATTATAAGAATCCATTTTATTTGAAGCTTTACTAGAGTTGTACTGTGTCTGAAATTAAAGAAAAAGCAATTTAAGTCAATCTTATATTCATAGTCTTACTTAAGTCACCATTATAACTTACCGATTATTATTTACTCTATCAATTGAAAGATATTGATAAATTGTTGAAGCCCTCTTGAAATCAAAAACTTATCAGAAAACCTCTGAAAATATCCAATGACAATAATCTAAATATGATTCCAAGTATATCTATAGAATGTAAGAATTCGAGATATCGTATATACCTATCATCCATTGATTACTTTTAATTATATTTCAACAATTATCANAATTGAAATTTTCTCGATTATTTAATCAAAAACTCTTAAAACGGATATACATGAAGTTTGATGATGAATATCTTTTGAACGCATTAATTTAATCGCCAAACATAAGATACCATTTTTATAGAGCAGTTAATTTGCTACAAAAATTTCTATTGCCCATTCAATAATAGCCATTTCTTGCGATTATAAAATTCATAAACAAAAGTGACATTTGACTTAAAAATAATCAATCTTAAATCTTCAATATTAGTGAAATGGTGAGGTTTACGGAAAAAAACATAAGATACCTTTTTTGTGAGCATTAAATTTCCTACAAAATTCTTAAAAAAATTTTTCTGTACGACCAATTAATGATGAGGAATGAATTTTTTTCTTATTGGACTGAGAAAAAAATGAAAAACTACGACGCGGAGGATCTTCCTATTAAAATTAAGAGTTCATATTTGGTGAGAATTTTTTTAAGGTGCCTAGTAACCCATTTTTCCGTATTAATTGTAAAAAAAAAAATAGTTGATTTTTTTGACCCACCCTAATATGTATGCTTTTTTCTCTCCTTCTTCTGCTCCGAAACGTCTGATAATCCTCGGACATAGATCCTTTAAATTTCTCCCATAAATCTTCTGGTCGAAGTGGTTGACAATGAATCAACATCCGAACAAATAAACAGCGTAATTGCCGTGGCATCATCCATATTATCGCTTCATTTAATGTTCTTCTCCACTCTTGATCGTCTTCTATCAGTCTAGCTGCTAAACATGTAGACATAAAAGTATCATAAAGAGTTCCATTTGCCGTTCTTAGTTCTTCGAAACTTTTTGCACCTTTGATGTGAATTAATAATAATCTTAGATGAAATAATTCAACTTGAGCAGGACTAATTGAATACATTTGTCCAATAACGTTATGATGTTTTTTTCGTGGTCGCCAACTTGCAATTTTAGTTTCATCGTCTTTTTTAAAAACGTTATGATGTGGAATATCACCATAAACATCTTGGCGTGCATTTAGATCACGTTCATTTAATTTAAAATAATCAATTAACATAGATTTTTTTTCTAAAGCCTCTTGATGTTCTTCTTTAGTACAATTATCATTAATAGTAATACTTTGTTCATTTGGTAAATGTACTGGTAACGAATTATGGAATGACTTTTGTCTGAAGATCTTTTGATAAAATACGCCAAACAGCTTCTACAGGCCCAACGTAGCGAGCATCAACAAAATTACGTATTTCATCATAATCGCTAACGTTATTGAAATTATTAGAGTCATCACGAGAATCATGGGACGCATGAGCTTCTTCTCTAGTATTTGGTGTTCTTCCCTTTACTTCTATTCCGGCTTTATCATGGCCTTTATAAACATATTTAAATAAATATTTAACAGCTCTTACTGAGCATACAACTTCTACGTTAATATGACAATTGAAAGTTTTTAATAATTCAGGATTGTATGGTACAACATGACGATTATCAAATACACAATTATTTCGTGAAAATGTAATTCCTTTGTCACGACGACGATAATAAGGATAACCATCTGCATCCATTGTAGTCTTATTTCGAAAAGATTTGGGAAATTTCTTCGAACAAATGCCGTTGATTAAACACCAATCTCCGCAAGGACCGTGCAACATATTTTTTGTAACAATATCAAATAAAGTTGGATCATTAATAGGGTTTGGAATTTCTGCAGAGATTAATGTATCAACTTGTTCAGGTCTGGTTATCTTAAAATTACTTTTCAATGTTATTAACATGTGTAAATGAGGCAAACCACGTTTTTGAAATTCTATGACCCAATTGTAAGCTGCCACTTCTCCAAAAAGATGCTCTTTTACAATTGTATTAATTAGAGCATTTTTTTTAATATTGAAGACACGTGCAACTAAATCCGGCCTATCAGATGCAGTTTGTCCAGATAATAAGTTTTCGGAAATTTCACGCCACTTTGGATTGCACGTCATAGTAACAAATAAATCAGGTTTTTCAAATTTACGAACAATAGACATCGCATCTTGATAATGTTGCATCATATTTCTTGGTGAGCCATGAAAAGTTGACGGTAAAATAATAATTTTTCCAATATTCGTATTTGTGTTATTAACAGCATTTTGCGATCGTAGATGATCTATTAAACCTTGATAAGATTCTGCTCGCAGTTTCGGCTGTCGTTTTTTCAAATAGTTTAATCTGTCTGTCTCAACTTTAACATAACCATCGACTACCCATTGTTGTGTTAAGCGACGGCCCATAAGAAAGATATTGAAATCGTTTCGAATCGCTAATTGATATTTATAATAATCCGCGCGAGTCACACATCTCTTGGTTTTGTATCTATAGGGTATAGATGTGTGCCATCCTTGATTTCCATGTGGATAAAAAAGAGGATAAACCCAAGGTTCAGAATTAGGATCAAGACTACTTAAAGTTTGAAATGACTTATCTGTTTTATTTTGAACAGTAACATATGATTCGGGAATTCCACCATCTGCCGTCGTTGAAAAAACTGCAGCAACTTCATTAATCTTTTGAAAATTATAACGTCTCGCATCCATGCCAGGTTTTAAAGTAAACATTAAATGTAATTCAGGTTCAATAACATTGCCGTCTGAATCAACGGTAGAATTATCTTTTAAAACATCTTTCATCATCTGATATGATCGTGCAAAAATGTTATGTTGTCGTAATGTAGTATCAATTGCTTTCAAAAGATCAACATCACAATTAACATTTCTTGCAGATCTACATTCGACAGCTTCATTAGAATCTACAATAAATAATTGTCTATAACTGGGAGTCTCATTTGGAGATGGATATAATGATGTATTTATTTTATAATATATTTGCCCTTGTATTTTAAAGCAATATGGGCCTCGTCTTTGAGACGACAAATTAGCTAAATTAGCATTAAAAGACGCGAAAGAGAATGAATTATTAAAATTTCGGATACAGTCAAAAAAATTTTTAGACTTTGCGTGTGTTCCTAAAAATAGTGATTTGAATAATTCTGGAGAATCTGGTTGAGGTCCTAAGTTTAATTCACCGTGACGACAACAGTCATTAAAAGAATTGTATTTATTAGCAATTTTCTCAACAGTAAAATGTTTTGCATTGCAATGCTTACATTTTAAATTCATTTCACTTATGTAATGTTCTGAAATTATATTTATGTTATTGTTGTTCAAATTTACTTGATTGGTAGGTTCATTTAAATTAAAGTTTTGGTTAACGGAAGATCTATTGGAAGGATATTGATTATTAGTTCTAGTGTAATTATGATCGAAATGATTTTGTGACGAAGTATATTCCGAAATCAATGGACGACAATAATCATGATCAATTGATTCATGCGATGACTCGGATGCATTAGGAAGTGATGTATTAGCTGATCGAGACGGAATTCCAGGTAAAATAAAACCTGATGACAATGAAGACAATCAATTGTGTTTAGCGTTTCCTGAAAATAATTGATTGGTTGTTGTATTAATGCCTTCATTAACGATAAAATCAACAGGAAAATCTGAAGATTCTACAGAAAAAAACATGCCATTAGGAATTCTATTCTCAGCTGCTGTAAGACTCGATGTTAATTCTTCTCTGGATGTTGAAGGGATATTTATAAGGTTATTCAAAATATCATAAGATATCACATTTGAAGGAAGGATTATATTTCCAGGTATTCTTACGTTGACATCTTTTACAGTACTATTAGTATTTTGAGAACTTGAGTCATTCAAATGAGATGAATCATATTGATTACGTGGTTTGTTACTATGTATCATTCGTTTGTTACGTTGGCGTTCTCTATCTTTTTCTCGTCGTATTCTTTTAATTTCTTCTTCTTCGGCAGGCGTACGTACAATTTTTCTACGACCCATGGTTATGTTGAATTAAAAAATTAACAATAAGAAGAATTATTGTTACGAATGCTGATAACTAAAAAATTTACTATAATATTTATTAAATGGAAAGTAGTGGCGAAAAAAAATTTTCTTCAGATCGAATTATTTTTATTAATGAATTTATCGTTTTAAAATAAATTTTAAAAATACTACCGGCACTTAAATATTTTTAATCCTTCAATATATTAATAATTCTTAAAAATAAAAAAAAACGTGTTCATACTTAGCAAACATGCAATGCAATAAAAGATTAAATTTAAAAACAGTTTTATGTTTAATTTTTCGATTATTGTTTTATTTACTTTTAATTTTAAATAATTCGTGTTGTAATTTTAAGTTCAGTTATTTTCTTTAGTTTTCGTATAATTTAATTTTCGTTATTGTACATAAATTTTTATTTTGTAATAGTTATGTTATTTTTAGTTTAATGGTTAATTCATCAAATTTCGAGTATTTAGTTTAATTTGTATGTATTTATAGCGGTTAATTTATTCAGTTATTTTACTTATGTTTCATATTTTAGTCTTTGATTATTGTGGTAGTTTAGCGAGAAGTTTATTTTTAGAAAATTACTATAATAATAATTAAAGATATAATAATAGATATAGTTATTGTTATCGTATTAGTTATAGTTATAGTAATAGTTTGGGAGTTGTAATATTTTAGTAATCATTACATTATAATAATAACCTAATTATTATTTCATCAGGACTCTCAGATTGTTATATTACAGATTAATCTAGAGGAAGATGAAAATAACGTAATATCATATGTTATTAATTGTATATTAATTATTTTGAGGTGATCCTTGTTCAGTGTATCATAAAGTTGTTGACCTATAAAGATGGATCAAGTCGTTGCAGAAATAAATTTTTCAAATATCTTCTTCGACTTAGGGAAAATTATAAAATCAACCTGAAAGCAAAAAAAAAAATTAATACACTTATAAATTTGAATATTCGGTTAAGATAATGAAAATCATATCTTAGACATAAAAAATGTATACAATCAGTATGCGATTTGATTTAGTTCAAGAAAAATATACACAAAAATATGTGCATCTTAAGATTCAAGACTTGTAATAGGCATACTAATTCAAAAATACATTTTTGAAAAATTTAAGAAAATATTGTTGATTCTTACCGCTTAATTTTCTCTTAAATGTCACTGAAACTTTACGAACAACATATGAATGAGCTACTTCATCATTCGTTATTTGAACTGAGTCAATAGCTGTTTGTTGTTTGTTGTGTGCGAAAAATTTAAATCCAGTTTTCTGTAAAGTAAAAAATCTGAATTTAATGAATTTTAAGAAACGTACTTGGAAAAGTAAAATAAACACCTAGTAGCAAGAAAACATAAAAGTTCCTTATATGAACCCTTAGCATGTCAATTTTAAAATTTAATAACAAAATATTAGTTAGAAAAAGATAAATCATTTGATACACTTACATGCACACATGGACAATCAAATTAATTAATAAAATCCGTATACACTTGAGACGCTTTATAACATAAGTTATACGAATATCAAACGATTATTGTATTACAAATTTCAATGAATAAGAAACTTAATTGATGCGAGTGATTATGGTGATATTAATAATAAAATAAACATAAATTATTAATAAAAACGATTCAAAACACTTGAAAATTTATGAAAAAGATTTACTTCATATGCAGTGTTTGACAATAGACTTTAACCTATTTCTTTTCTTTTTTCTCTATCTTATTTTTTATAGAATAAAATGGATGGTGGAACTGAAGTCAGTTTAGTATCGAAAATCTCGAATTTTCAATTGATTATATTATAAAGTTGTTCAGTATATATAGAATCGATATATCGAAAAAATTGTCCCCGAATTCTTATTGGTTAGAATTCGAGATCCCCCGTGCAGCGCGTAGTTTAAAATAGTAGTCTCTTTTAAATTAAAATACAATAACGATTGTGAAATTAGTTATTTATAAATTTCCGAAAAAGATTACGATTTGTAAGCCGCAGAATTTAGGGTGAATAGATATCACTATTCAAATATCGAGTATTATAATCAATAAGTTTGATAATTATAAGTTATCAATCGAATGGTAATTTAATTATATCAATTAAATAAAAATAAAATTAAGTCGGTGACTAAAATAGTTTTCAGATTAGATTATAATTATTAAATTCTCAATTACAAGTAATTGGTTAAAGAACTTGTAAATATATTTAAGTTACTTATTCCGTAAATTAGCAGAAATTTAATAATATAAATTTAATAAATTATTAATAATGTTATTCGTTGACATAGTGATTATTGCTGAAGAAATGAAAACAATAAAGTTATAAAACAAATTTTTTATTTGAAAATTATTCTTCGTACAATCTTATATAGTGCAATACTAATTATTTATGAAAAAAATTAAATTTTACGCATCTCAATTGCACTTTAGACCCTTATTTTATCTTAAGGATTATAAATCGAGTCACATTTATATTTATAGTTATTATAGTTATAGTTAGAGTACTTATTTAATGTTATAAGTTTTTTACTCTCTTAATATTTAGCATTATTAATATATTATATATTATAATAATTAATAATCAGTCTCAGACTCTATTTGAGTACTTTAATACAACAGTATGTGATCAATTATCAATAAAAGTAAAGAGAGATAAATTATTAATATTTATTATCTTTAGAAAAAAAAAAAAAAAAAAACAAACACTTCATTTTAAAGGTTTGTCTTGTCTTCTACTCTTGTCCACTATTCACTTTTGCGCGCGCAACGTCTGCTAGTAACTATATAATTTAGTGTTTCTAGTTTCTTTAGTAGTTACATTATTTAGTAATTTCTCTATTTCTTTCAGTATATAGTGTAGTGATCCTATAGTAATTTCTCTCTTGATAATTAATTTTTTAAGTATACTATAGTATTTTAATAAGTATAAGTATTAAGTATAATAAATAATAATATAATATAATATTAATTAATTATTAATTAATTTTATAAATATATAATATAATAATATATATATATAATATATATATATATATATATATATATATATATATATATATATATATATCTTCTATTTATATATAAGCGAAATACCACTCACTCACTCGTCACGAGATCTCCGAAACTATTCGCCCGATTCACTTGAAATTTAGCATACTTACTCCATTCGTGATGTAGACGCTCACTAAGAACGGATTTAAGCAATTCCTAGCTATAATGAATTTTTCATCTACCATCACGTATGCTACTCCCTCCCCTCCCTCTCATTCTTCCCCTCCCCTCCCGTGACTTCTTCCCCCTTCCCTATATCTCTCTCTCTTTTTTTTTTTTAGAAAATGTCATTTTGATTCACCAATCTAAGAAACCCATCAAGTGGCACCCATCAATTATAGAACTCACCCCCCCTTCCCCAGCGCAACCACCCACGCTAATCAACCGTTGCCATGGTTACCGTTGTCATGGATACCGTTGCCATGGTTACAGTTGAAATGGATACCGTTGCCATGGTTACCGTTGTCATGGTTACCGTTGCAATGGATAAAGTTGCCAAGGTTACCATTGCCATGGTTACAGTTGCAATGGTTACCGTTGTTATAACAACTGTTAAAATGAATAAATTGTAATAACAAATTCGGTTGTAAACTTAATTCAGAGGAATGATTAGAATAAAAGTAGAAAGTTACTAAATACAAATATTCTATAGAATTATTATTCAACAGTATTATTCTATACAATGTTAGGCAAATACATCGATTTTTATCGATTGATTGTTGGGACAATAGGAATTTATAATCATACTTTTTTTAAGAAAGAATAGCTTAATCATTAATAACTGAAATAGTTAATATGTATTGGAATGATCATGAAGGATGAACTCCATTATATCATAAAACAGATAAATATAACATAAATATTAATGTTGATATTTTTTAAATGATTATACTGATTTTAATGATTAAAATTAAAATGGTAAATTGTGTTTGATGTATTGTAACAGGGTAAAATTACCCTTAATCGATAAGTCACCGGATATCGATAATTATTCGACATAGCACTGGCGCGTCTCGATCTTCGGGCCTAAAGGCGGAATAGGAGGGGGTGAGTTTGGGTTAAAATAGGTGAGCCGTGCAGTGGGGAAAGGGAGAAGTAGTGTGACCGCCAGACTTGGTGCCACGGAAATCAAGAAGGACCGATCCCCGGAGTAGTGACGAGACGAAGGAAGCCAACTACAACTAGGACTTCATCCTCAACGAGTGAGTTGGATCATCGTTTTGTTCGTCAAGGTATCAATTGTTGCTCTGTGGGAGAGAAGTGGACCGCGGTTTACCGAATACCCAGTTACTTCTCCTAATTAATCAATTGGATCGTTAATCGACATAAAATATTAATAAATTAATTGTGGAACATTGCTAGTTTTGAATTTGGTGATTTTCATGGGGGTTTATACCCGAAGATCACTCAATCGACCTTGCGGGAAATTTTAATAATAACTAAAATTATCAATCAGTTAATTAACATCTGATAATTCGTTAAAATTGTTTTTATAATAATTGACTTAGTAAAATTGATTGATTTTGTCATGGAAAAAAATCGACAAATTTTGATTCGTGGAATTTAAGTCAAGCGTCAATTTTTGTGTCGCAGTAAATTCCAATACCCAAGGTCAAGCGAAACAGCTAGCAAATATTCTAGCAATCAAAGTGGAATATCTCAATTGTGTCAAATTTTTATGTGATAAAACTAGAAGAGAATTGTCGATAATATTTTATATTAAGAATTAATTATTATGAATATTTTATATTAAGAAAATTAGTAAGAGTTAATTATCGAGGATAAGAAAGATTGGAAAATTAGTGAATATTTTATATTAGGAAAATTATTAGTTGAGATTATTATAGAGTAGAAGAATTTTAAGTATATTAGGAATTTTAGTTAGAATTTTATATTGTAAAATTATTTTATGTCGTGATAAATTTAGAAAATTTTGGGATTAAGTCCGTGAAGGAGTTAAATTAAAATTACTGAAGTTGATAATTATCGGTTTGGATTAAGTCCTAGGAATCAATTAAGTGAGCCAAAATTGTCATAGTGAAAGTTTAGTCAGAATTAATTAATTAAACTTGTGTTAATAATTTTGAACGTGATTGAGCATTTTATATTGTAATAGCTAGTTGAAAATTGATTGTAAGTTGAAAATAGTCATTTTATTAATTTTCTAATGATTGAATAATTTAATTTAAATATTTAATTGAAATTAATTACATTTGATTTTATTTAAAATAAAATTCAATTAAGCAAAGTGTGGGTTATGTGTGTGTAAAGATTAGTGTGGGTTATGTGTGTGTAAAGATTAGAGTGGGTAATGTGTGATAGAGAGTGTTAATAGTGTCAAATTGGCAGTTAGTTAGTTAGTAGACGACCTCTGTGCAATGCTGTATTTGTCCAGAGTGAAGAGTCGTCTGGTTAGCCGTTGAGTTAGGCTATAGTTTTTAAGTTCAGTTAGTTATAGTGTGTGAGTGAGCGCTTAAATTGTTAAGTTTGTTAATTATTTTGATTGTTAATAAATATTGATCAATCTTGTTAATTAAAATTTTATTATTCAACAGCACCTTCCTCCACTCTCTCTACCCTAGATTAAGTACTCTCAGCTCTGGTCCGGTTCCAGGAACCGTGATTAAAAATCCTGGTGGCGCCCTAATAATTATATTGTTTGTTTAGTTTTGTTTATTATTTATAAAATTGATTAGGGGCCAACCTGAGCAGGTAAAACTGTTACATTGGCGCCCAACTTCTTAAAAACCCCATAGAGAGAGAATGGAAGTTGTTGAGTAATAAATTTTTAATTAATTAATTAAAAATATATTATTCAATCATTAGAAAATATTTTTTCTATTATTCAAAAAATTTTTTAATTAAATTAGATAAGTGCGTTAGTGAGTGTCGATAAAATTTTCTTTCTTTTTATAATCCTTGAAATTGAAATTTTAGCATTAATTCAATTCTTATTCAAAATTCTTTTTTAACTTAGAAAAGTGCGTTTAGGAATATTCATAAAATTGTCTTGCTTATAATTTTCCTCGAAATTGTAAATTCATCATAATTTAACTCTTGTTAAAAAAAAAAAAAAAAAAAAAAAAAAAAAAAAAAAAAAAAAAACCATTATCATACAGCTAAACCCAGTAGCTAGTGGTAGTTTTTTCTACAAGTCACAGCTACTCAGGGTACCAAAGATAATCACCAATACATTCAAACCCGGTAGTCGAAATAAGTCGAAATATTTTCTCTTTTAATAAGGATTAAAATACTTATCGATTTCGACTACCTCGGGTAATTTTATTCCTCATTTTTGAGGAGCTTACTTGAAAAATTTCGACAATTACTTTTCAAAAGAATTTTTAATTCTACTTAAATTAAATTTAACAAAAAAAAAAAAAAAAAAAAAAAATTCTCCTTTCATATAGAGAATTATAATTAAATTTTATTTTAGCAAATTTATAAAATCTTTTTCTTTAGAATAAATTCTTTTGGCTTTTGAAATTTGTTTCTAGATAAAATTTTCTTTTATTGTCTCTGAATAAAAATTTGACAATTGTACTACAACATCCTAAAGTACTTTTCAAAAGAAATTTTAACATATAATCTTTAAAAGAATTTTTATCCTACTGAAAATAAATTTAACAAAAATTTCTTTTCTTTCATAGAGGATTACAATTAATTCTTATTTAGCAAAATTTATAAAATCTTTTCTTCTTTTGAACAAATTCCTTTAGTTTTTCAAATTTATATCAATATATTTTATTTTCTCCAAATTATAGTTTAGTCAAATTTGGATACGTAGATTGAAACATTCTAAATAATAAGTTTATTGTCGTGTTTCAACAGTGAGACTCTTCATATCGGAGAAATAAATTTGTGAATTGTAAAACAAATGAATCGCCCAAGTGGACCGAGAACCAGGTCTCAAGGACTCGAAGAGCCTGAAGTTGAGGCTCGACGACTTTCCTTCGGTAGAGGCCGGGGTAGAACATCACCGACTATTACTAATAAACCCGGAACCAATGTTGATCAGAGACCCTTGGGGAGCGAGCTCAAGTACCCGGGTCAGGTGTCATACCTGCACCCATGGGTGAGTCGACTCAATTAAACCCGGGTTATAGACAACATGGGCCCGCGGGAGTAATGTCTTCGGTTCAAAATAACCAACGTGTATCAATAGGCGAGACTCCAGGTACGAGTGGGACAGCGTTGTTCCCTGGAAATCAAAACAGGGCCAGAATCAGCGATATAATTCGAAGAAACACCATCACACCAGCTCCAACCGGTTCCTCAAACTCTTCATTACATTTTGGAGAGGTCGCAGACACGATGAACGAAATAATAGACGACATGGACCGTGAATTCTCCTGGTTACAACACAGACTCCGAGGTGATCCTACAACCATTCAAGCACCTCGAGCACGACTTCAAGGAGTCGAAGAAGCCATAAGAGAGCGAGAGGCACGGGAACAGGCATTGAGAGACCAGTTAAAACAAGAACAAATTCAACGGGAACGTCTCGAACGCCTTCATCAACAACAAGAGCAGGAAATTCGTCAACTTCGTGAACGTGAACGATTGGCCCGAGAGATTTACACAGGGACAGCGCATCTTGGGGTAAATTCGAGTTCTCCTATATACCAACACCTAAATAACCAAGAGACTCGACCAATTGGCTTAACTTCTCGCCCGTTGATTAACACAATAAATCACCAGATTATCAAACAACAAATGTTGAATGTCAAGATGGTTACCGGGGTTTCATACCAGGTAACACTTACATACCACAGGCTAATTATCCTGGGATTTATCCCGATAATTACACACAGAGATTGCCTGGAGGTGACTTCAACGGGTGAACACCAACATTAGACCTGGACACATTTCCTATAACCGTTGGAAGGAAATTAAAGACAGCATACAAATGTCCGGCATTTCCTTTCCTCAAAAGGGTATAACAGCAAACGACTTCGTGAACTCGCTGGAAGCTAGAGCGAGACGTGAGGATTGGAGTGAACCAGAACTAATGAAGGTGATCAGCTACACCCTGAAGGGAGCAGCAGCTCGTTGGGTAGACTCGAACTATTATAGATGGCAAAACTTTGCCCAGTTCAAGCAGGAGTTCCGAAAAGCTTTCGGCAGCCCTGTTACCGACCATCAGATGATCCTGGACATAAGTGAATGAGGATGAATCCTGGGGACAATGCAACGGAGTTCGTGCTCAACGTCCAACAAAAATCAATCGATGGAGATCCTCCACCAGTCCAGGAACAGGTGAACTGTATTCGTAACCACCTAACAGATGAGCTGAGGCTCATGGTCTTCTCCAGGCAAGTCACAACATATGAAGACCTTCTCAACGTATTGCACGAGGCGGCCAGGTGTACCAAGGACTCGAGTAGCAAAAACCAGTCTGTTTCTCAATCTAAAAACACGGATAAGCCTCGCTTTGGAGCTATTCAACATCCCAACGAGGAGATTGAATTTATTGAGGAAATTGTGGAACTCCCTGAGTTCAATAACATGCAATCAAATTCAGGGGAGTATGACAACCGTTATGGAGTCATCAGGTGTCCTAATAACCAGTTTCCAACCAACAAACAATATTTTCGCTCGAGATATTATCCAACACAGCAAACAAATGCCACTCAACCTGGAAACCAACAAGTGCCTGTACAGAATACACTAAATCAAACTGCAAATACCATATCATCAAGACAATATGGAAATCTTCAACAACCAGGACCACAATATTCGAATGCACCGATACCAGACCTAGGTCAAATGTACAATTTAAAATACATTCGTGGACCGAGCCCCTGTTTCAACTGTGGCACACCAGGTCATACATTCGAGTTCTGTCCTGGTCCAAGAAGAGAAGTTTGTAATTTCTGCTATAAAATAGGTCACACCAGGGAAAATTGTCCTTTATCTGCTCTGTGGAATAACCAACCTGGTTCAGCAGCCGTTAATAACGAACCTCCTGTTGAGAAGGTCGTTCAAACAAATCAAAAAAATGTCTAGAGGTAACACGTAAGTTTCCCACGTGTTTACCAGAACAAAGTGAAAACCAGGGAAACAATAATTTCACTGTATTAAACGAAACCAATCTGGATTCATACCCGAGAAAGGACGCGGGAATTAAACCAGTCTTTTCTCGAGGGCCAGATGAGGTAAACAGTGATAACATCCTTAATTCTGCCGCTGAAGAGGATATACAAGAAAGATCAATAGCTAAACCACTCTGTCTAGAGGAGGTAATAAGGGCTATTACCTTATTAGAGGACCCCCTATCGGTTCCTCCTGATGAAGTAATAGAACCCTGTATATCCTTGGTTGAACAAAACTCCGAGAAAAATTCAGCAGCAGAACAAACCTCTGATTCGGAGTGGGAAGACGAAGTCGAGACTCTATGTGAACCAACAACAACGCCAGCTACCTGGGCACCTTCACAAGCTTCATTTATACCTCGAGTACTTCAAGGCAGGCCTCTCTCTGCGTCTTTTATTCAAAGACTGGCTAGTCGACGGATTTCAAACCTGGAAATGGGTCACCACCTGAAAAAACGTCACGTATCCCAATTTCTGTGTGGATATTTGGAGTAAAACTCCAAGGAATACTGGACACAGGCAGTGAGAGGTCTTATATAAATGAAAAGGTGTACCAAGATATCAAACATCTAGCTGCTGGTGAGCTACAAGATGATCAGACCAAGAAGGGAGTGCTTCTTGCTGATCACTCTACTTGCAAAAGTAAGGGTGGAGCCCCCTTCATAATTCAGGTCAGATCGGTAGCTGGAGAACAATATTTGAGTGTTTTACCCGACCTAGGTTACTCCTTGGTCTTGGGGATGGACCTCACAACGAGATTGTGAAAAAAAAAAAAAAAAAAAAAAACCTGGAAAAGACAATAAGCATTTGATGGTTGCCTCTATTGTCAGCTCCGTGGTACAAAAATGAGATTTGCAACTACAGTAGGAACACCTAGCTGCAGTTTGGTGAGGGGGAGGCTGAGATGCTATCTCAAGCTCACGGAGCTGATGACCTATGGAGTCCAAACTGTTCGAACGGAGGCGGGGTCGGAGACGTCTTTTAAGTCAGTTGCGACTTCAACCAACGCTGAGTCATCACATGAGCTTTTAATTGCGCCTAAGCCCAGCCTAAATCCACCTTGGCCTGTACCAATAGCACCTAGAGATCTGATTTTTTTTCTCTTTGAGTATACTATGTCGACAGGATGTCCAAGCGTTATACCCGGACACGTTCGAGAGGTGTCCGAGGGTGCTTGTCCTTGTCAGAAATTTTTTTTCCTTTTGTTCCTGCAAACACGTCGATTAAACCAAGGTCACCAGTGTCTTCCAGGTGGGTGGTTAGTTCACAAGATACAACACACGGCTACGAGAAGAAACCCAACAGCTATGTCCATTGGACCTCGCGGAGGACTGGTAAATTTTTCAATAAACCTCATCCCTTGGTAATTTTGTCTCCATAAGGTCCTGGAGTCCTGAAGAACGAAACGCCCAAGTGCTGGTCTGGTGAGGGGGAGTGTAACAGGGTAAAATTACCCTTAATCGATAAGTCACCGGATATCGATAATTATTCGACATAGCACTGGCGCGTCTCGATCTTCGGGCCTAAAGGCGGAATAGGAGGGGGTGAGTTTGGGTTAAAATAGGTGAGCCGTGCAGTGGAAAGGGAGAAGTAGTGTGACCGCCAGACTTGTGCCACGGAAATCAAGAAGGACCGATCCCCGGAGTAGTGACGAGACGAAGGAAGCCAACTACAACTAGGACTTCATCCTCAACGAGTGAGTTGGATCATCGTTTTGTTCGTCAAGGTATCAATTGTTGCTCTGTGGGAGAGAAGTGGACCGCGGTTTACCGAATACCCAGTTACTTCTCCTAATTAATCAATTGGATCGTTAATCGACATAAAATATTAATAAATTAATTGTGGAACATTTGCTAGTTTTTGAATTTGGTGATTTTCATGGGGGTTTATACCCGAAGATCACTCAATCGACCTTGCGGGAAATTTTAATAATAACTAAAATTATCAATCAGTTAATTAACATCTGATAATTCGTTAAAATTGTTTTTATAATAATTGACTTAGTAAAATTGATTGATTTTGTCATGGGAAAAAAATCGACAAATTTTGATTCGTGGAATTTAAGTCAAGCGTCAATTTTTGTGTCGCAGTAAATTCCAATACCCAAGGTCAAGCGAAACAGCTAGCAAATATTCTAGCAATCAAAGTGGAATATCTCAATTGTGTCAAATTTTTATGTGATAAAACTAGAAGAGAATTGTCGATAATATTTTATATTAAGAATTAATTATTATGAATATTTTATATTAAGAAAATTAGTAAGAGTTAATTATCGAGGATAAGAAAGATTGGAAAATTAGTGAATATTTTATATTAGGAAAATTATTAGTTGAGATTATTATAGAGTAGAAGAATTTTAAGTATATTAGGAATTTTAGTTAGAATTTTATATTGTAAAATTATTTTATGTCGTGATAAATTTAGAAAATTTTGGGATTAAGTCCGTGAAGGAGTTAAATTAAAATTACTGAAGTTGATAATTATCGGTTTGGATTAAGTCCTAGGAATCAATTAAGTGAGCCAAAATTGTCATAGTGAAAGTTTAGTCAGAATTAATTAATTAAACTTGTGTTAATAATTTTGAACGTGATTGAGCATTTTATATTGTAATAGCTAGTTGAAAATTGATTGTAAGTTGAAAATAGTCATTTTATTAATTTTCTAATGATTGAATAATTTAATTTAAATATTTAATTGAAATTAATTACATTTGATTTTATTTAAAATAAAATTCAATTAAGCAAAGTGTGGGTTATGTGTGTGTAAAGATTAGTGTGGGTTATGTGTGTGTAAAGATTAGAGTGGGTAATGTGTGATAGAGAGTGTTAATAGTGTCAAATTGGCAGTTAGTTAGTTAGTAGACGACCTCTGTGCAATGCTGTATTTGTCCAGAGTGAAGAGTCGTCTGGTTAGCCGTTGAGTTAGGCTATAGTTTTTAAGGTAATTAGTTATAGTGTATGAGGGAATTTAGTAAAAATTGTCCCGAGTAGACGACCTCTGTGCAATGCTGTATTTGTCCAGAGTGAAGAGTCGTCTGGTTAGCCGTTGAGTTAGGCTATAGTTTTTAAGGTAGTTAGTTATAGTGTGTGAGGGAATTCAGTAAAAATTGTCCCATAGACGACCTCTGTGCAATGCTGTATTTGTCCAGAGTGAAGAGTCGTCTGGTTAGCCGTTGAGTTAGGCTATAGTTTTAAGTTTCAGTTAGTTATAGTGTGTGAGTGAGCGCTTAAATTGTTAAGTTTGTTAATTATTTTGATTGTTAATAAATATTGATCAATCTTGTTAATTAAAATTTTATTATTCAACAGCACCTTCCTCCACTCTCTCTACCCTAGATTAAGTACTCTCAGCTCTGGTCCGGTTCCAGGAACCGTGATTAAAAATCCTGGTGGCGCCCTAATAATTATATTGTTTGTTTAGTTTTGTTTATTATTTATAAAATTGATTAGGGGCCAACCTGAGCAGGTAAAACTGTTACAGTATCTTCTCTAAAACTTCACAACAATATCGTTAAATTATTATAAAAAAAGGAAGATTTAAGATGTACTCAGAGAAACAAAAATTATAGTGTGGGGTGAGTGTACTATGGCCCACAAGAAAGGTGTTGAGGCTCTTAATCAGACACTTCAAGACATTAGAGAGAATAATCGACTTATGGGTGGGTTGACTATTCTTTTAGCTGGTGACTTCAGACAAACTTTACCTGTTGTACCACGAGGGACACGTGCAGATGAAATTAAAGCCTGCCTAAAATCTTCAATTTTATGGCCTAATATAAAAGTCCTATCGTTGAAAGTTAATATGAGGGTATATCTTCAAAATGACTTGAGAGCGAAAGAGTTTTCAGAATTATTAATTGACATAGGTAACGGAAATCTCACAGAAGAAGAAAGAAAAATAACCATTCCAAGTAACCTTTGTGAAACTGTGGGAGAGTTGATTACTTTGATTGATAGAATATACCCGAATATTCAACGTGGTGCATGAGATAGTTTATCATGGTTAAAAGAAAGAGCTATTCTGACTCCAATAAATGAATCAGCTGATAGGATTAATACCTTACTGATCGAACAACAAACAACTGAACATATGAAGTATGAGTCTGTGGATACAGTCATAGAAATAGAGGAAACTGTTCATTATCCTGTTCAGTGTGGCCAGATCGTGCGATTTTTTTACCCCCATTTTGTACCGCTTTCAATGTAGTCAGATGAGAGTGTCCTACAAAGTGGGGGTAAAAAAATCGCACGATCTGGCCACACTGATCCTGTTGAGTTTCTGCATACATTTAACCCGCCAGGCATACCACCTCATATTCTTCATCTGAAGATTGGTACACCGATAATGTTGTTGGGTAACTTGAATCCTCCCAAATTGTGTAATGGCACCAGACTACAGGTAAAAACTCTGTGGAAAAATTTAATTGAAGCGACCATTTTTACAGGAAAGTATGACGGAGAAAATGTATTCATTCCAAGAATACCTTCGATTCCATTAGATTATCATTTTAAATTTAAGCGTTTGCAGTTTCCAGTTAGAGTTTGCTTCGCGATGACTATTAATAAAGCTCAAGGGCAGAGTTTAAAATTAGCTGGTGTAGATTTACAAAGTGACTGTTTTTCCCATGGTCAATTTTATGTAGCATGTTCAAGAGTAAGTTCCTCTGAATATCTCATCATTCTTCAACCAGAGAAGCCAACGAAGAATGTTGTATATAAAGAAGTTTTAAACATGTAAGTACATTATTATAGATTTTATATATTTTTAACAATTATTATAAGTAATCATATGATAATAATATGTTCTTAAATGTAATAATTGAAAGAAATAAATTAATGTGATAAAAAATAAAAATTTCGTTGATATTTATGAAAATTGCCATACATAAAAAATTAAGAACATCAAAGTGAAATTTACTAAAAAATATAACTCAATGGGTTTGAAATAATAAAAAAAAAATATAATACATATTTATTTTCATGTTGGTAATTTTTACATGGTTTAGGCCTACTGGGGACCCGCCATGTAAAATAATGGGAACGCTTCTTACTACACAGTACCTCATGGGTGATGCGGAAATCTATGTAATGACAGATTTAATGACTAACTGACCCATTGATTGATTGATTGATTATTAATAATAAAATACTTTTCTCTTATATTTAATACTTGCTAACACCGGTCATCACAAACAATCACTTTTCTCTAATTCAAAATTTATATTCATTATCTTTTTGAAATTAATCATTTTGTTTATATTTTTCGTCTAGGTTACACCATAAAATTTTATTGTATGCCCAGCGAAGCGGGCGGGTATCAGCTAGTATATATATATATATAATTAATAAATAATAAATATTATGTTATATTATATTAAATATATTATAGTTACGTGAATTCGACCAATCATATTACAAATCGTTTGAGTACACTATATATGTATATTTATATAAATTCGACCAATCACGTTACGAATAGTTTGCGGACAACATATATTTACCTATTTTTTATCTAAATTAAGGAATAGGATAAAAAAAAAAGTAATATTTACATCATTATGTTTAATATACAAATTATAATATTTTTATACAATTGTTTGAACCATAGTAGAATAGAAATATGTATATTTGTATAATTTAAGTATTTTATAAAATAAATTTATTATTAAGTATTAAATTTAACTATTTTTATAAAATTGTAAGAAAATTTTAGTTATTAGAAAGAAAAAATAAACAAAATCATTTCATAATTTTATAAATAAAATTATGAATATTTATTTTTAATAATAATGACTGATGTAAAATATTATTATTGTTAAAATTTCTTGGGTTATCCTAACCTTATAAACAGGTGCGGATAACATGGTTGAGTGCCGACCGGGCGCGTCCCCGGATGGCGGATAGGGGGGCCAAGGTCTTGGGAAAACCTGGACTCCTTACAATAGGAGACAGGGGCCTCCGTTCAGGCCCATGCCTGCAGTGGCCTCAGGAAGCCCAACCGGAGTAAAACCTGGTCTGGGACGACTGAGGCCCTGCCGCGGACCAACTCCCCAAAGCTAAGGTGGAAGCAATCGTGACGATGGCTGAATGGCACTAGGGTATAGTGTCGCGAACGATGCCCTTGGGGCACCAGGCGCAACCTCATTGTATTTAGCGCCTTCCGTCGGCATTTTAGGCTCTGCTGACGGTGACTTTTATTTGCTGACTACGCGTGGGACCAAAAATGGATAACACTAATTTAAAAACAAGCGAACTGGGGGATTCTCTAGTGAACCCCAGTCTGTCCATGCAAATGGACATAACGGAGGAGACATAGGGCCCTAAAGGGAACAGTGAATCCTCTTCTGAAAGTGGGTGGAGGAGCAAGAGCAGCGGTGCGGCGAAGAGACGGGCCCTCAAAGCCAAATTGGCTAAGAGGAACCAGACTTTAGTGCAGGGCTGCGGGGCTACTCCTCCCATAAACTCTACGGCCAAAGGAAAGGGGGAGTCCCCGGCGATTGGCAACAAAAGGCCAAGATCCGAGGGTCAAACCCCACCGGAAGCCAAAAACAAAGCCAAAAAGGGCAAGGTGGCTCACAGGCCGAGTGGTTTCAGCGATGCTGTACGGGCAGGCATGAAGGTGGCAATAACAACTTCGGGCTACTCAGAGGTACTGCTGAGCCAAGAGACCAGCGACCTGGTAACACAGGCGATCGTCGGGGAGTTGGATGCTGTCCCTACGGGGCTAGCAGTCCCCTGCTTCGATGGTTGTCGGTGCGAACAGGGAGCATTATGGGTCACCTGTGCCGACAAACAAGAGTGGGTCCTGAAGACGGTCCCAACTCTTAAAGTCAAGGAGGGCCTCACTCTCCAAATGTTGGAGAAAGAGGCACTCACGAAACTTAAAAAATTAACAGCGGTCCTGGGGACTAACGAGGAGAACGGAGTCATCCTCCGGAGGCTCGCTCGACAAAACCCGGGACTCAATTCTCCAATTTGGAGAGTCTGAGACAGGCGGGTCGTCGGAAAGACTGTCCACCTGGTTCTGGGAGTGGACCAGAAGTCACTGGCGGAACTCTCAGGTTGTAACCACCAACCCCACTTTGGACTGAGTAGGGCCTGTTTCTACGAGGCACAACTTAAGTCCGGAGGGGCGAAAGAGGGTACTGCCGGGGCCACTGAGGCGACGTCAGGGGCCAGGCTCCCCGAAGGGAAACCACCTGCAAAAGAAGCCGAGGTGAACAAAACCATCGAAGTCGAGGTCACCCCGGCTTCCCCGAAAGGACAGGAGGCTCCGGGCGCTGGAGCCCCTTCAGAGAAGAACCGCAAGGACTTCAAAGAGAGGGCACAACCAGTAGAACCGAAGTTCTCCTCCTCCTTACTGACTCAGGACAAAGGGCTCCTGATCAGACCGGCACGTCTCCTGGTTAGGAGTGCCTCCGAAGGAGATGGTTCGATTCCGGAAGAGCGATCCAGCTCCAGAGGAAGACCTACTAAGGCGGAGACGTTAGCTAAAGAGGGGGCCAGGGATCTTAAGCTGGGGAAACAATCTTCCCTTGCTCAGACCCTGGCCAAACTCGATAAGGGGTCCGACAACCCAGACAAGTCGGACACCGAAGACAAGAAGGGAGTAGATGGACACTAAAATGTCCCCTTCCTCCTTGTTATCCCACAATCCTTTCCCCAACCTTCCTTTCCCCTCTTCCCATAGATCAGAGCTCTTCAAGGTGGAGAAATCCATCACCGGCTGGGCTCACTTCATGCTTCGAACAAGAATAGTGACTACCGGTCTTAGTGATACTAAAGTCCGGGCCCGAGTGAGGAGGGGCTGCCCGCAAGGCGGAGTAACATCTCCCCTCATGTGGACATTAGTCATTAACGAGCTCCTTGTGAAGCTAGAAAATCTAGGAGTGCATGCGGTGGGCTATGCTGATGATATCGTACTGATGGTCAGAAGCTCTAGCTCAGCAGAGATGAGATGGAGAACACAACGAGCTCTAGATCTCATACAGAAATGGCGCACCGAAAAATCTCTAAGGGTTAATCCCACCAAAACAGAGATGGTGCTCTTTACCAAAAAGAGGAAGCTAAAAATCATGGCACCCTCAATCTTTGGCGTGGAGCTTAAATTCTCAAAAGAGGTACGCTATCTAGGGGTAACTCTGGATAGTAAGCTCAGCTGGAATAGTCATATCTAAAAGCAGACCCGGAAAGCAACTGCCACTTTCTGGGCATGTAGAAGAACATTTGGCACAACATGGGGCCTGAGACCGAAATTGATAAAGTGGATTTACACTGCAATTCTGGTACCTCAGCTCACCTTCGGCTCTGTGGTGTGGTGGCCTTCGATTAAGAAGAACATCAACATCAAGGCACTCTCTAAGGTCTATAGACCTGCATTGCTAGGGATAACTGGAGCTCTAAGAACCACAGCAACCCTAGCAATGGGGACACTCCTGAACCTGGAGCCCCCACATATCACTGCAGAAGCTTGTAATAGGGTAAAATTACCCTTAATCGATAAGTCACCGGATATCGATAATTATTCGACATAGCACTGGCGCGTCTCTATCTTCGGGCCTAAAGGGAGAATAGTAGGGGGTGAGTTTGAGTTAAAATAGGTGAGCCGTGCAGTGGAAAAGGGAGAAGTAGTGTGACTGCCAGACTGAGTGCCACGGGAATCAAAAAGGACCGTTCCCGAGAGTAGTGACGAGACGAAGGAAGCCAACTACAACTAGGACTTCATCCTCAACGAGTGAGTTAGATCATCGTTTTGTTCGTCAAGGTATCAATTATTACTCTGTGGGAAAGAAGTGGACCGCAGTTTACCGAATACCCAGTTACTTCTCCTAATTATTTATCAATTGGATCGTTAATCGACGAAAATTTTTATTAATTAATTGTGGAATAATTGCTGGTTTAAATTTGGTGATTTTCATGGGGGTCTATACCCGGAGATCACTTAACCGACCTTGTGGGAAAATTTAATAACTAGAAATAATCAATTAATTATTTAACATCCGAAAATTTAGTTAATTTTATTGTAGTAATTTTTATAACAATTAACTTAGTAAAATCGATTGATTTTATCGTTGAAAAAGATCGACAAATTTGTATTCGTGGAATTTTAGTCAAGCGTCAATTTTTGTGTCGCAGTAAATTCCAATACCCAAGGTCAAGCAAAACAGCTAGCGAATATTCTAGCAATTAAAAATTGGATATTTCGAATTGGGTCAAATTTTTCATAATTGATAAAATTAGAAGAAAACGATTAATAATATTTTATTAAGAATTAATTATTGATAATATTTTATATTAAGAAAATTATTAAGAATTTTATATTAAGAGTTAATTATTAAGAATATTTTATATTAGGAAAATCATTAAGGATATATTATATTAGGAAGATTATCAGTTGAAGGTAAAATGGATTAGAAAATTATCAAGAATATTAAGTTAGGAATTGATTATTAAAAGTGTTATATTTTAAAATTATTTCGTCAAGTGAAAATTAAGTAAATTTGGGATCAAGTCCGTGATTAATTAAATTAGTTTTTATTCTCGCTTGATAATTATAAGTTTGGATTAAGTCCAAGAAATCAATTCAGTGAGTTAAAATTATCATAGTAAAAGTTTAATCAGAATTAGTTAATTAAACTTATGCTAATAATTTTGAAGTGATTGTAAAGGTTTATATTGTGATTAAGTTAATTCAAGGCATTAAGCCTCTGGTTCTATAGAGATTAGATCAAGGTTAATTGAAATTGATTGTTAAATTGGAATTATTGTTTTTACCAAATACTAATGATTGAATAATTTGAAAAAAATATTGTAATTAAAATTAAATTAAAATCATTTTTAAAAATTGTAAAAATTCAATTAAGCGAAGTGTGAGTTATGTGTGTGAAGAATTGTACGGGTTATGCGTGATAGAGAGTGTTAATAGTGTTAAGTTCGGTAGTCCGGTGGACTTAATTTTAAGTTAAAGTGTGTAAAGTTGAGTTCGTTTTGGTAGTCCGGTGGACTTATAATTTTAAGCTTCGTTTTAGGACAGGTGTGGGAGACCGTTTGTTAGAAAAAGCCCATTAGGTTTAGGACAGGTGTGGGAGATCGTTTGTTAGAAAAAGCCCAATAGGTTTACGACAGGTGTGGGAGACCGATTGTTAGAAAAAGCCCGTCTAGTCATCGTTTCGTCGTTGGAAGGTTCGTTTGTATATATCGTTTATTTCGCAGTTATTCTCCGCTTCGTTAGTTAATAAGTTAATTATAGTGTGTGAGTGAGCGCTCAAATTGTTAAGTTTGTTAATTTTTTTTTATTGTTAATAAATATTGATCAATTTTGTTAAATAAATTTTTATTATTCAACAGCACCTTCCTCCACTCTCTCTACCCTAAGATTAAGTTTTCTCAGCTCTGGACCGGTTCTAGGAACCGTGATTAAAAATCCTGGTGGCGCCCTGATAATTGTATTGTTGTTAGTTTTGTTTATTTATTTATAAAATTGATTAGGGGCCAACCTGAGCAGGTAAAACTGTTACAAGCTCTTGCTATGAAAACAGCAATGAGACTGCACTTCAATGGATACTGGATAAGGACTGGGACGGGACATGCATCAATCCTAAGGGATAGGGGACTTGATAAGTTCCTAATCCAGGGAGGAGACATGAGCCCTCACAGCTACCATTTCAGTCATCACTACAAAGTCCTCATTCCAAGTAGGCAGGACTGGGAAAGAGGAAGCAAGAGCATCCTATCCCCCCCAGGGCTAGTCTGGTATACAGATGGCTCCAAAATGGAAAAGGGGGCAGGAGCTGGCATATACAGCAGTAGACCAAAAACAGAGATTTCTCTGCGGCTGGGAGACACTGCATCGATTTTCCAGACAGAAGTACACGCGATTTGAGCCTGCGTAGAGCACATTTCAAAGCTCAATCACAGGAACTAACACGTCTACATCTGTACTGATAGCTGCGCTGCGCTTCGAGCACTAGAACAAATAGAAGTGTCCTCGAGGCTAGTGCGAAATTGTATAGTTTCGCTGAATGAACTAGCGAAACATAATAAAGTCAAACTCCTGTGGGTACCGAGTCATAGCGGGAACGCAGGAAATGACATAGCAAATGAACTGGCAAAAACGGGGGCTCGCATGAATGACCCCGAACCAATGTTCAATATAGCAGTACCTTTTAGCCTCGTTGAGCAACACACTTGCCAATGGGCCAATGACAGGTTCCGGGAGGTGTGGACAGAGGCAAAAGTTATGAGGCGCACGAGGGCGGTAATAAAGGGATCCTCCAGGACACTGGGTCTGTCCTTGATAGGGCTCGACAAAAAAACACTGAGAAAAAATTGTCGGGTTCATCACAGGACACTGGACCACAGGAAGACATCTGAAGCATATGGGAGTCGCAGAAAACTCTCTATGCTCCAGATGTCTAACAGAGAAAGAAACTCCTCTCCATCTAATCCTCCATTGCGATGAACTAGCAATAGCTCGAGAGAGCATACTAGGATTCCGCGATGGAGAGTCAATCGACGTGCTGGAGATTGGCGTAGGACGGCTGCTTCACTTTTTGAGGCAGACAGGCCTGGCCAACTCTTCAGCAGCATAAAGTAATTGACCCAGGAGGGCTGAGTACAATGGTCAAACAGGACTGAGTGCTTGACCCAATGTCGATTACAACACCCCTCCCCTTCCCCCGCCCCCCATTCAATTCAAATTCAATTGTTAAAATTTTATAAATATTAATTTTTGGATAAATTAATAAATCAATTTTAATTATTGAATAATAAAATTTAAGAATATAATGAATTAATTTTATTTTGAAACAAATATATAAGGGAGAGGTACATTAATTAACGAATGCGTATTTTGATATATTTAAATTATAATTAGTAATGACTTATAAGTATTCAAATTAACGAATTTATTCATATTATTCAAGTTTTTATCAATAAATATGAAAATATTTTATATAAAATTCACAGTATTTATATAAAAATATCAGTAATATTTACATCAATATAATTAATATACAAATTCTAATATTTTTATACAATTAATTTAAACCATTTTTGAAAAGAAAAATGTATGTTTGTATCATTTAAGTATTTTATAAAATAAATTTATTATTAAGTATAAAATTTAACTATTTTTATAAAATTATAGATATTTATTTTTGAAAATAATAATTAATTTAAAATATTGTTATTGTTCAAATTTTATAAATATCTATTTCCAGGTAAATCAATTAATCAATTTTAATTATTAAATAATAAAGTTTAAGAATATAATTAATTAATTTCATTTTGAAATGAATATATAAGAAAGAGGTATATTTATTTTGATTATACAAGTATTTATTGGTAAATCTAGAAATATTTTATATAAAATTTAAAGTATTGATATAAAAATATCAGTAATGTTTACATCATTATGTTTAATATACGAATTATAATATTTTTTTACAATTAATTTAAACCATTTTAGAATAGAAATATGTATGTTTGTACAATTTAGGTATTTTATAAAATAAATTTATTATTAAGTATAAAATTTAACTATTTTTATAAAATTATAATAAAATTTTAATTATTAAAAAAAAAAATAAAAAAATCATTTCATAATTTTATAAATAAAATTATGAATATTTATTTTTAATAATAATAATTAATTTGAAACTTTATTATTGTTAAAATTTTAAAAATATTAATTTTTGGGTAAATTAATTAATTAATTTTAATCATTAAATAATAAAATTCAAGAATATAATTAATTTATTTCATTTTGAAATAAATATATAAGGAAGAGGTATATTTATTAATAAATGCCTATTTTAATATATTTAAATTATAATTAGTAATGACTTATAAGTATTTAAATTAAAGGATTTGTAACGTTGCGGAAGGCTGGAAGGCCTCACCCCGAATATTTATCGAAGTTTCCTCCGGTTGGATAGCTCGCCGGACCCAGAGTTCGTTTGGAGGATCACACAACTACTGCTAACTTTACTAATTTTAATCTTAAAATATATCAAAGTCATGCTTTTATTACTATAGGACTTGGGTTTATTCAACAATCAAACTAATTCAAATAAAATAAGACGTTATTTTATTCAACATTAATAATTAAAGATAAAAGTAATAAAAATAGGTTATTATAATCTCGCGACTTAGACACACCTTACAAATTGAGATATCGTCGTAATAATAGGAATAATAATCATCAAATGACAATAAATAATATGTACAAGCAATATATACAAAACCTTTATACACGTGTTTATGAGAGACGAGCCGCGAGCTCTATACTGAGGACTCACGACGCGTTAGTAGGTAAACAGGGGGATACATGCCCAGTCGATAAAACAGATTTGTGGGTTCGTGATCATGCTAAGTGGGGGATCTACCTTACCAACAGTGGGTATTGTCATCCGCAGATATTGATGCCCTGTTTTACCGAGAGTTTTAGGATATGGTCGAGGTTTTGCCGGTGACGCTGGTGGTGAATTCCGCCGCCATTTTTTAAATCTTACTGTCCGCCATTTTCCCGCCAATTTTTAAAATTTATCCGCTATTTTCCCGCCATTTTGAATCCGTCATCTGGTGGCTGCTATCAGCCATTTGAATCCGCCATCTGGTGGCTGCTATCCGCCATCTGGTGGTTGCTATCTGAAATCTACCATCTGGTCGCTGCTATCCGCCATCTGGTGGTCGATATTTTGAATTTGAATCCACCATTTTGAGTCTGGAATCAACCATTTTGATAAAAAATGCACCTGTGATCTCAGCATCAATAATAGTTGCTTAGATCACAGGTGCATTTTATTGTTCATAATCTGAAAAGGTTTATATATTCAAATTGCATGTATGATGAGTACATGTGAGAAGATACACCATCTGGTGAGGTTTTTGTCAACCTTAGGTTAAAGCCTGTTCAAGGTCGCCTAACTGCGCAGTTTTCTTTGTTCTATTTCTAACTGCGTAGTAGATGACATCATCAAACAAGTCTAAACCTGTTTAAGGTCATGTAACTGCGCAGTAGATGACTCATACTGTTCTAACTGCGCAATAGATGGTGCTATCAAACAGGTTTTAGGTAGAGGAGTGAGGGTAACTGCGTAGTATCCTCTGGCTATAAAAGCAGCGCGCTCAAGCTGTACTTCACAAAAACGAAGTACATGTCTCCAGTAAAGTACGAGCTCGTGGTGACTACAAGTTGAAGTACGAGTTCTTGGTGATATACATCTTCTACCTATCAGTATTACTAATTGTATGTATTCATTTACTGTCTAATAAAAATATGAATTAAATGAAGAATCATTTAATCAACTATTACAATTAATTAAAAAATTTTTACAGCAATTAATCATGGATCTTACCAAAATAAATGAGGTTAATTGTCTTACTGGGATTCTTCCTGTTAAGAAAATGAACGAGTTGGAGTTTAATCGAGAATATAAGATTAACGGTATCAAAGCTATTACAACTCAGTATGGAACTAGGATTGTTGCTAATATAAACGATGAATTTAACATTTATCTACCATCAAGAACTATTCAACATCTAAAAGATGATAACTTCATGAAGAGTTTGAATGAATTAATAGATTCAAACTATCTGTTTCTGCGTTATCATGGTGGAAAATATAATAAATTTGAATTTATCAATTCTAGTCTTGATGTAAAAATTACCAGCGGAATTATTTAATCAATAAAATATTAGATTTCGATAGAAATAATTCATTGTTTTTATTTATAACCCTCACATTTTTAATTTAAGATCAATATTTGTAGTTCAAATGTTAATGTAGATATGTCAGGGATTTATTTTTAACTTAAATTCCCGCGCCTCTTACAGTGGTGACATCTACTATTAGTTTAAATTCTACACATCTTACAACAGTCACATATACTATGTTTTATTTATCGCGGGGAATGAGAGTGGTTCAAACCTCCCAGTCCACCGCTACCTTTTACAGTGACACCTTTAGGAGAGTAGTGAAAGGTGTTTTCCAATAGTAACAGTATGCTATTGCTATTAGTCTATACCTGCCACCCTGCGACCATTTACCAATCAGTGGCGCGTCTCAAACTTTATATTAGTTGATAAGTTTGTGTTTATGAAATTTACCTTCTTCTTTCATCGGCCTAATAATAATAATAATCATAATATTAATAATAATAATAATAATAATAATAATAATAATAATAATAATAATAATAATAATAATATTTATAGTTTCATTTATATTTTTATATTCTTATAAATAACGATACATTAAACTATATAAAAATATAAATTATTTTTCGAAATTCTTAAATCAAATTTTTAACAAAACTATTCAAACATTATTTTCCACATCATAAAACCCTTCATCTTTATCAGTCATATTAATAGCTGCAACAACTGCTCGTCTTTGCGCATGGAAATGTACCATCTTCTGAAATAATGCACTTATACAATTTATTCGTTGATAATTATTATCATTAACTTCATTATCAACATCTTTCAGGAAACACCAAGTTAAGCAGTTGTTACTTATACAAATCTTAACTTTCACACCATCTATTGATATTTCCGACTGGTTAATCAAATAATCATCATCATTTAATAGTCTTGTAGCTAGTTCTCGGAAAATGATATTAATAATATCCCCCTCTGATCTAATCCTCAACCAATCATTAGGAATTATTGCACTGTAGCAAAGTTCAAGACCTTTTGATGGATATACTATAATAATAAACGAATAAATGAATAAATAATGATTTTTCATTCAGTTGCAGAACCTTGTTTAAAAATATTCATTACAAATCACTATCATGAGATTTGAATTTTTCAGTAATAATAATAATTTCAACTTATATCTCTAGATATATAATTTACATAGAGCGGATATTTTTAAACAAGGAAATAGTTTTATATTATTATTATAAATTAATAATAACGCACTTGGTACATGTAGTTGTCCTTTCACCACATATTCATCATATAATTGAGGATACATTTCAACCAAAAGATCTCCTGAAAACACATATCGAAGTGGTGTTGGTATGACATCTCCAGGAACTTTGAACCACCAGGATAATTCCTCATGACTTATAATCAGCATCGTTGCAATATCATTGATGGTGATAATAGCTTCATGAAATTGTTCACCTCCTACAATCAAAAGACGAGTTCCTGGATGATCAAATTCCATATCGTGTTTGGATTGATTGCAGACCATTCGATAGGAATAATAATTTCATAACTCAACATATTCCCCATCTTGAAAAAATTCAATACAATTATTACATAAAATAAGTTTACCTTTATAATCCAAAGAAATATTATGTTAAATTATATTCATTCAAATAATTTTCAAATTACCTTTGTTTTTGTTCTTGTTAGTTTCAAATTATAAAATATTCCTAAAAATGATAAATTAATTTATTAATTAACTTATACATAAGTATTATAATAGTTATTATTAATTCATTAAATTATAAGATAAATAGCAGAATAAATTGTAGAAAAACATAACTTACAACGGACTTGCTTCTATTGTTGTCACTATTGTTTTTTACAAGTCTAACGCTTTATAAGTTTAACTCTGTCTATCTTCACATAATTTTCATCTACGCATTATTTTTTTCTTCCTATTAGAAAAAAGTTCTATGATATCAGCCAATAGAAACTCTTAGTCCAAAAATGCATGATGCCAATCGGTTCTTTCATTGAACACACACTATACACACACTATACACAGCCAGCGAGTTGATATTTTTGATGTTAACAAAAATGTTTATAAATGTTGTCATGAAAAATTATTGGATAGATATGATAATCATTTTTTTATTATCTTTGAATCTGAAATTTCATCGAAATTCATCATTTTTTTTCGATTAAAATTTAATCACTGAAAATTCTACTTTAAGGGCTCATTTTGGCGCGTGAAAGCAGCCAGTTCAAAAATATTTGAAAAATTTTTCTAGTTACTATAAATATATAAAATAACATACAACTTTTAATTTAAACAAAATTAATAATAAATAATATGTTAGAAAATATTAGAAAATAATAATTATTATTCATCTTTATTTCAAAATTATTATTTGATAAACTAATGTGAGGTTGATGTGCCCTCTATCGTCGAATCCAAAAATCTTCTATCGATATATTTTTTAAAATCAATACTCACTTTTTATTTTCAAATGACTTTATAAAATAATACATGACTTTTAATTTAAACAAATATTAATAATATTAATTATAAAATATTAGAAAAACAAAAACTGATTATTGATTTTCATAATTAAAAAATCAAAAAACCATTTACGCTATCTACAGGTGTTTATAAGCATTACTATCAGTAACAGTGTTGGAAAAATTATTTAAAAATTTGAATTTAGTAACTAACAATAATTAATTCTATTCTTAATTAAATGTGTTAGGATATAATAATAACAATTATAATTCATTTATTTTAGATTTATTGAGTGCTTACAAACCAATCTTTTAAATTTTTTACATTTTCCAAGGCACATAAATCAGATTGTTATGTCCAAGGGGCGTTTTTAGAGCGGTAGCGTAAACGGTGGAGGTTTGGACTAACGAATTAAAGAATACGCAACGGAGGTTTTAATTCCGTTGTTTTAATTATTTATGTGGGACGTTTTCGAGACATGAATTTACCACGCCTTCGTTTGAGACTGACGGATTTTTATGAGAGTAGATGTACTTACTCTTTGCAGGATTTTTAGTTATTACCGGATCCGTGATTCCGGGGCTGTTGTTAGCGCCTTTTCCTGGATTGGGCCCTCAGATTGGTCCTTGCAGCGGATGGATTAGGATGGAATTGGGCTGCTTATTTTTACGGGCTTCTTATTTTACGAAATGAATTGATTCGAACGAATTTCACTTCTTTTTGATATTTATTTTTATAGATACTAAAACTTTTACACTTTCACAAATATGAATTTTAACGCAATTTAATTAAATGAATTTTATTTATTTGATTGAGCTAACGTCCTCCAGTCCCCCGTAGGGTAAAGTGCGCAAAACTAGCTTTTAAGAAATTTTGAATAACTTACTGACCGGATTCTCGCCTAAGTGCAGAGCAAATTAGAACTTTGAGAATACGACTCTCTAAGATACTTAAAATTAATACGTGGCCTGCCGGTTAAACCGCGTCCAAACTTCCTTTAAGTGCAGTGCAAATTAAAGCAAAGGACTCTACAAGGCACGGGCCCGTCAGTTAAACGCGGAAGTCAAATTAACTGAGCAAAAGACAAGGCGTTGGCTGTTGATCGCCTTTTTAAATACTCGCGGTGCTGAGATTGCAGAAGTCCCCGCTAGTCAACCAGCAGTCGCGTAGCTTATATTTTATTGTGGCTTTCGCGCATGGAGAAGTCTTCCATCTGCGCGGGTGATTTAAATTTAAAGAAAAATTTTGGGGTGGACATAACATTCCCCCGGAAAAGCGAGAAGCTAGTATAGTTTTTCGGTTTTCCTATGGCCACCTTTCCCATAAGCGAGAGCCACTTACAATTTTCGTTTATAATATTCTTAACTTAATGAGAGAGTAGTGATGAGAGTCATCTGGCGCGAATATTTTAATTTTAAATTATATTTTAATTTCGCATTGTATTGCATTGTGTATATTTCGCTGACGAATGATCTTTCTTATCTCTCTTCGTTAGCTTCTCGAGTTCGCGAAGTCGGGTTGAGCGTTAGTATTTTCTCGAGAGTGATAGAGTGTGTGTATTCTACTGGCAAGAGAATGTATTCTACTGGAAGAATTTTGACGGCTACGGTACTTGGTACCAGATGGCCGTAATGGTCTATGGGGAGAGGGTAAGTAAAAAAAAAAGGAAATTATATATATAAAAAAAAAATATATTTGTGTTTTTTTTTTTTTTTTTTTTGAAATTTTGTAAAATAAAAAAGTTTTGTTTTCTTTAGGATTTAAGGAGGGCGGTTCAACTCTTGGCGGAATTGGCGCGCCCCATCTATCCTCACAAAGCCTTATTTTTGGCTTCGTGCTTGGTGGCGTTGTTCGTGTCTTTGCCTCCCGAGGTCGTCGAGGCGGCGACTTTCTTCGGGTTCCAGGAACTGGAGATAGTTGCTGGGGTCCGAAGTTTAGAAGAGGTCCTCGCCCCTAATCACGAAGATATCGACCAATTAAGGGTCGCCCTGATTGAGGCGATCTTTAATGGTTTGGTCGCCAAGGCATAAGGTATGTTATTATAAAATGGTTTGTAGTTATTTTGTATCTTATCTTTCATTCGTTCTTCTTTCTTTTTGTTGCAGGCTAGGCGTATCGGGTGTCGTCGTTTCCGTCGAGAGCTGGACGCATCCTTTATAAATAAATTTAATAAAAAAAAAATATTTTTATTTACTTTTTTTTTATAAAAATTTTTTTGAAAAAGAGAAAAAAAAAATATAAAAAAAAATTTTTTTTTTTTTCCAATTTGGTTTTTCTTTTATTTTATGTTTTTGTATACCTTCTTCCTTCCGAAAAATTTTAATCCCATAAGGTAAGTAGGATAAAATTGAGTAGAATAAGTAAATAAAAAAAATAAAATAAATAGAGTAACTAGAATAAATAAAAAGGAATTATATATAGATAGAAGAAAAGAACTGAAAACGAAAATTATGTATATAAAATATATATATATATATTATGTACGTGTGTGATATTCTTTATGCGTTATAATCATGCGGTAACACAACAGTGGGCGTGGTTTACCGAGAGGCGATCGCGATCGAGCGGGCGTCGGTAAGCTGCTTCCCTTGACCTAGTAGCCCGTTATGATTAACGCTAGATGACTCTCCTTGTTCTCTTAATTACCTATGCTTATTTTACTTGTAGTTATTAAATACTAAGTGTTTAAAATAATCGTATTGAATTATAGAAGGATTTTAGGACTCGAAAAAAAAAAATTTGTATGAGTGACGTTAGCTCTGAAATATGAAAAAAAAATTTTGTATATGGAAATTGTTGGGTATATATATTTAATAATTTGACATAATAGTAATATTAATAGATAATAGTATGATTATATATAATAATTGGTTAAATATATGATATAAATTTAAATTGTGTATAATTGGATTCTTTATATAAGTTTTATATAGATTAAATATAGAATGTAATTAACTAGTTAAATTATTTGATAATATATATATAAAAAAAATTGTATGATATAGATAGTAAAATGGAGGAATGATTTTGGTGGAATTTATAGAAATAAAAAAAATTTTGAAAGAAAAGTTTTCTTATTGAGATTTTGCGCTGTTTCCACTCGTCCCCCCAAGGCCGGGGATAATATTATTTCCGGTCTTGTGAGTCGTAACGCAGCAAAAATTTTTTATAATACGGATAAATTTACTGATTTTCATTATCTATCGACTATTTATTAAGGTAGGGGTTTTATTCAAGTATTTTAGATTAGATTATTTGTTCAAACTGTTGACTCGTTTTTGGCATAAAGAGTTTTTCTATTATTTTTGTAAAATGAAATTATACAGGAGAGAAAGGATTCTATTATAATTTTAAAGTTATTTCTAACTTTTTCCGCAAAGAAGTCATCAGTTTGTTTAACAATTCTTTAATCTATGGGCTTAAGTTCTATGTTCGATGATGTTGATGTCGATGTTTTTTTTTTTTTTTTTTTTTTTTAGATCGGTGATTTGTAGTCTCTCAGTCGGAACGTTTTCGGTTTCTTTGGTGTTTTGACGATCTCTGGAGCTTCTTTGGTTGTTATTTTAGCTTTCATGGAGACGTTCATCTCGTTGTCGACATCGGTTCCTGTTGGAAGTGGTTCGTTGGCTTCTGGCAGGCTTGATGATTTTTCTTCGAATGCTTTCAGTTCGATTACGACTGGTTTTTCGTCTTTTCTGCTGGTCTGGCGAGGTTTCAGTAGAAATCGGCGGACAGTTTTTTGTATGGCCATCCCCCAATTATAAGTGATATTATTCCAACAGTTGATACTGTTCCTATAGTTATCTTCCGACTAATTTCTTCTTTTTGATGATCCAGGGCAATTAGTGACATTTTCTCTTCGTTTTCTTCCAATCCTTGGCCCCAAGGTTCGAATTTGTCGATAATCGTAGTGGATCTTGATTCTGTGCGAACAAATTTGGAGCTGCGTTGTTGGTTTTCAGGCTCGAGTTTAACGTTTCTAAGGATAGGTTAAAACTCGGGGCAATAAGGTCTATCTTTGTTGATTCTCTGGCAATCCCACGAATAGTGTATTCGTTACACGTCACTTGACATCCCTGCTGGATGTGTATCAAGCCAGTCCCATTAATTACCTGATTGTCGGCAGTTAGTTTTGGGCATCTTGATTGAATATTTTCCTGCTTGCATGTCGAATATGCCCAGGTGTTTTTCTCGTTCATCTTTATCCAAGTTAATTTGCACTTTGGAATTATTCTTATATTACAATTTCGTAAGTTTTTGGTTTTCGGATTCATTAATAATTCCATTTCGCATTCTACCTCGTTCGCCAACTTGGTTGTTTTGGGCGGGAGGTCCGGTGGGCATGCCATGTCTGGTCCGATGGGCTTGCAGCTGTTGATATAATCTTGTTCCGCGAGAAAATATTCATCAAACGATGGTTCTGACACGAGGTATTTCGATGTTGGTTGAATTGTTAATGTTGATATTTGGTCTCCAATTCTCTCGGGCTTGGGAAGTGATTTTAGCTCATATGCTAGCCATGGCGCCTGGTCGAATAGTGGAACTGTAATTATTATCAGGAAATGTCCATTTGTTTTTCCTGTCTCTACCGTGGACACCTTGGCTAGTGTGTTGATGTCCATGTGATTCAGAGGTTGAGGTGGGTTCAACGTCGGATGTTTTTTCATCATATCAGCAGTTGCTCGATGTAGTTGTCTAGCTGACACTGTTAAATAGGTGAGTTTACCCCATTTTGCCTCTTCTATGGTTTTTTCTGCGTTGTTGAGAGTCCTTAGGTGATTGGTCATTAGGTGAATATGCTCATCTGCAGCCATCGAGAATAATTGGCTTCTTTGAAGGTCGCTTAGTTGTTTGTTTACTGCTTGTTTGAGATAAGCTGATGTTCGGGCAATTTCCTTGATTCTCTCGGTTATATTTGCTTCGTGTTTTAGGATTTCGTTTATTTCACTCCTGATGATGTGAGTGTTGTTCTGTGATAAGTGTACTAATTCTCTGTTATTTTGGTATAACTTGTCTATTTCTTTGGTGATGTGTTCCTTGTCACTGTAGTCCATTGTTCCGAACAACTCACGTGCGATTGTGCCTACGAAGCCGAACCAGGGGCTCTTTTGGTGCGGTTTTGTGAGTCTAGTTCCGTTAGTTGAGGATCCTCGAGGAGTTGTCTCAGTCGGTGTTGGGCTTGTTCAATTTCTGTTTGTATTTCTTGGTGGCTATTCACTCTCATATATGACTTACAGATTGAACGGTTAAATTTGTTTGCGCATATTTCGAAGGCCTCCCAGAGCGTTTGGTTGGCATGTGGGTACAAATTCACTAGTTTTTCGATGTTGATTGAGCTGATGAGTTGCCATTCCTCGCGGATTAGGTGTATTTTCTTGAATGGATCGTAGAGCAGACCTGGGTTGGCTTCCATTGGTTGTATTCTCGTTTCTCCTGCGCTCCATGCCAGGTATCCCAGTCCCAGGAAGAGAAATAGTACGGTGTTCATGTTTAAGTTGTATTGGTTTTATATATTTCTTCTGAAACAAGCAACTTGGGTTTCTTTTTAGTCAAATTTTTCGCGGCTGGCTGGTTTAGCCTTATTCGGGTGGAGTAATTTCCGTTTCCCGTTTTCTTTTTCTATTATTAAATTTCCCATTTCATTTATTTCGACTATTTCGTATGGACCGGTATAATAAAGGTCTAATTTATTTTTCTAGGTTCCTTTAACGTGTATATAAGGTCTCCTACACTAAATTTTGCAGGGTGTATATGTTTGTCGAATCGGATTTTAGACTCGTGTTTAGCTCTCGTTAAATTTTCCGCAGCTATTCGTTGAATTTCGGAAATTCGACTAATTAAGTCTGCTAGATAATCGTTATATGATTCGATTTTACTAAAGTCTGGAAATTGAGTTGGACTTCGAGCTTTTCTTCCATACAAAATTTCGTATGGTGTAAATTTTGTGGATGTGTGCACGGTGGTGTTATAATTTAACATTGCCATTGGGACATACCGATCCCAGTTACTGAATTTATCTGCATAAGCCCGGAGGTAGTCGACTAAAGGCTGGTGAGATCGTTCCAAGGCTCCGTTCGATTGTGGATAGTAGGAAGAAGTTGTTATTCTTTGATTTCAAGCGCTTTGCAGCTGTTGAATTAATTTACTTGTAAATGAGGTGCCCTTATCTGATAGAATTACGCGAGGGCACCCATAAAGGCGATATAATGATTTAATAGCATCTGCAACAGTTACTGCTCTGATATCAGGGAGAGGAACTGCCGCAGCTGCTTGAAAAATTATCCTGGATCGTTAGGATGTGTACGTTTCCGTCAGGTGTCATGGGTAGGGGCCCTACTGTGTCTATACTGATTTTTTCGAAAGGTTCGAAAGGTGTATCGGTGATAGACATAGGCTGTTTTGTTTTTATTCGTGTGAGTTTATTTTTCTGGCATATCTCGCATGCTCGAATATAGTTATAGATTTTATCTTTCATTCCTGGCCAGTAATATTTTTCGCGAATACGCCAGTACGTTTTTACTACACCTTTGTGACCCCCTATTAAGCTGTTATGATTTTCTTCAATTATTTTTGTTCGAAGGGATTCGTCTGGTACCTCGATGTTCCCTTCGCACAAGGTAATTGTTATTGGACAGTCTCTTAGTTCGTGTAGTAGATAGGCTTTTATGTCTAAATCGTCAAATTCGTCCCCCTGCTTTGCACAGCGAAGCGAATGAATGTCGTGTTTGTGCATTGCCTGTCGAAGATTTTTCAATCCTTCGATCAGGTTGATTGGATCTATTTTTTCGAAATGTTTTGTTTTGATAAATACCGTAAAGATTTTACAACGACCTAACTTGGTGACGAATACGTCCCCCTTTGTAGGTTTTGAGGCGTTGAGGTCATCGGCATTTATAAATTTTAAGTCTCGAAGCAGTTTCGCTACGGGTTTTATTATCTCACAATCAGCTGCTAAAAAGTGTACTAAGTGGTCTCGGGCATAAGTAAGCCCGTCTCGGCTGATTGAAAATTTGATTTTTGTGTCGGGCCCCTTTGGTGGTATACTTTCGTCTGAGCTCGAGGGTGAAGATATTTTTGGTCGATGGCGCCTTTCAGCAAAAATATATTCAGCCTCTTCGGAAGTTGGAGGGTCATAGGCGATGAAGGGTGGTCCGAATCGGCGGTTCCTTACGTCATCCCCCACTGTAATAATCCCGCTTGTAGTTGGTATGTCGCTGGATTCATTTGGATCACTAGAATTTTGTGAATTGTCGCGCGATTTATTTTCGTGATTATTATTTTGTGAATTTATTAATTCCGGTAAATTTGAAGATTTTTCTATCGATTTATCCCGCTCAGGATCGATAAGGGTGTTATTGGTTTCGGCCGGTTCGGTTTCGGTTGATTCATTTATTCCTTTACCGTTTTGGTCCACGATTTGGCCGCTCGCATGGTCGTAACGTATACCCATGGCCGCTAGATTGTCGGGGATGAGAACTCTTCCGAATATCGGGGTTCGAGGTTCTGGTCCGTCTCCTAAATATCCCGTGAATTTCGATCGATTTATATTTTGGGGCGTTAAATTATTTTTATTTCTCGTATCTATATTGTCGACAGAAGTTGAAAGCTCTGGTTCTATGATGGTAGGNTATCTTTTGAGGAGTTCATTCGAACATTTCTACTAATTCCTGCGTTGTTCTATCGTTGCTTTTGTGGAAACTCTTGTTGCGCTGTCCTTTTCGGCTTCTTCATCTTTCTGCTCGTCGTCCCCTCCTGGCCAATGTCTGGTGTTTGGTTACTCGTACTTGGTCCTGGGAGGAAAACTTCGTCGTCCCCCTGTTCTTCATTTCCGGCTTCTTGAAGGTCTTCGGATCTTTTCTGAAAGTTATATCTAGATTGCTGGTTTCGTGATAATTTACTTTGGGTGGGACTCGTGTTTTCCAATTTCTCTTTTTCCTAAGTCGAGAGGCAATTGCTCTCTTACATCGGGGGCGCTGCTGATTCGTGGTCTACTTTTAGATCCGAAAGGGCGACCGGGGCGTTTGACCGATTGGATCGCCTCTTCGTCTGAGAGCATTTTGTTTGACCTTTTTCGTTCCGTTAAAGCAGAGATAGGTAACGCTAGAGAGTTATTTTCGGTATTATTATTTGTTGGTTGTTCTGAAGATTCTGGACGTCCTTCTGGGTTGTAAGAGAGTCCTTCCGCGTATTGTTCGGTGATTTTATGGCGGACTACAACGTTAAATTTGTATCTGTTTAATTTAGAGCGCCATTTAGCTTGTCTTTCGGTGACAGTTGCGCTATCCCTCAACCAGGTAACGCAGGGGCTACTGGTTCTTAGCGTGAAATGTTTTTGGAGATACGGTCGGAATTGTTGGATTGCGTAAACTACCGCGAGGCATTGTTTTTCTACGTTCGTATATCGAGTTTCGGTGTCGTGAAATACTCTCGAAAAGCAAGAGACTATCTTTTCTCCATCTCCTTCTGGGTCGTCGTCCCCCTCTGTCGTTGCTTGACTCAGGATTCCAGATATTCCTGAGTCCGACGCATGGACAGCTAGGATGAAGGGTTTGTTAAAATCTGGGTACTTAAGAAATGAGTCCTCGCAGAGGGCATTTTTGATATCGTCAAATGCCGTTTGCGCTTCTTCTGACCATATAAAAGGTTTTGTTTTTCGCGTAAGATCTGTTATGGGCTTAGCCCTTTCCGCGAAATTTTGGGTGAATCTACGATAATAATTGGCGAGTCCCATAAATTTTCTGGCTTCTGTATGATTTCTAGGTCGCGACGCATTTTTGAGCGATGAAATCTTTTTCGGGTCTGGTTTTATGCCCTCTTTCGTTATTACGTGACCTAAGTAATCTACTTCTGGACAGAGAAATTTACATTTTTCAGGTTGGAGAGTGAGACCCGCTTCTCTCAATCTATTGAATAATCTTTGAACTCTCACCCCATGTTCTTCTAGGGTTTTACCATAGCTAACTAAATCGTCGATATAAATAAATAATTCCGTCCCTTTTAACCCGCTTAAGGTGGAATCCATCATTCGTTGGAAGATAGATGGAGCGCATTCTAGGCCAAAAGGCATGCAACAATATTCCCAGTGGCCATCTGGGGTCGAAAATGCCGTTTTTGGCGCATCTGCGGGATGCATTGGGACCTGATGGAAACCCATGGCGAGATCGAAGACGCTGAAGAAGTTAGCGTCGCCTAACTGGTCTAAAATATCGATAATTAGAGGTAGAGGATAGGCATCTCCTCTAGTGATTTTATTTAGTTGCCTGAAGTCGATAACCATTCTATATTTTTTTATAGAAGGATCATTAGATTTTTTTGGTACGATCCACAAAGGTGAGTTGTACGGAGAGTTAGATTTTCGAATTATTCCCTGTTTTTCGAGATTTTCGACCTGCCTGGCGATTTCTTCCCGATGTTCTGGGGGAAATCGATACTGTTTTATTCTCACTGGTTCATTGGTGGTGGTTTCAATCCGGCAGGTGAAATTTTTCGAGCAACCCAGCTTGTCTCCGGGAAGATGAAAGACGTCGTGATTGTTTATTATGAGCTCTTGGACTTGCTCTTTTTTTCTTCATTTAGATGACCTAGGGGTATTTTCTGAAGTATGGTCTTAATGCGTACTTCCGGATTGGCTATACGACTAGAATTTTCGATGGAAGGGTCATCGACTCGTCCCCGTCTGAACTAGGGTTACTGAACTCGAAATCTTCGAGTGCTTGGGGTCCGATGTCTATGTCGACTGGATTTGAATTAAGATTAATGACCATACACGTGGCGTAACCGTCCTCTACCTTGACGACGGCCTCTCCTCCAAGGACTCCATCCGGAAGTTTCATTCGAGGGAGATATCCCTCGTTCTTTTCGAAGTCTTGGACTGGTATTGCTACTACCATTTTCATACGAGGTGGTAATGTATAGCTTGAAGAAGGCTTTGTTTTAAGGCTAAAAGAGGTTGTTTTTGTTGGAGAAGATAACAAACCAAAGTTTGGTTGTCATACGAGATTTCAGCTTTTTCGGTTTCAAGGAAATTGTTTCCCAGGATTCCCACTCCGGGGAATGGTAAATCCTCCCGACAAACCTGAAATTCGACTTCGATATTGAGAATTTTCAATTTAACTACTCCTAGGGTCTCAAAGGTACTGTCGCTGAGACCTCGGAATTTCCTAGCTTTTCCGGTGTCGATAATTGTTTCAGGTTTTAACGCGGATACATTGACGAGGCATACATCCCCGCCTGTATCGATGAGGAATCGTTGGTAGTTACCTAGGAGCAGATTACACGAGATATATACCTTTGGCCCAGTTCCTAGAGCGAGGATCTTTTGCTCGGGGAACTTCGTGGGTTGATGATCGGTATTGGTTGAATAGGTCTGTTTTTCATTACTAGAGTATTCCAGTAAAACGAGATAGTTACGCGATTTTGAATGAAAAATTCATTTCCGAGAATAGCTTTATAACCGCCGGGTGGTTTTGGTACGAGATGGAACGTGATTTTAACTCCGAATATTTTGAGACTGGTAGAACCGGTTATAGGCATTGAGCTTGTAGCGATGCCTCCAACTACTCCTGTATTTTCGATGTTACAGAGGGCTTCGTCGCATAGTTCTTCGATGCAGAGTAGGTTAAGGTCAGAACCGGTGTCGAGAAGGGCGTTTACTCCACCTTTTCGAAGTGCTGGATTTCGTAGATGGACTGTAGGGCCTCTTCCTGTAGTTAGACACTTTGGTTCGTTTTCGCTTGGACTCGTAGCTCTCCTGCGGTCATCAATTGAGGGTTCTGTTGTCCTGTTGGTGACGTCAAGTTGTTCTGGATTGGCTGTTGTTCTGGTCTCGGTAGCGACATTGGTTCCGTCATAGTTGATTGATGTTCCAGTACTTGTTTCTGGGAATTTTGTAGAATCGATCGAGGGTATTGATTCTGATAATTTCGATATTGGTCCTTGGATACTGCTGGTAATTGCCGGGAGTCCTCGTTGAAGTAGCCGGAGACTGGAAGGGCATACTCGCCATTGCCTCCGGTTGACGAGCGCCCGATCCGTTTAAAGGATCGTACGCGTCTCGACGTTCTCCTTTTGGGCAGAATGGACAGTTACAGACTATCGTCGGGTCAGATTTGTGCCGTAATTTTGCTTCTTCCGAATCTTCGTCTTCTTCAAAGTGTACCGCTCTTTTTGTAGGACTTGGTACTCCCGGATGATAACGATTTTGGTTATAATTTTGAAAAGGTCGCGGTTGATAATAATTTTGTGTCTTAGGCATATATTGCGTGTTTCGCTCGGTTCCGAACGCGAAAGTAGAGCCTATCATTTGTTGTTCTACTCGGTAACTTGGCCCGTAGTGACTGTCAGGAGCGTAGTCTTCATACGTGTCAGGGAAAGGGTCTTCGTAATAGTCAGTAGTGTGTAATGGTCCGGAGGAGCTTGTCCTTAGAGGTTGACTGTATTCTTGGTATGTTAAAGTACGAGGCAGTTCGCGATAATTACCCCGATCATCATAATCTCGAGAAGGTCTCGGCATTTGCGGGTAATGTCTGTTACCGTCTTGTCTAGATCGTCTGTGAAATTCTACTGAAGGTGGGAGAGTTTCTCCCGGTATGAGTCCGTCGTCTCTCGTAGGTCGTCTACGTTCTGGTCTTCTGTACGCATCGTTTTCAATTGCTTTGTACATATCGTCTAGAGTTTCAGCTCTTTTTATTTTGCATAGGCATCTTAAAAAGTCTGGCAGATATTCGTACAGTGTAGTAGCTGCAGTCTTTTCGAATGTCCGTTTAACTACAGGTCTGTCATCTTCGGGAGCATTGAGTTCGATACGACGAACCATCTCGCTTAAACGATAATAAAAGTCTTCGATATTTTCGGAATCCTTTGGGGTTGCGGCGGCTAAATTTTTCTGCCAGGTGATATATGGGTCGCCCCTTTTGAGTTTTCGGCCTAAAACGAGTAGGATATCTTCAACAGAACTTAGTTCAACATGTTCGATCAGTCTTTTGGCCCGTCCATATAGTTTTTGGGCTACGCGCCGGGCGAAGAAATCTTGCTTATCTACTGGAATGCTCGGTAGCCAATTTCTAACTATTCCGTCGAACAATTCGAAATCTTTTACGGCGTTTGGACCTTCTCCGTTGAAGTAGGGAAGGGCATCATGAAGTTCTTTAGCTAGGGTTTGTATCTGAGCATTAAGGTTTTCCTCGTTTATAGAGGCATCGATACGGAAAGTTCTTCTAGCCATGACTCCAAACGGAAAGTCGTTTGAACAAGGGACGAAAAACTTTCCTGACTCGTCCTCGAAGAGTTCCACGATTACAGGGTGGTCTAATTTGAGGGAAAATTTAGCTATTCCAGGTGAGGTTTGAATTTGAACGAAGTTTTAAGAAGAAAGTTTTCGCTCAAAGAACTCAAAATAAAGAAAAATAAAAAATTGAATTTTATGTGACTTAAATCGCGATGTATTTTTCTCGGTCACTAGGTAAGTGGGTCACAGCTGTAGAGTACAATAACCGGAGAAAAGATTAGTTATCGTGTGTATAGAGTTGTGGTATGTTGAGTACGAACGGATAGACACGGAAGAGTTGAAAGACGGGTGTTTACTATAAACAATTTCAAGATAGTAATAAAAGAAGAATCAAAAAATTTTTTTTTTTTCTTTAGATTGGAATCAGTTTACACCAATGTATAAACGCTAAAGCTTGAAGCTAAATTTAAATTTTGCTTACTTAGCGGAATGTAAGATAGTGAATTAATGTAAGAGTTTTACTTTCTAAGGTTTGAAAAAAAAATATAAAGGATGATCTAAAAAATTTTTTTTTTTTTTTTTTTTTAGCTTCGGGGTGGAGATTTAGGGTCGATTGGATGGAGTTTGTACTCGAACGGCGCCTTGATAGAGGTTTGGGTTTGGCGAATTTTCAATATTGTTTCATAAAGTTCCGCGGCGGCCCTGATGTTTTCTATAATTTTCGGCCCACCAGCTTTTCTATCGGTTACGTTTTTCGCGGGCTTGGTATCTTCTTCCCAATATCTGGTTTCTATCAAGGGGCGGTGATATACCTTGCCGTTGATAAAATCTGAATGAACTTGTTTTAAATGATATCGATAGCCCGAACGTCTATTCTTTCCCATCGGCCTTTTGAGTCTCAAAAAAAATTTCTACAGAATCAAAAGTAAAAATAAAATGTCAATTATTTGGCACGGTAACCGAACGTAAAACAAAAAAATTTCGTAGATAAATTGATTTCCCAAAGAAAAATGATATTTTTTTTTTTCTGATCACGAAAATATAATTCGGTTGTACGGAGAGGGGAGAAACCACTTTCTTACGATTTTCGAAATTGTATGCCCAAAAAAACTATTAATATTACAAACGAGGGGAAAAAGAATTTTTGGGGAAAAATTTTCAACGAAAATATTCAATAAAAAAAAACAATTACATACAAAAATTTTGTTATTCAAATATTAGCATCTCGAGTCAACAGAAATTCCGGAAAAAAAAAATTTTCTTTCTTATTTTGGTGAAACTTTTATTTTTAGCCAGATAAAGTGTGATCGAGGGAAGGTGCTAAATTCAAAGCACCCTTCCCAAGAGTTGAGTTTTGTGAAAGTTTTCTCAGCTAAAGAAAGTGCTCCTCAAGCACCTTTCCAGGACTGGGAAAACTTTCGTGTAAGAGAAGGTGCTAAATTTAAAGCACCCTTCTCGTAATATGTAAGTGTAAATGTAAACGGTTCAAAATAAATTTTAGCCAAAATAAGTCCTTGTTAACTAATTTCTAGAAATAGATTAAAATGATGAAAGACGAAAATAAAATTCTATAAACAAATTTCGAATAATAGAAGTTAAAATAGTATCCGCAAACTGCTTAATCAGTAAACAAAAATTCTTTAAACGGACGTACAATATTTCTGCTGACAAGAGATACACGTGCGAGTTCGCGTGATGCGAGCCGCACCTCGAATAAAGAAACGTCAGCGAATCCTTATTCTATTATTAGATTAAGAAAAGAAAATTATAATAGAAGGTGAAAAAGAAATGATTCTATTTAAAAATTTTTTCCTTTTATAACTCCTTTAAATAAAAATGAAAACTAAATCCTTTAGTGAATTAAAACAATTTTGACGCTAACAAAAATTTGTTAAGCAAAGATTAGAATTTTCTGGAGTTAGTGATATATATGAAAAGATTTTACAATTTTTAATAAGACTTGAAAATTTATAGAATTTAAGAGTAAAAGAAACTGATAAATTTAGTTAAAAAAAGAAAAGAAATTTTAAACTGTCAGAATTAAATAAAGTCAAATTAAAATTTACTTAACAGTGGAATTTACTCGATTTTAATAAGAAATTTAGATAGAAAAAAAAGGAAATTAAATGATTTTTTTTTTTTTTCTTTGAAGGTTTAAATTTTCTCAAACGAAAGTTAAATAATTTCGTGTTCGAATCCCACCGCTGCCACCAGTGTTCTTTATGTTATGTCCAAGGGCGTTTTTAGAGCGGTAGCGTAAACGGTGGAGGTTTGGACTAACGAATTAAAGAATACGCAACGGAGGTTTTAATTCCGTTGTTTTAATTATTTATGTGGGACGTTTTCGAGATATGAATTTACCACGCCTTCGTTTGAGACTGACGGATTTTTATGAGAGTAGATGTACTTACTCTTTGCAGGATTTTTAGTTATTACCGGATCCGTGATTCCGGGGCTGTTGTTAGCGCCTTTTCCTGGATTGGGCCCTCAGATTGGTCCTTGCAGCGGATGGATTAGGATGGAATTGGGCTGCTTATTTTTACGGGCTTCTTATTTTACGAAATGAATTGATTCGAACGAATTTCACTTCTTTTTGATATTTATTTTTATAGACACTAAAACTTTTACACTTTCACAAATATGAATTTTAACGCAATTTAATTAAATGAATTTTATTTATTTGATTGAGCTAACGTCCTCCAGTCCCCCGTAGGGTAAAGTGCGCAAAACTAGCTTTTAAGAAATTTTGAATAACTTACTGACCGGATTCTCGCCTAAGTGCAGAGCAAATTAGAACTTTGAGAATACGACTCTCTAAGATACTTAAAATTAATACGTGGCCTGCCGGTTAAACCGCGTCCAAACTTCCTTTAAGTGCAGTGCAAATTAAAGCAAAGGACTCTACAAGGCACGGGCCCGTCAGTTAAACGCGGAAGTCAAATTAACTGAGCAAAGACAAGGCGTTGGCTGTTGATCGCCTTTTTAAATACTCGCGGTGCTGAGATTGCAGAAGTCCCCGCTAGTCAACCAGCAGTCGCGTAGCTTATATTTTATTGTGGCTTTCGCGCATGGAGAAGTCTTCCATCTGCGCGGGTGATTTAAATTTAAAGAAAAATATTGGGGTGGACATAACAGTCTCTTAGCCAAGACATCACGGAAATCGAATACATAATTCCCCAGATTAACCTGACCCTGGAAACTAGGGTGATTCAAAAAAAAAGAATATTTTTTTTTTCGTTTGGTACTCTGAAAAATAGGTTCCTAGACACCTCTAAGAAAGCCTCTCCAAGCATGAGTTCTTAATTGTAACGGGAAGGTCCTCCTTCTTACAGTTTTCTATTTTTTCTTATTATCAGATAGAAAAATTTATATCTCGCTTCCAACTACTTGAAAAAATATCTTGTTCCTTAGATTTTGTAGGAAATTGAATGCTCTACAAAAAAGGTCTCTTACGATTTTTTCGTAAACCCAACCGTTTAAAAGATATTAACGGTTAAAGTTTGATTATTTTTGGGAAAATTTTTTATTTCTTATGAATTTTATAACTCAATGAAAAAAAATCATTATGAATGATGAAACTCATAGTTTTGTAGGAAATTTACTGCTCTATAAAAATGGTCTCTTATGATTTTTCGATCAAGTTGAGCGTTTACGAGATATTCATCGTCAAACATCAATGCATATCAATTTTTCTAGTTTTTGATCAATAATTCGAAAAATTTCAATTTATTCTGTGAGTTTCAAGGAAATTTAGACAAATTTGAGTTTCTATGAATAGAAATATGTTATGAACTATTTTTTTAATTAGTTTTTTTAGTCTTGGACATGTTTGATTACATTAAAACAAAAAATTAGTGCATTTTTTTAAATATATAATTCAATTTAGTGTGTTTCACATGTGTTTCACTTTTTTATCGAAGAATTTATTTATTTAATTATCAACTGCCATATAATTTTCAATATTTTCAACATAACGGTACACTTTTACTGTAAATAATTTCCTCTATTGCAGTTTGGGTAGTTTTTTCGATGTTCTTTGATAATTTGCAATAAGTATTGGAATTGCTCTTCATTTTTTGTCAAGCATTGATTATACTCACTAACTAATGCAACAGCTCGTTCTGCTGAATCATTAACAACTTTCAATTGGTTAAAGTATTCTTTATTTTCAATGTAACTGTCATTAGTAGGCCACGATTCAATATCTTTATCAAGGAAGTCATATGGTAAATCAAAGATTTTAAAGAGATTTAAAGACTTTTTAGAAACAAAGTCACTCAGACTTTTTTGCGTTAATGAATTCAAATCGTTTTTATCAATTATAAATTTTTTAGCTTTAGAATCTGTACCGTTACGAGTATTAACAGCTCCAACAATATTTTTTTTTACTTCCAATGAAACGGTATCGTCAAATAATGATAAAATGGCAAGTTCATCACTTAAATACCATAAATGCAAAATCATTTTTTCACAAGTTGCTGAAGAAATCAATGAATTGATATTTTTGTACTCGAATAAATTTTTCAAAAACTGCAAGTCATGATTAGCAGCAGTTGTTGCAGAAGTTGATGAAAACCAAGCTTTTAAATACAGTGTAACTATAAATATACAAATTTGCCGAAGACCGTCCAATTCTTTATTAGAAAGTTTAAATTCATTTCTGAATAGAAACATTTTTAAACTGTAAATTGCCTTCGCCATCCACCTAGCATGATGAATTGCACCAGGACGTTTGAAAAAAATTTCTTCTTGAGGCATTTCTCCAAGGAAAATCAACGACAATTCCAACAATTCTTTATAGTCATCTCGGGGTTGTAGTAACTATCAAAAACAATTAAAAATTTGTCAGAAACAAGAAAATTTTTTTTCTTAAAATCGCAGTTAAATCATACCTGTAAGGATTGTGCAATTAAACTAGATATTTCATTTTTTTTATCCAAAATGATATCAGCAACAACAGTATCTTCAATTCCAGATTTATAATTAGTTTTATTTATTTCATCCCATGATTTTTTAAATCTTCCGAACATTGGTACGTTTGGCCCAGATGACACAGGCCAATATACTTCAAATGCACTTCTCAATATGATCTCAAAAATGTGGTGACGACATGGTAACCAGATTAACTCTCTTCCCAAAGTCTTTTCAATTGCCTTACATGTACCGTTATGAATTCCTGTATAAAGAAAATAGATAACTATCGTTAAATTTAATATTTTCAACAAATTGTAGATTATATTTAAAATCCAAATGAGTAAATAATTCTCAATAATTTCAAAAGTGAAATTCAGTAAGCAATAAAAATTAAACTAGAACGTTAATAATTAAATATTTTTTAGATTAAATTATCATTGATAAGTTACCTGTATTAACTGCCGTCGTGTCAAAACACATCGCCTTAACATAATTAGTAATACCCCATTCACTCAATGTCGATAAAATGGCTGATGTTTGATTGTCTGCCGTCCCAGAATTCATTTTTGGAACCCCAAGTAATTGTTCGGTACCAAATGCAGTTAAAATAACTGGTAGCCGTTCCACAGATTTTGATCCAACAAGGTCATTCAGCATTTTTCCGTCCCAATGCACAACGTATTTATCGTGTGTCTTAAAGTTGTCTTTAAGTCCTTTAGCAATGTCTTCTCTTTGAAGCATACGAGCTCGTTGAATTGAACTATAACTGAGCGTTGTATCTTCAATTTTAATACCTACTGCTAGTAAAACCGGAGCAATAATAAACATCGCATTTCTACTGCTGACATTAGCTCGGTCGAGTCCAAAAATGACTTCAGGAGTTAAGACATCAAGTTTTGCTCGTTTTGTCGGAATTGGAGGTTCATACTCTGAATCAGATCCAAAATTTGTAACTCCACTTAATGTATACGTAGAGAACGACTCTGATTTTTCACTTGGAACAATCGCATGACTGGTAGACGGTTGATCTAAGTCTGGAATAAGATCTGTTTTATAAATTAAACGAAGAAAATGTATAGAATTTATTCATTTTGATGACAAATAATTAAGAAAGGACTCCAAAAATTGTCTAGTCAAATGTCATCTAGTCATCTATGAAAAGTTACACTACTACCTGACTTTATAATAATTAAATATCTCAGATACTTACTACTCTCATCTATTCCCATCATAGTTGTGGTTAAGTTTGATACAGGTACATTATTAGAAAGAATCTCTTTATGGGTACCGAATTTTTGATCCAAATACAACTTTCTAATATTATCATCAAGCACTTTTAAGGATTTTTCGCTCACAATGTCGAATAATTGTTCAAGATCAGTCTGAAATTTCATTTCCTTTTGGTTTTGCGCTGAATTCTTTTTATCGAAATTTTTTTGTAATTTTAACCATTGACTGTGATAGCGAAGAAATTTTTTGACTGCATTAGGAGCTCCACTAGTTGGAATCTGATTTTTTCTCCACAGTTCAATAACTTGGTCAACTGAATTTTTAGCACTTTGTTTGATTGAATACTTTAAAATTTTAAGTTGGTAGAAAAACACACGCATAACCTCTTTCACTTTTGGTAACTTACGTTCCGAAATTCTTTGTAGAGGTATTCCGATAAAACGTATTTCTTTATTCATTGTAGGTTAATTGATGATAAATAAATTTATGTGATGATTATAAGACTTATTTAAAATGAATTATTTTATTACGTATTCAAGATGATCAGTTTTAGGAACACTGAAAATACGGTATTAAATGGGTAGATACTGAAGATAGTTGAGAGTAAAAAACATAGATGGCGTTAGTTTCAGAAGACAAACAGAAGAAGAAATGGAATTCAAAACAAAAATCCCCTCGAACGAAAATTTTATGTATATTTTGTGAAAAACAATTTAAAAATACGCACTGAACAAATTTCATAATAATAAATGACAACGCGATTAAGATTTTAAATTATTAAAGATAAAATTTAAAAAAAATATTATTAGAATAAAAACTTTCAAATGAATTTTTGAACAGAAAACATCTATAGGAGTTGCTTTTATAATAAAAACTCAAATTTGTCTAAATTTCCTTGAAACTCACAGAATAAATTGAAATTTTTCGAATTATTGATCAAAAACTAGAAAAATTGATATGCATTGATGTTTGACGATGAATATCTCGTAAACGCTCAACTTGATCGAAAAATCATAAGAGACCATTTTTATAGAGCAGTAAATTTCCTACAAAACTATGAGTTTCATCATTCATAATGATTTTTTTTCATTGAGTTATAAAATTCATAAGAAATAAAAAATTTTCCCAAAAATAATCAAACTTTAACCGTTAATATCTTTTAAACGGTTGGGTTTACGAAAAAATCGTAAGAGACCTTTTTTGTAGAGCATTCAATTTCCTACAAAATCTAAGGAACAAGATATTTTTTCAAGTAGTTGGAAGCGAGATATAAATTTTTCTATCTGATAATAAGAAAAAATAGAAAACTGTAAGAAGGAGGACCTTCCCGTTACAATTAAGAACTCATGCTTGGAGAGGCTTTCTTAGAGGTGTCTAGGAACCTATTTTTCAGAGTACCAAACGAAAAAAAAAATATTCTTTTTTTTTGAATCACCCTACTGGAAACCTTAAATTCAAGTCTAGTAATTCAGACTCCAACTCTGCTACTGAAGGACAGCGAAGATGCAGCAGCAATCACAGATGAATTCGCGCCTTGGGGTCAAGGATTGTCCGAAAACGAAGCAAAGATGTCCCTAATTACACTAGACCACCAAGAAGACAACTTACACAGGAAATTAGCAGTTGGTTCAGCAATCAGCATTCTAGGAATAATCCTCACCGTCGGCGCAGCTTGCAGCTGGAGAATTTTCCCTGGCTACCTACTGGCATGGAGGAAGACCTGGAAAAAAGAAAAGGAACCAATAGAAGGCCCTACTACAGAATTAAATGAAATTATATATACCATCAAGACGCCAGCACCAGAGAAAAGACAGCCACCAGTCTGCCCATCACCCACAACTCAAGCAAGCACTTCAACTTCATCCAAGGACATCTCTACGGATACCGAAGAATTTTCAAAGTCAGGAGTAAAACCTTCCCAACTCAGCAAATTCCAGTCTCCGTGAAGAACAGCAGCAGCTCACAATAAATATCCTAGATAAGTCAATAATATATTAGTTGCTATAAGGAAGAGCAGGTGATTCGTCCTTGGCAGAAGGTATATTAATGAATAATAAATCAAATTCAAAAAAAAAAAAAACCCAAAGACCAGTCACCCGCTAACATAAAAATTTAAGTCATTTAAGACGCGAAATAGAAAAAAAAAAAAAAAAGGAAAATTCGGATTTTGAGATTTCTGTACAAGCATTAATTAATACAAATTTTACCTACTTACGTAAATCGCCAAACACTAGACATAATCCTTTTTCAAATTTTTTTTATATACAATTAAATCCTGATTTCTTTTTCTAATTATCGAAAAGGTCGTTACCTTCAGAAACGTCACCACTGAAAACAGATCTTGACAATCGCTGAATACCCAGCCATTATACAGAAACAGCAACAAACCCTCGATATATAATGGTCACCTATGGGAAAGAGAGAACAGTAAGTTGATGCTAATAACTTTCAAAGAATAAAATCAACTATAAATAATTATCTTTTATCACCATACTTACCTGGCAATCTAATAGGTAATTAGATCACAGAGGATTCAGAACTTTATTTTTACATAAAGATTTCTCCGAAAACTACTGTGTATAAGGAATGAAATAATTTCACAAAAAAAAAAAACGCTCTGAAGCTATTGCACTTCTTACACCGTTCCAACAATAATCCCAGAATCACAGCGAAAAAGATCAGCTTTTTCGACAAAACCGCTAAATCACAAAAGTACGATTTTAATTTTTTCTCTTCTTAAACAAGCTAATAAAAGAGATGTACAGATATCTCGAAGGCGAAATAACAAAAAAAATTTATTTTAAATCGCAGCTACGTCGATACCAAGAGCGAAAATTTTGGACATTTCCGCTCTTGAGGGGACGAGATAGAGCAGCACTTAAATTAAAATTTTTCTAATTGAACTGAATTTTTATAATTTTTTTTATCAGCGTAAATCCTATCACTCTCACTGTATATTATAAGATAAATATTTTTCTTGACAAATGCCACACTTTAAATATATAAGAGAGTAAAATTTCGCTTACGCGGCAAAAATTACATACATCGCACAAATACTATGAAAAAAAAAATAAACTCGAAAATTTAATTACAAATAGAACGAGTTGCTTTAAAATTTTTTTAACAATTATAGGGAAACTTCTATATGAAGCAGCTCTCATTAAATTAAAAACTTATTTACTATTATGCATTCGATTTAATCTAAAATTAATGTTAATAATCATAACTAATTCTAAAACGTCGTGTACCGAGAGATCGACAGAGAAATAGGGCATTGCGAGCCATCTAGTAACGCTTGACAGTAACCTAATTACCGCGGGATCTACTGCACATTGATCAATGAACGGACTAATTACCATATCCGTACTCGGTCGATAATTAGGCAAGTTGTAGCATGTTTTATCCCCTAAGCCGACTACTAGTCTCCCGCGCTACTCCCACGCGCATGCTCGGAGTAAGACCGGTTTACGGAAGATTCACTAACATCTACACAATAAATAATAATAATTAATAATTCATAAATGAATAATTAAATGAGAGTCATAATAATTAATTAACTAATAATGAATAATAACAAAAAAAGGGTAGGGATTGGAAACTTTTTTTTCATTCAAACAAAAAAAAAAAAAACATGCGCAAAAATGCCTAATTACCGACCGTCACTGTAATCGATCTCATACCAACTCCCTATGACCAATGCACTACTCTCTGTCCATCTCCACTATATGAACACCATATGTTAACGTAATTTATATTAAGTAGCAATATCTTTTATTACAAAAATTATATATTCATGATGTAAGTGGTTATCGCTTATAGGTGAGGTAGACATAAGGAAAGCAAGTGGTCATTCTTACCCTCTCGCTTTCCAGGGGAATGTTATGTCCGCCCGAAAATTTTTCTTTTTATTTAAAATTCCCGCTTTAGATAGAAGACCCACCTATGCGCGAAAACCACCTTAAAATTAATATCGTTGCAACTGCCGACTGACCGATGGGGATTTCTGCAAGCTAAGCAGCGGGAACTTTTAAAAGAGGCGGCAACTACCGCCCAACGTCTTTTAACTAATTCAATTCAAGTATCTTTGTTAGCTGGCCCACGTTCGGAGAGGCTTTTGGTTTAATTTGCGCTGCACTTAGATCAAGCGGGTCCCCGTTAATACGGCGAACGTGATAAAATTAAATTCAGGTCTTTTAATTAATTTGCACTGCACTTAGTTAAAGCGGGCCGCCGTCTGTAAGGGCTTTTGTTCTAATTTGCGCCGCACTTAGTTCAAGCGGGTTTCGGTCATCCGGCAGACGTTGTTATGTCCAAGGGCCTTTTTAGAGCGGTAGCGTAAACGGTGGAGGTTTGGACTAACAGTTTAAAGAATACGCAACGGAGGTTTTAATTCCGTGGTTTTAATTATTTATGTGGGACTTTTTCGAGATACGAACTTACCACGCCTCCGTTTGAGACTGACGGATTTTTATGAGAGTAGATGTACTTACTGTTACAGGAACTTTATTGATGGTCAGATCCATGGTTTCAGGGCAGCTGTTAGCGCCGGTTCCTTGATTAGGCCCTTTAGTTGGTTCTCGCAGCGGATGGAGTTGGATGGATTTGGGCTGCTTATTTTAAGGGCTTCTTATCTTATGAAATTAACGAACTCGAATGGAATTTCACTTCTTTTTAAGATTTATTTTTATAAACATTAAAACTTACACTTTCACAAATTGATTTTTAATCGAAATTATATTAATGAATTTTAATTGTTTGAGCTAACGTCCTCCAGTCCCCCGTAGGGTAAAGTGCGCAAATTTAGCTTTTAAAGATATTTTATTTAAACTTATTGCCCGGATTCTCGCCTAAGTGCAGAGCAAATTAGAACTTTGAGATTCCGGTTCTCTAGGATTGTGTTTAATAACTAATACGTGGCCTGCCGGTTGACCCGAGTCTGAAATCGTCTCAAGTGCAGCGCAAATTAAGATAAGGGACTTTTACATGGCACGGGCCCGTCAACTAAACGCGAAAGTCGAATTAATTGAGCAAAGACAAGGCGTTGGCTGTTGATCGCCTTTTTAAATACTCGCAGTGCTGAGATTGCAAAAGTCCCCGCTAGTCAACCAGCAGTCGCGTAGCTTTTATTTTATTGTGGATTTCGCGCATGGAGAAGTCTTCCATCTGCGCGGGTGATTTAAATTTAAAGAAAAATTTTGGGGTGGACATAACATTCCCCCGGAAAAGCGAGAAGCTAGTATAGTTTTTCAGTTTTCCTATGGCCATCATCCCCATAAGCGAGAACCACTTACAATTTTCGATTTGACTTAATATATTTTAATATAATGAAAAGAGTAACAGGAGGAGTCATCTGGTGCTTGTATTTAAATTTAAATTATATTTTAATTCTGCACTGTGTTACATTGTGTATATTTTGCTGACATATGATCTTTCGTATCTCGCTTGCCTCTCGAGTTCGCGAAGCCGGGTTGAGTACCAGTGTCGTCTTAGTCGTGATCGAGAGAGGTTGAGTTTGATTGTATTGTGTTCCCCTTTTTTTTTACAAGGATGTACCCGAGAGAGGAGTGTTTTGAGGGATATGGTACTTGGTACCAATACGTGGTTGCTGTGTTTGGACGATGGGTAAGTTTAGAAAATATTATATAAAAAAAATTTTCTCTCTCCCTTTTTTTTTTGAATTTTGATTTGTTTATTTTTTTTTTTTTTTTTTTTTTTTCAGGATGTGAGGAAGGGCGTTCTCTTGTTGAGGAGGTTGGCGCGACCGATTACCCCGGTCCGGGCACTGCGGTTGGCTTCCCGCCTAGTTGAGGTCTTCGGGCGGCTCCCCCCAGAGGTGGCTAGCGCAGTTACTTATTTCTGCTTAGAGGGCCTCGAGGGCGTTGGGGGACCTTGGGGCCTTGAGGAGGTGATGTCCCCCGAACAACGAGGACCTGGAGCGCTTGGCTGCCGCGTTGACGGAGGCCGTTTTTAATGGTCTCGTCACCGGAGCTTAAGGTGAATTTATTGTTTAGGTCTTCAAATTCACTTTTCTTTCTTCCCCCTTATTTTTTTTTTTTTTTTTAATATTTTTATCCTCATTATCTGCCCTCGTTTTTTTTTCAGGAGTGTCAAGTGTCGAGAAGAATGCGCCGACGTCTGGGCAGCCTTCGTACCGTCGTTGGTGTGATATTATTATGTACTTTTATATATTTTAAATATATTATATTTTCGAGAAAAAAACTTTTTTTTTGTCCTTGTTTTTCTCCCTCCCTTTTTTTTTAAAAAGGTAAGACTGGTTAAAAGGTAAGTAGAGTTTAAATTAATAAGAATAATATAAATGGATAAAAAAGAAAATACGAGAGAAGAATTTGAAACGTAAAATTTTATTAAAATGAGGAGAAGGAATTTTTGAGATAGAATGGAAAATATTTAAGTTTAGGTAGAGGAAAAAGTTTTCTTGAAGGTCGATCTTAAAAGGGTGTAAGCGAGAGAGGAGTGTAATTATAAGTATATGTGTGTACATGTGTGTAAATATGAATACGAAAGAGGGTACAGATATGTATGCGTTGTATGTTATACCCACGTGGTAACACAGCTGTGGGCGTGGCTTGTCGAGAGGCGTCGCGATGGAGCGGGCGTCGGTAAGCTGCTCCGTTTGACTTAGCAGCCCGTTATAATTAACGCTAGGTGACTCTTCTTGTTCTCTTTTTCTTATTTTACTCGTAATTATTAAATATTAAACGTTTAAAATAATTGTTTTAAATAAAAAAAATTTTAGGATTCTAAAAAAAATTTGTATGAGTGACGTTAGCTCTGAAATATAAAAAAAAATTTTTGGATATGGAATTTGTTGGGTATATATTTTTTTATGATTTGACATAATAATAATGTTAATAGATAATAATATGATTAAATATACTAATTGGTTACATATATGTGATAAAAATTTAAATAGTGTATAATTGGATTCTTTATATAAGTTTTATATAGATTAAATATAGAGTGTTTATTAATTAGTTGAATAATTTGATAATATATAGAAAAAAATTTTTGAATGATATAGTGATAGTAAAATGGAAGAACAATTTTTGGTGGAATTTATAGAAATAAAAAAAAATTTTGAATAAGAATCTAGATAAAAAACAATTTTGAGATTTTGCGCTGTTTCCACTCGTCCCCTCAAGGCCGGAGGGAATTTTATCTTCGGTCTTGTGAGTCTTACTGTCGCAAAAATTTTTTGTAAATTAAATGAAAATTTGTCTTACGTTTTACTATCCCTTTTCTTTGGAAACCGTTGGCTCGTTTTTGGCTATTTTAAATTTCATGAGGCAAAATGTCATTGGAAGATTTTTATTATTAATGTTTTACGTTATTAATTTTCGGTTTTCCGCAAATGAGCCATCGGTTTTATGATTAACAACTATTTAATGTTGGTCTTATTTTCTACGATGTTGGTGTTCGATTTGTGTCTAGATCGGTGATTTGTAGTCTCTTAGTCGGAATGTTTTCGACTTCTTTGGTTTCTCGACGGTCTCAGGCGCATCTTCAGTCGTTGTTTGCTTACTCGACGGACTTCCTTTTTCGTTGGTTTCCGATTTCTCTGGAAGTGATTCGTTGACTTTCGACGGTGATGACGTTTTTTCTTCGGCTGTTTTTAGTTCTATAACGACTGGCTTTTTGATTATTTTGTTGTTTTGTCGCGGTTTTAGTAGGCATCGACGAATGAGTTTTTGTATGGCGAACCCACTTATAATGATCGATAATATTCTGATTGTTGATACCGATCCGATGGTTATTTTCTTATTAATTTCTTCTTTTTGGTGATCTAGTGCTATTAATGACATTTTTTCTTCATTTTCTTCTAGCCCTTGACCCCAAGGTTCGAATTTGTCGACGATTGTGGCCGAGTCTGAGGATTTTGTTAGTAGATTGGGAGTTTCGCTGTTAAATTTGATACTCGAGTTCAACGTTTCGAGAGATAGATTGAAGCTCGGTGCGATTATTTATATTTTTGTTGTTTCTCTTGCTGTTTCTTGGATTTTATATTCGTTGCAGTTTGCTTGACATCCTTGTTGTAGGTGTATTAGTCCGGTTCCGTTAATTATGGTGTTTCCGGTTGTCAGTTCTGGGCATTTCCACTGGATGTTTTCCTCTTTACACGTTGAGTATGCCCACGTGTTTTTCTCGTTCATTTTTATCCAAGTTAGTTTACATTTTCTGATTATTCTTACGTTACATTCTCTGAGATTTTCTTTTTTTGTGTTCATGAGTAACTCCATTTCGCAATCTACTTCGTTATATAGTTTTGTTATTTTTGTTGGGATGTCGGTTGGGCAGGCCATATCTAGTCCAATGCGTTTGCAGTTGTTAACGTAGTCTTGTTCGGCGAGGAAGTATTCTTCGAATGCTGGTTCCGTCACTAGATATTTTGACGTAGGTTGAATCGTCAATGTTGATAATTGGTCTCCAATTTTCTCGGCCTTGGGAAGTGATTTTATTTCGTATGCTAGCCATGGCGTCTGATCGAAGAGTGGTACGGTTATTATTATCAGGAAGTGACCGTTCGATTTTCCCGTTTCTATCGTTGATACTTTCGCCAGCGTGCTGATGTCCATGTAGTCCAGAGGTTAGGGCGGATTTAAGGTCGGATGTTTTCTGATCATGTCTGCGGTTGCTTGGTTTAGCTGTTTGGCTGATACTGTTAAATAGGTCAGCTTGCCCCATTTTGCTTCTTCTATGGCTTTTTCTGCATTATTAAGAGTTCTCAGGTGGTTAGTCATCCGGTGAATATTTTCATCGCCTATCATTGAGAATAGTTGGATCCTTTGTAGGTCGGTTATTTGTTTATTTGTTGATTGTTGCAGAGATGCTGAAGTTCTGGCTAATTCTTGATTCGTTGGTTATGTTTGTTTCGTGTTTTAGGATTTCGTTGATTTCGCTTTTAATAATGTGAGTGTCATTTTGGGATAGATGTACAAGTTCTCTGTTATCTTGATATAACTTTTCTAGCTCTTTGGAGATATGTTCCTTGTCGCTGTAGTCCATGGTCCCGAATAGTTTTCGTGCAATTGAGCCTACGAAGCCGAACCACGGTGCTCTTTTTGTGCGGTTCTATGGATGTAATTCTTCAAGTTGAGGATCTTCGAGGAACTGTCTTAGCCGGTGTTTTGCTTGTTCAATTTCAGCATATATTTCCCGGTGTGTTGGTTCTTAGGTACGACATACAGGATGAATGATTGAATTTTAAGGAACATCTCCCATAAGCTTCCAATATATTTTGATTTAGGTTTGGGTAGAGAGTTACTAGTTGTTTGATGTTTATAGAGCTGATTATTTGCCATTCTTCTCTGATGAGGTGGATTCTTTTGAATGGATCGTATAGTAGGCCCGGATTCGCTTCCATTGGTTTTATTTTTACCTCGTCAGCGCCCCACGCCAAGTATCCGATTCCCAGGAGGAGAAGTGGTGCAACGATCATATTTTTTTTTGTAGATTTTAGCGTCTATATATGTGTATATTTACTGAAACAAACAACTTAAGTTCTTTTTAGTCAAAATTTTCGCGGCTGGCTGTTTTAGCCTTATTCGGGTGGAGTAATTTCCGTTTTCCGTTTTCTTTTTCTATTATTAAATTCCCCATTTCGTTTATTTCGACTATTTCGTATGGGCCGGTATAGTAACGATCTAATTTATTTTTTCTAGGTTCTTTTAACGTATATATAAGGTCTCCTACGTTAAATTTTGCCGGGTGTATATGTTTGTCGAATCGGACTTTTGACTCGTGTTTCGCTCTCGTTAAATTTTCCGCGGATATTCGTTGAATTTCGGAAATACGGCTAATTAAATCTGCTAAATAATCGTTATATGTTTCGATTTTACTAAAATTTGGAAATTGAGTCGGGCTACAAGCTTTCCTTCCGTACAAAATTTCATATGGCGTAAATTTCGTGGCCGTATGTACGGTGGTATTATAATTTAAGATTGCCATTGAGACATACCGATCCCAGTTACTGAATTTATCTACGTAAGCCCGAAGGTAGTCGACTAATGACTGGTGAGATCGCTCCAAGGCTCCGTTCGATTGAGGATAGTAAGAAGATGTTGTTATTCTTTGAATTTTCAGCGCTTTGGCTAGTTGTTGGATTAATTTGCTTGTGAATGAGATGCCCTTATCTGATAAATGTTACGTCCAAAATTGGACTCAATAAATTAAATTATTTTCGGCCCAAGCTTTTCAGCCTATAGACCGGGAACGTGTTAAATACTGGATTTTTGTGATTGAATGAATGAGAATTTGTGTAGGTTTTAATTATAATTATATTAAATGTTTAAAATTACAAATGTGAAAGAAAAACAAACAAAATTACAAAGAATTCTTATGGTTGGAAATCTTTACAAGAAATATGATACAGTATAATTTATGGTACCTGATTTGCAGCTTATTAGTTTCACTGATTCTAAACTTTACAATATAAACTTAATTTAAATTTACTAATGAAAACATTAATCGAAAATTGAAAGTATCAGGATATTCGTGAACTGGGTAGTGTGAACTAACGTAGATAATAAGGAAGTGTGTGAACACTGGTAGTTAGTGAGGACTAACGTGGATAATAAGAAAGTGTGAGGACACTTGTTAATTAGTGAGGACACTTGTTACAGAAAAGTGTGTGGACACTTGTAGCTTCTGGAACTGAACTAAAAAAATAACAGGCTACTTTTTTTGAACAAGGCCCCTTTTATCGATGTTTCAAGTTCGGACTTTGGGTTTTTTTGGGGGAAAACTGTGTCCAATCAGGAAACAGTTTCCCGGGGTCCGTTCCCTTTCCCATTACATTTTCCTTAGGGAAAGCGACTGGGTCCCGCCCAAAATACTAGCCTATGTGCGTGCGCACTCACACATACGCTGGCATGTACATTTTGTCCTTCTAGTTTATTAAAAAAAATTACTTGAATTTATTAACATTAGTAATATCGCTAATTGTTTAATTCGCTTAATAGTTAGTGCGCTTCATTCATAATCTAAGTTTTACCATTTTTATTGTTTAAATATTTAAGAATTATGTTAATAATTTCCATTCTATCTTCTATGATAAATTTATGTATTTATAAAATTACAATTAAAATATTTTCCTATTGAATAAAATTATGACGAACCATTGATTTTAATAAACACTTGGTTGTCTATTCTTATTTAAATAATTCAGATGTAAATTTAAATTGATAATTTAATTGATATTTCGAAGTTACAATTTTATTATTTATTTGAATTCTTCCTTAAGAAAAAAATAAGTGTAATGTTTTTAGATAATGATTTCAGCACGTGTTCGTCCAGATTGATTTAGTAATTTTTGAAAATAAAAAAAAAATGATTACGTTTTTATTACTTGACTGTTCTAGGATTATTGGTATTATCTCATTTAATTCAAAATTGATTTAATTTTTGAAATCAGTATAAGTTATTTTGATAAAAGAAATAATTTATTTATAGAATTTTAGTGTTCTTTCTATGGTTAATTTTCGTTAAGTTTCAAATATTATTTTTAAATAGCTGTCGTGCTATAATAAAATTTTGTTTGTCGTAAGTGATAAAGAAAAATTTTAGTTATCCTAAAAGTACATCTGTTAGGCTTACAAATTACTTTAAAACTCCAAAGAGTCGTAGGTACGTAGTCCTATTTCTTTGGGACGCTTTATGGATATTTTATTAACCTATAGAATTAAGATTAAAATCCAATGCGATTTTCTTGGGTTGTTCATTATTTTAATGTCTCCAAGAAAAATGCATCTAGGTAATTTTTTTATAATGTCCTTTTTCGTTTCTATTTGCTTAGGAGTATTTATGTTTAGTTTTATGATAGTCTTAAGTAAAATGTTTCTAGGTAAATTTTAAAATTATAGGGGTTCGTTATCATAAAGGGTCTTTTAAAATTTCGATTGTATTTAGTTAAGATTTCGGAATATTTTTAGAGAATACACAACTCAGATAAAATTTATTGTCAAAAAAATAAATACTGCGCACGTATTTGTTTAAATGCAAGTTATTGATTTGGACGTAACATAAAATTACGCGAGGGCACCCATCAAGCGCGATATAATGATTTAGTAAGGCATCTGCGACGGTTACTGCTCTGATATCAGGGAGGGGAACTGCTGCAGCTGCTTTGAAAAAATTATCTTGAATTGTTAAGATATGTACATTCCCATCAGGGGTCATGGGTAGGGGTCCTACTGTATCTATACTAATTTTCTCAAACGGCTCAAAGGGTGTGTCTGTGATGGACATAGGCTGTTTGTCTTTATTCGCGTGAGCTTATTTTTCTGACAAATCTCGCAAGCTCGGATGTAATTGTAGATATTATCTTTCATTCCTGGCCAGTAATATCTTTCGCGAATGCGCCAATACGTTTTCACTACACCTTTGTGCCGCCTATTAAGCTGTTATGATTTTCTTCTATTATTTTTGTTCGGAGGGATTCGTCTGGTACTCGATATTCCCTTCGCATAAGTTATTGTTATCGGGCAATCTCTTAATTCGTGTGATAAGTAAGCTTGATGTTAAGGTCATCGAACTCATCTCCTGTTTTGCACAGCGGAGTGAGTGAATGTCGTGTTTATGCATCGACTGTCGAAGATTTCTCAATCCTTCGATCAGATCGATTGGGTCTAATTTTTCGAAATGTTTTGTTTTGATGAATACCGTGAAGATTTTACAACGACCTAATTTGGTGACAAATACGTCCCCTTTTGTTGGTTTTGAGGCATGAAGGTCATCAGCATTAATAAATTTTAAGTCGCGGAGCAGTTTCGCTACAGGTTTTATTATTTCGCAGTCGGCCGCTAAGAAATGTACTAAATGGTCTCGGGCATAAGTGAGCCATCTCGGCTGGTTGCAAATTTTATTTTTGTTTCGGGACCTTTTTCGGGTATACTTTCGTCTGAACTAGAGGGTGAAGATATTCTTGGCCGATGACGTCGTTCGGCAAAAATATTTTCAGCTTCTTCGAAAGTTGGAGGGTCATAAGCGACGAAGGGTGGTCCAATCGGCGGTTCCCTACATCATCCCCACTGTTATATTCCCGCTTGTTGTTGACTTATTTTTTTTTATCGAATCGTGGATTTTTCCGGATTATTATTATTTTGTGGATTACTCGATTTAATTTCGTTTGATAAGTTTTCTTTTGGTCTACCGTTCCGGTTCGATAAGGATTTATTCTCGTCGAACGGTTCGGTTTCGATTATTTCGTTTATTCCTTCCGTTTTCGTCTACGATTTGGCGGCTTGCGTGGTCATAACGGATACCCATGGCCGCTAGTTCATCGGGTATGAGAACTCTTCCGAAGATTGGAGTTCGGGGTTCTGGACCGTCTCTTAAATATCCTGTGAATCGGGATTTAATTAGGTTTTGTGGTGTTAGAGAATTTTTATTTAATTGGTTTTCCTTTTTGTCGTGTTGTTGACGACGTTTCTTGTGTTAGCAATTTCTGCTGAGGTTGCAGGCTCCGGTTCTACGATGACGGGGTGTTCCGTTTCGCTGGGATCTTGACTTCTTTCCGTATCTTCTGGGCTGATGTCGCTGCTTGATCCTTCTTCGGGGTCATCGCTGTTGTCTCTAAGAAACTCGTCGACACTAAATTCAGGTGTTGTGTCATCTAAGGAATCTTCTTCGCTTCGCCAGAGTGGAGGCATTTTACTTAGTGATTGGCGGATATTTTTCGCAGTTTCGGAACTAGTTCTTTTCATTTTTGCTAACTCTTGAGGGGTGTAATTAAATATTGCTTCTCTAGACGCTTTTCTCTAGAGCTTTTTCTTTGTAAGAATTTTCCGGTGGGGGTCGTCTTTTAATGATTTCGTCGAACATTTTGATTAATTCTGAGTTTTTCGTCTTTGTTTTTGAGGGATAGTTGTTTCTTTCCTTTGGTCTTATCTTCTTTTTCAGCTTCATCGTCCCCCTCTTGACCCGTATCTGGTTTGTCAATCGTAGAGGGTCCGGGAGTTGAGGCTGGCAAGAAGACTTCGTCGTCCCCGTTCTTCGATTTCGGTTTTCTGCGATTCGGGATCTTCTATGGTTAAATCAAATTGCTATTTTCAAGGTAATTTATTTTGGGTGGGACTCGTGTTTTTCCCATTTCCTTTTTCTAAGACGAGAGGCGATTGTTTCTCTGATTTCGGGGGCGCTGCTGATTCTTGGTCTATTTTTAGATCCGAGAGGGCGACCAGGGCGCTTGACCGATTGAATCGCTTCTTCGTCTGAGAGTATTTTATGAGATTTTTTGTTTTAGTATTATCCGTGATGGGTAGCGCTAAAAAGTTATTTTCCGTAACATTATTTAATACGTTTTCTAAGGGCTCGGGACGACCTTCGGGGTTATATGAGAGTCCTTCAGCGTATTGTTCGGTGATTTTGTGACGGACTACGACATTAAATTTATATCTACTCAGTTTAGACCGCCATTTTGCTTGCCTTTCGGTGATAGTCGTGCTGTCCCTTAGCCAGGTGACGCAAGGGCTGGTTATTAAGGTAAAATGTTTTTGGAGATACGGTCGAAATTGTTGAATAGCGTAAACTACTGCAAGGCATTGTTTTTCAATGTCAGTGTATCGGTTTCGGTGTCGTGAAAGACGCGTGAGACACATGACACTATTTTCTCTCCGTCTCCTTCTAAGTCATCGTCCCCTTCTGTTGTCTGCTGACTGAGGATTCCGGATATCCCTGAGTCTGACGCGCTGACAGCTAGAATGAAGGGTTTATTAAAATCTGGGTATTTAAGAAATGAGTCTTCGCAGAGGGCATTTTTGATATCGTCGAATGCCCTTTGCGCTTCTTCTGTCCATATGAAGGGCTTAGTTTTTCGTGTAAGGTCTGTTATGGGCTTAGCCCTTTCAGCGAAATTTTTGATAAATCTTCGGTAATAATTTGCAAGTCCCATAAATTTCCTGGTTCCGTATGATTTCTAGGTCTCGAGGCATTTTTAAGTGATGAAATCTTTTTCGGGTCTGGTTTTACGCCTTCTTTCGTTATTACGTGACCTAAATAATCTACTTCAGGACAGAGAAATTTACATTTTTCAGGTTGGAGGGTGAGACCAGCTTCTCTCAGTCTGTTGAATAGTCTTTGAACTCTCACCCATGTTCTTGTAGGGTTTTACCATAGCTGACTAAATCATCGATATAAATAAATAATTCTGTCCCTTTTAATCCGCTTAAGGTGGAATCCATCATTCGTTGAAAGATAGATGGAGCGCATTCGAGTCCAAAAGGCATGCAACAATATTCCCAGTGCCCATCTGGGGTGAAAATGCCGTTTTTGGTGCGTCTGCGGGGTGCATTGGGATTTGGTGGAAACCCATGGCGAGATCAAAGACGCTGAAGAAATTAGCGTTGCCTAATTGGTCTAAAATATCGATAATTAGGGGTAAAGGATAGGCATCCCCTCGAGTGATTTTATTTAGTTGCCTAAAGTCGATAACCATTCTGTATTTTTTTATAGAAGGGTCATTAGATTTTTTTGGTACAATCCACAAAGGTGAATTGTACGGAGAGTTAGATTTCCTAATTATCCCTTGTTTTTCGAGATTTTCGACTTGCCTGGCGATTTCTTCCCGATGTTCTGGGGGAAATCGATATTGTTTTATTCTCACCGGTTCGTTGGTGGTGGTTTCTATCCGGCAGCTGAAATTTTTAGAACGGCCTAGCTTATCTCCGGGGAGGTGAAAGACATCGTGATTGTTTTTAATAAGGGTGTGAACTTGTTCTTTTTCCTCCTCATTGAGGTGATCTACTGGTATTTTCTGGAGTAGAATCTTTATACGCTTTGTTTATTATTATACGGTTGGGGTTTTCTATAGAAGGGGCGTCGGATTCGTCCCCTCTGAACTAGGATCATCAAATTCAAAATCCTCGAGTGTTTGAGGTCCTATGTCTATGTCTACCGGGTTTGAATTTAGGTTAATGATCATGCACATGGCGTGCCCGTCATCTACCTTGACAACTGCTTCTCCTCCGAGTACCCGTTCGGAAGGTTCATTCGGGGGAGGTATCCCTCGTCTTTTTCGAAACCTTGGATTGGTACTGCTACTGATACTCTCATCCGAGGTGGCAAGGTGTAGCTGGAAGAAGGCTTTGTTTCAAGGCTGAAAGGTGTTGGTTTAGAAGGGCAGGACAATAAAACTAGGGTTTGGTTATCGTAAGAGATTTCAGCTTTTTCGGCTTCGAAAAAGTTGTTTCCTAAGATTCCCACTCCAGGGAATGGTAAATCTTCTAGGCAAACTTGGAATTCTATTTCAATATTGAGGATTTTTAATGTGGTTGCTCCTAAGGTTTCGAAGGTACTATCACTGAGTCCTCGAAATCTCCTAGCTTTTCCGGTGTCGATAATTATTTCGGGTTTTAAAGCGGATGCATTGATGAGGCATACATCCCCCCCGGTATCGATGAGGAAGCGCTGAAAATTGCCTAGGAGTGAGTTACACGAAACGTATATTTTTGGCCCAGTTCCTAGAGCGAGGACTTTTTTTTTCTGGGAACTTTCTTGGGTTAATTATTGGGATTGGACGTATTGGTTTATTTTCCATTACTAAGGTGTTCCAGTAAAATGAGATGGTCACGCGTTCCTGAATAAAGAATTCATTTCCGAGAATGGCCTTATAACCTCCAGGTAGTTCCGGTACGAGATGGAAAGTAATTTTGACTCCGAATATTTTTAGATTTATGGAACCGGTTATGGGCATTGAGCTAGTAGCGATGCCTCCTACTATTCCTGTATTTTCAATGTTACAGAGGACTTCGTCGCATAGTTCTTCGATGCAGAGTAAATTGAGGTCGGAGCCGGTGTCCAGGAGTGCGTTTACCCCTCCATTGCGAAGTGCTGAGCTTCGAATATGGATCGTGGGGCCTTTTCCTGTTGTTAGGCATTTTGGTTCGTCCTTCCCTGAGTTCGTAATTCTCCTGCCGTCATCAATGGTGGGTTCTGCTGAGCTGATAGCGGTATTCCGTTGTTCTGATCGGGTAGTTGTTCCAATCTCGGGAGATTTATCGTTTCGTTCGTGGTCGATTGGTGTTCTAAGTCTTGCCTCTGGGTGTTTTGGAGGATTGATCGGGGGTATTGATTTTGGAAACCCCGATATGGGCCCCTTTGGTACTGATGGTAATTGTTGGGGTTCCTCGATGGTGTAGTCGGAGATGGGACGGGCATACTCGTCATTGCCTCCGATTGACGAGCGCCCATCCCGTTTAAAGGATCGTAGGCGTCTCGACGTTCTCCTTTTTGGGCAAAACGGACAGTTACAGATTATCGAAGGGTCCTTTTTGTGCCATAATTTAGCTTCTTTGGAATCTTCGTCGTCTTCGAAGCGAACCGCTCTCTTAGTGGGACCATTTACTCCAGAATGATAACGATTTTGATTAAAATTCTGAAAAGTTCGGGGTTGATAATAATTTTCATTTCTTGGTGGATATTGGGGAGTTCGTTCGGGTCCGAATGCGAAAGTAGAACCTGAAATCTCTTGTTCCCTCTGATAATTCGGACCGTAGTAATTTTTTTTTAAGTGTCCGGATATGGGTCTTCGTAGTAGTCAGTCGGACGTATTGGTCCATGATCGTTTCTCTCTTGGGCCTGTCTGTATTCTTGGTATGATAAGGTGCGAGGCAATTCGCGATAATTACCTCGGTCATCGTAGTCACGAGAGGATCTCGGCATTTGTGGATAATGTCGGTTACCGTCTTGTCCAGTTCGTCTATGGAACTCCACCGAGGGTGGTAGAGATTCACCTGGTATGAGTCCGTCGTCTCTCATTGCACGTCTACGGTCTGGTCTTCTGTACGCGTCATTTTCAATGGCCTTTATACATGTCATCTAAGGTTTCGGCTCTTCTTATTTTGCATAGGCATCGTAAAAAGTCGGGTAAGTATTCATATAAAGTAGTGGCCGCTGTTTTTTCAAAAGTTCGTTTTACTACGGCCCTATCATCCGCGGGAGCATTAAGTTCGATACGCCGGACCATTTCGCTTAACCGATAATAGAAATCTTCAATATTCTCGGATTCTTTCGGAGCCGCAGCAGCTAGATTTTTCTGCCACGTGATATAGGGGTCACCCCTTTTTAATTTTCGCCCTAAGACTAGTAAAATATCCTCTACGGAAGCTAATTCTACATGTTCGATTAATCTTTTGGCTCGTCCATATAATTTTTGGGCTATACGGCGCGCGAAAAAGCCTTGGTTATCAGCTGGGATGCTGGGTAACCAGTTTCTTACTATTCCGTCGAATAATTCAAAGTCTTTTACTGCGTTTGGACCTTCTCCGTTAAAATACGGGAGCGCGTCGTGTAATTCTTTCGCGAGGGTTTGGATTTGAGTATTGAGATTCTCCTCGTTTATAGAGGTGTCAACGCGGAAGGTTCTTCTTTCCATGGCTCCAAACGGGAAATCGTTAGAGCAAGGCACGAAAAACGTTCCGGATTCGTCCTCGAACAGTTCCACGATTGTCGTGTGGTTAAGTCGGCCTAAATTTGACTATTCTGTATAAGGGATATATTGAAGGAAGGGTTACAAGGGAGCTTTTGTTCTAGGAACTCAGAAAAAAAAGGGAAAAATTTCGATTTTATTTGATTTAAATCGCGATGTATTTTTATTCGGTCACTAGGTAAGTAGGTCAACAGCCGTAGAGTACAATAACACGAGAGAAAGATTAGTTATCGCGCGTGTATCGTGTTACGGAATGTCGCGTACGGTAGTTTAAGCAAGGAGGAGTTGATGAGTGAATTTATAGTAAACGATTTCACGATTGAAATAAGAGACGATTTAAATGCCTTTAATCAAACGACAAAAATTTTAACTGATAAAAAAAATAAAAAAAACTTTCTTTTATTGTTGAATTTTATCGTGAATCACGTGTTCAACTGACTAATCAATGTTGATAAAATTTTTGCTTGGTTAGCAGGGAGTAATTTAAAAGGTCAAGAAGGAGTTTAAAGGGAATTAATAGTGGCTGAATAATTTTCAAAAAAAATTTTTTTTTTTGTAAGGGTTTAGAGTCGGTCGGATGGGTTTAAATGAACCTTAGTATGGGTTTGGGTTTGTCGAAATTTCAGTATTTTTTCGTAAAGTTCCGGGATTGCTTTGACGTTTTCCAGAACTTTCGGACCGCTAGCCTTATTGTCGACTACCTTATTCGCGGGTTCCGTATCTTCTTCCCAATATTTAGTTTCGATAAGGGGGCGGTGGTATACTCTGCCGTTAATGAAATCTGAGTGTATCTTTTTCAGATGGTATCGATAGCCCGACCGTCTACTTTTTCCCATTGACTTTTTAGAATTTCGAGAGAATTTTTATCTCAGTTTTAATTAAAAATGGTAGATTTATTTTTGAAAACTATGAATCGCGAACTATAATTTAATCGTTCGGCGATAGGGGATTACAGTTTTCTTATATTTAATGTGAGTTAGTAATACAAATGTACGAATATAAAAATTGTTTTATACCCCTGTGAATGTGTGGTCAGAGAAGGTGCTAGATTCAAAGCACCCTTCTCAAGAGTTTGTGAGAGCTTCTTTCGTAAAAGAAAGTGCTAATTAAAGCACCTTTCCAGAACTAGGAAACTTCTGTGAGAGTTTTGTTAGAAAAGGTGCTAGATTCACAGCACACTTCTCGTAACATGTAGTGTAAATGTAGGGGATAAAAAAACTTTTCGAAATTTTGAAATAATAAAAAAAATTTTATTAATATTGTCTAGTTAGTAAAAAAAAAGGAAAAATTTTATTTCTCAATACCGAGTTAAAATAATTTTGCTGACAGGAGTTAAGATTGCAAATTCCGTTTGGTGTTAACCAACTCGGATATAGACGCGTCAGCGAATTCTTTTTGCGATATTTGATTGTCCAAAGAGTGTACGCTAAGGTCAAAAACCGATTGTGAAACTATATTATTGGAGTTCTATAACTTTAAAAAATTTCGAGCATAGAAAATTTTGCAAAATATTGAATTTAAATTATGTTGAAATATAAGAGAAAATTTTCGTAAGACTCAAAATTCGTTCTACAATTAAAATTGAAATTATGGTAAAATTGAACAAAATTATAACTTGAATTTACTCAGTGAATTTACTTTATTTTACTTGAAAAAAAAATTGAATAACGAACGAAAATTGTTAGAAGTTTTTTTTTTCTCAAACGGAAGTTAAATAATTTCGTATTCGAAATCCCACCGCTGCCACCAGTGTTCTTTATGTTATGTCCAAGGGCGTTTTTAGAGCGGTAGCGTAAACGGTGGAGGTTTGGACTAACAGTTTAAAGAATACGCAACGGAGGTTTTAATTCCGTTGTTTTAATTATTTATGTGGGACGTTTTCGAGATACGAACTTACCACGCCTTCGTTTGAGACTGACGGATTTTTATGAGAGTAGATGTACTTACTGTTACAGGAACTTTATTGATGATCAGATCCGTGGTTTTAGGGCAGCTGTTAGCGCCTGTTCCTTGATTGGGCCCTTTGATTGGTTCTCGCAGCGGATGGAGTAGGGTGGATTTGGGCTGCTTATTCTAAGGGCTTCTTATTTTGTGAAATTAACGAACTCGAATAGAATTTCACTTCTTTTTAAATTTTATTTTAATAAACACCTAAACTTTTACACTTCACAAATTTTATTTAATCGAAATTATATTAATGATTTTATTATTTGAGCTAACGTCCTCCAGTCCCCCGTAGGGTAAAGTGCGCAAATTTAGCTTTAAAAGATATTATACTTATTGACCGAACTCTCGTCTAAGTGCAGGGCAAATTAGAACTTTGAGAATTCGGTTCCCTAGATTTTAATTAAAACTAATACGTGGCCTGCCGGTTGAACCGAGTCTGAACTCGTCTTAAGTGCAGCGCAAATTAAGATAAGGGACTTATACAAGGCACGGCCCGTCAGTCAAACGCGGAAGTCAAATTAACTGCTCAAAAACAAGGCGTTGGTTGTTGATCGCCTTTTTAAATACTCGCGGTGCTGAGATTGCAGAAGTCCCCGCTAGTCAACCAGCAGTCGCGTAGCTTATATTTTATTGTGGCTTTCGCGCATGGAGAAGTCTTCCATCTGCGCGGGTGATTTAAATTTAAAGAAAAATTTTGGGGTGGACATAACAATGATTTATTGAATTATCAAAAGTTAATCCAAGGTGTTAAGACCTATTGTCTAAATAGTTATTGTTATATTGTTAAGACGATGACTATAGGTTACTGAGGAATTTTAATCCGTCTAATATTTTAATAGAATTGAAATTGGAAATTGAGAATTGGTTGTAAATTGAATATTGATTGTCGTTTTATTAATTTACTAGTAATGATTGAATAATTTGATTCGGAATATTAAATTGGAATTAGTTACAGTCAATTTTTATTAAGTAAAATTTATGAAGTAAAATTAATAAGAGTCAAGTTAGTAGTGTGAGTGTGAGACAAGTTTGGGTTATGTGTGAGTTGCAGAGTGATTAGGTCTATGTTTCGTCGCTGGGCCGTTACTGCTGTAGCTGGAGTGGGTTATGAGAGTGTGCTGCAGAACATTTAGGTCTATGTTTCGTCGCTGGGCTGTTGTTCTGTGGTAAAGCGTGTATAAGCTGCAGGAGTATCTAGGTCTATGTTTCGTCTCTGGGCTGTTACTCCTGTGAGCCGAGTCAACGAGCCCGGTATATGATTCGTCTCTGTGCGGGTGATTGTAGATTTAGAAATCGGGTAGACGCCGGGAGGGGCACGTGTTAGAAATCGACGGGTAGACGCCGGGAGGGGCTCGTCGAGAATAAGTTAGAAATTGACGGGTAGACGCCGGGAGGGGCTCGTCAAGAATAAGTTAGAAATCGACGGGTAGACGCCGGGAGGGGCTCGTCGAGAATAAGATATTGTTAAGTGTGGTTAGTGTGTGCGTGAGTGAATTTTGTTAACTAGTTTTAAGTCAAAAATTGTTAAGTTTGTTAAAATTTTTTTATTGTTATTAAATATTGATCAATCTTGTTAATTAATTTTTTTATTATTCAACAGCACCTTCCTCCACTCTCTCTACCCTATGATTAAGTTTTTCTCAGCTCTGGACCGGTTCCAGGAACCGTGATTAAAAATCCTGGTGGCGCCCTGATAATTATATTGTTGTTAGTTTTGTTGTTTATTTATAAAATTGATTAGGGGCCAACCTGAGCAGGTAAAACTGTTACAATATATAATTATATATAATTTTTTTACTCGGGTATGAAGGAAAATTAGGTGGGTTCAAAGTATTTAAGTATTCTGGTAAAACTGCGTCATCCATGTTCCCGTTGTCACAATTCTCTGTGCTATCAACAGCTGTAAAAGTTTTCTCAGTAGATGGATCCAAGATTTCAACCACTCTTTTATTGATTTCATCTACATCTAAATTTCTGGCTGATAGAATGACAGTCCAAGTAAGTTGATTATAACGCTTGTCTCTGATTATCCTGCCATTTACATTTTCAACAATATCATTATTATGTGTTATAATACACGACTCAGGAAGACTTATTGCATTATTCAAGTTATTAATGGTTCCATCACCGATATTTAGCAAGAAGTTCACAACTTCAATATCTTCCGGTAATGCTCGCATATTCTGTGTACATGAAAATTGACAGAAATTATTCCATGATGAACTAAATTTAATAGAGAGATTAACAGTTTCACTTCAAATCACATTTGGTTGAACTGGAAGTAATTGGCGAAAATCACCGCCTAAAATCATTAATTTGCCTCCAGATGGAATTTCGTTGTTTATAATGTGACGTAAGGTACGGTCTATTATTTCTAAAGCTTGTCTAGGCGCCATTGGAGCTTCATCTAAGATAAAAACGTTGACACTTTTTAAATATTCTCCATGTTTAGAATTTGGTTTAGTACGTGAAGAAGAATCGGCGAAGATTGGTACAGGCAACCCAAATGTTTTATGAACAGTTTTTCCGTTAGGTAACAGAGTTGTTGCAATGCCTGTGTAAGCCATTGTACATACGATTTTTTTTCTCCTCTCAAAATTTGACAAAGCGTTGTATAGATAAAAGTTTTTCGAGATCCACCGGGTCCGTCTATGTATATGCAATTAGATGATTAGAAAGACTTTCGCCATTAATAGAATTTAGAATCAAATCAACTATTTCTTTTTGATGGACATTAAGTTTTTCATAAAACGTTCGTAGATCATGCTGATCGTTGGTTTGCAATAAAACGTTATCTAGTAATCTTTCATCAATTTCAGTAATTTGAATCATACTGGGAAATTTAGATAGACTATAACATTCACGAATAAGCATAGAATTAATGTATATGTATGCTTTTTGTTCCCCGACCTTTACTCCGTAACGCATGGTATAATCTTCCGACATAGATCCTTTAAATTCATTCCATAACTCTTCTGGTCGTAGTAGTTGACAATAAATTAACATAAGAACAAATAAACAACGTAATTGTCGTAGCATCATCTATATTATTGCTTCATTTAAAGTTTTTCTCCATTCTTGATTGTCTTCTATAAGCCCTGCTGCTAAACACGCAAACGTGAAAGTATCACAAAATATTCGATTTATTGTTTTGAGATCATCAAAACTTTTAGCACCTTTTATGTAAACTAATAATAATCTAAGATGAAATAATTCATCTTGAGCAGGACTTATTGAATACATACGGCCGATAACGTTAAGATTTTTGAAGTGAAACTTCTTTAGAATCGTTGTGATTTCAAACCGGATGCAACGGAAAAAACGACAGGTAAGAGACGCAAATACAAAAATGTGTAGGATGAAGTCAGAAAAAAATGCGACAGAAATATCCATACTATTTTATATTATCGGTCTCTCCTCTTTGTCCCATACTTCGTAGTGTCCCCACTCCCGTCTCCTAAACATAGTCGCCTGTAATATGTGAGCCAGAGCGAGAAAGCAGATCTCGGTGTGCATGTATATTGCACACTGTTTAATACGTGCATGTATTCGAGCATTTAACGCGTCTTAGTGTATGTGAAAACTACGTGAGCTACTGTACACTGTATGCGGGTGCGTATTACAGCTTTTTAGTAAGATGTCAGCGTGTTGTGTTATGATTTGACTGTGTATTTGTGAGTATTTTTATATCTTGTTGTGCTAAATAATAAATTTTATAAGATGCCGAAAACTAATGCCAAAATGAGTCATCGATGTCGACGCAAAAAAAATGAAAATAAAATTAAAATGAAAAAAAACTAGGAAAAAGTTCAATAGAACGTAGTCGCGAGTTCCGTGCACGTAAAAAACAATTATTGAACAATCAAAATAGATGTTAAAATACAAGTGTTATTGTGACTGATATAATAAATGGTAAGAGTAAATATTTTTTAGTCCTGTTTTAAGTATAAACTAATATTTCAATGTTTTTCGATCAATAAATTTGATTTTTATTTTATACTGATCATGGATTATATATATATATCTATATATATATATATATATAACCTCAATACACCACGTGTATAACCTTATTTATTTTTTTTCTGTTTTAGACCACTCTCAGCAACAAAATAGTGTCCTCACGGGATATAATTGAGTGAATAATAACTGTAAGTACCAATAATTAATACTAACTTGCATCATTTAATTTCAAATAATTCAAAGAATAATAATTTTTCAATTTAATAATAATTTAAATGAAAAAACTTGAAAATTTAATTTAAAAACATGTACTTAATTTACTATTCATGATTCAAAATATTAAAAAAAATTTAATTCAATTTAATCTTAGATTTAATAATTCTTACATTACAAAATGATTTAATATTTAGATTTATAGGAAAAAATAAAAAACAATTTTAAGACGGATGAATATTTTTGAATTATAAAATAAATTGTCTAAAAATTCAAAATTAAAATGATATTAAAAAAAAGTAATAATCTAATTTTAATTTAAAGGGTAGATAATTTTTAAATTGTACATATAATTCAATAACCATATTTAAAAATAGTCATCTTAAGATAAGTTTTTAAAATTAATTTTATGTACATTTTTCGAATTTACGATGTAAAAAATTTTTGTTTTTTAAGGAATTGATTCTCAATAAACAATCGATAGATAACTCGTTACATACTTTGAATTGTTTTTTTTTTTTTTTCAGATAACTTTCCAGTAGATGTACAGCCAGAAATTCCATACTCACGGTTTCGTCGAGATAAGTTTGCTCATAAAGAATTTAACCACAAGTTTTAAACAATATGTTTGGTCATAAGTGTTCCGTTTGTGATCAATTTTAGTTTTAGTTAGATTTAAAATCACCACGTGCTGAAGATGAACAATTATTAAGTGTAATAGTTGAAAATTATAACATAGTTGAAGATATTTTACTGTGCAACACATGTTACCACGTCAGTAATTACGTGTTAAAATTAATCAAAATACTTTTATTTTTTTTAGAATTTAAGTTTGTAATTATTCTACTCTTGTTATAAATATTCATCTCATTCTTTTGTCGATTTACTAAAGTTTTACTTCTATCGTGTGTGAATCGCACACACATCTTTTTTTTTTTTTTTTTTCGTGGTTGCCAACTCATAATTTTAGTCACTTCATTTCGTTTGAAGACATAATGATATGGTATATCACTGTAAGTAAATTGGCAAGCATTTGAATCGCGTTCATTTAATTTAAAATAATCTATCAACTTAGATCCTTTTTGTAAGGCTTCTTGGAGTTCGTCATTGGTACAATCATCATTAATAGTGATACTCTGTTCATTTGGTAAATGTACTGATAAGCGGATTATGGCATGACTTTTATTCTGTAGATTTTTTGATAAAATGCGCCAGACAGCTTCTACTGGACCAACATAGCGAGCATCAACGAAATTACGTACTTCGTCATGATCATGAGTGTTGCTCAAATTATTAGAATCATCATGAGAATTAGGGGATGCATGAATTTCCTCTTCTCTTGATTGGACTCTAGTATTCGGTATACTTTCATTTATCGTTATTCCTGCTTTATCATGGCTTTTGTAAACGTACTTGTATAAATATTTAACAGCCCCGATTGAGGATACAACTTCTACATTAATATGGCAATTGAAAGTTTTTAATTAGGTAGTATTGTATGGTACAACATACTGATTATCAAAAACGAAATTGTTTCGTGAAAACATAATTCCTTCATTTCGACGACGGTAATAATAATATCCATTATTATCCATCGTCGTTTCGTTTCGAAAATATTTAGAAAATTTCTTAGAACAAATATTATTGATTAAACACCAATCTCCACAAGGACCATGTAGCATACTTTTTGTAACTATATCAAATAAAATTGGATCACCAATAAGATTAGAAATTTCTGCAGAGATTAATCTATCAACTTGTTCAGTTGTTGTTATTTTAGACTCACATTTTAGTGTTATTAACATATGCAAATGTGGCAAACCACGTTTTTTAAATTCTATGATCCAATTGTGAGCAGCTACTTGACCAAAAAGATGCTGTTTTACAATCATATTAATCAAAGCATCTTTTTTAATATTGAAAATACGTGCAACTAAATCTGGTCTACTGGATGTTGTTTGTCCTGATATTGAATTTTCTGTAATTTCACGCCACTTTGGATTGCATGTCATAGTAACATATACATCAGGTTTTCCAAACTGACGAACAATTGACATTGCATCTTGATAATGTTGTATCATATTTTGTGGTGATCCATGAAAACTTGACAATAAAATAATGATTTTCCCGACATTTGAATTTGCATCATCATTAATATTCTGAGATCGTAGGATCACAGTACGGACCAAGTATTTGGGATGACAGATTAGTTAAATTAGCATTAAATATAGCAAACGAGTACCAACTATTAAAATTTCGAATGCATTCAAAAAAATTTTTAGATTTCTCATGCGTTCCGTAAAATAAAGATTTTAATAATTCGGAAAGATCTTGTTGAGGGCCTAAGTTAACTTCACCATGTCGACAACAGTCATTGAAAGAATTATATTTATTAGCGACGTTTTTATCAGTAAAATGTTTTGCAAAACAATGCCTACATTTCACAATCATTTCACCTTTGGAATTTTCTGGAACTATATTTATGTTGTCAACGTCATGCACATTTATTCGATCTGCAGGTACGTTATGATTAAAATTCTCGTCATCTGATAAATTACTGGAAAGATTTGCATTGTTTGTTCTCGAATTTTCATGTTCAAAATGATGTTGCGGGATCGTGGATTCTATAAACACTGAACGACAATAATCACGGTCAATAGATCGATTTTGAGATTCCGAAAACCTAAAAGATGATGCATCATCACTTTGAAAATAACTATCAGTCGTAAAACAGTCTGGAGATGATGAATAACAATAATTATGATCGGAGTGTGATGATATTAAAGAATTAGTTATTGTAGAAGAAGCTTCAGTGACGGAAGAAACCGAAAGTAAAACAGAAGAAGACATATAGTGAGGATTACAACTTTCAAATTCTGTGATTCTGGATGTTGATGCACCTCCTAATGTTGATGGAACTTTCAAAATATTGTTTAAAATATCGTAAGCAGTAGAATTTAAGGAATTGCATGTATTTTCAGGTGTTGCGATATTTTGCACAATGTCATCAATATTTTGCGACTTTAAATTATTTAAATTAGATACGCAGAGTTGAGCGTTTTGGAGTCGACCTCCGACTCTGAGAATATCAGCATGGTCCACTATAGCAGTCAGCTTGCTCAAGGCGTGTGATTTATGGAGACTTTTACCAGATTGAACAGTAGTAATTTCTGAAGTAAAATAAGAAGCAAGAGATGGCTCGTTTGCAAATGGCAGTGATTCTAAGCAACTTTGATAGACCCTTGTGAAGTGTATTGACTTGTGGCAAGTTGATGAGGTCCCAAATTTCTGGCTGAGGGGTTGTAGTTACTAGTGAAACCTTTGGCCACTCTTCTAAATCTTCTCCCCCGTACAAGGGTGCAGAACTTAGCCAGCATTCTGGAGATTAAGATAGCCTAGGTGGACCAGTCCACCAGTGTTCGTGATTGATTAACTGTGCTGAGCTGAGACCTCGAGAAGCACAGTCAGCTGGGTTAAGTTTTCCTGAAGTGAATCTCTATTGAGCGTGCGGAACAGTCTCCTGAATAACTGATACTCGATTTCTTACAAATTTCTTCCAACGCATCGGATTGCTTTTGACCCATGCGAGCGTGACTGACGAGTCCGTCCAGAGAAAAGTTGGTATTGTTGATAGATTCAGTGTATCTTGTATATGTTTGACTAATTTTGCTAAGAATACGGCTGCTGAGAGTTCTAGTCTTGGAATGGTCATCCTTTTGAGAGGAGCTACCTTAGATTAAGAGCAGACAAGTGTCACATCTGACTTTGAGGATAGGGTGGAAACTCGAAGGTAGATTACTGCAGACATTGCCTGTTGTGAAGCGTCAGAGAATCCATGAATTTGAATGGTCTCTGCAGCGGAGCTGAGGTGAAGCCACCTTGGAATCCTCAGAGTAGTCAGTTGAGAAAGATCTGATCTGAAGTCTGACCGAGTTTAAACAAATTCAGGCGTGAGTGGTTCATCCCAGCCGAGTTTCCCTAACCAAAGTTGTTGCATCAGGATCTGGGCTTTAACTACTACTGGAGAAATGAATCCCGGAGGGTCGAAAAGTTTAGCAATTTCTGACAAAATTGATCTTTTAGTCACTTTATCATTGAACCTGGCTGCGACTTGGAACGAGAAGACATCTTATTGACAATACCAGGAAACGCATAAGACTTTTGTTAAAGCTTTCTCGAATGTATGCGACGTGTCATCACTGGTTGATGATAAGTCTTGAAGGTGGAAGTCAGGATGATTGCTCTTCCATTTGTCTAAAGGCAGACCAGCTGATGAGCAAAGTGATTGAAGTTGATTAGCGACTTCTACAAGCTCATTTAAAGTCTCAGCTCCACCAGAGATATCATCCACATATCCTTTGAGAATAGGGTCAACAGCAAGAGGGAATTTCGCTCCTTTATCCTCGACTAGTTGAAGAAGGACTTTACAAGCTAGATAAGGAGCCGGCCTGGTAACATAAGTAACTGTTTTTAGTTGAAATGCTCTGATATGCTCTTGCATATTAATACACAAAATTCTTTGCTTATCCCAGTCATCAGGATGTACTACGATTTGTCTAAACATCTTTACAATATCTGTGATGAAGACGTATTTGTGTCGTCGAATCCAGAGAAGTACATCTAAAATGTCTGCTTGAGTTTTAGGTCTAGTGTGGAGAACATCGTTGGAGGAGATCTGTGTTCAAGATTTACTAGATCCATCGAAAACGACTCTCGGCTTCGTAGACGTACTTTGTTCGCGCTAAACTCTATGGTGAGGCAAGTATTACACGTGCTTTGGCTCTGAGGCTTCTTCAGGTCCTAGTTGCATATGACCCAAGTCTTCGTAATCTTTTATAAATTAAAAATAATTTACTTTAAGAGCGGGATTTTGAGAAAGCCGCTTGAGCAGACGTTGTAAAGACCGATGAGCCGTGGACTTGGATTCTCCTAGTGTTGACAAGTCTGACTTGAATGGTAGTCTGACGATGTATGGACCTGATTCATCTCGCATGTGAGTGGACTTGAAATGGTCTTCACATTTAATCTCGACCTGACTGAATGTTGCATGTTCATCAGTAGGCAAGTCTTCTTATACCCAGAATTTGGTGAGAAGTTCATCAGAGTTTGTGACACAGAACGATTGTGCACAACTCTCAGACGGAGTGGCTAAAGTATTTTCGAGTATTGCCTATCCAAATACAGTGTGAATTGCTAGTGGTGATGACTGGTCTCCTTTGATTAGGTTAGTTCAAGGCAATATTTTCGTGAAATTATCGGCTCCTATGAGAACGTCGATTTTGCCTGGTTTTAATAGTCCATTGAAATGTTACATTTTTTAGGCCTAACCTTGCATTTTTTAGAGGACGCAATTTTATTTTTTTGATGTGTAGGGGGGGGTCAATGTAAAGCTAAAACCAAGTTTGTGGGGTCGCCACCCTTGTCCCACGGCCGCCATCTTGAAAATAGGGGTTGAAATGGTTCTTACGATATATCTTTTAAACTATTTATTTGATGAAAAAAATTTGTTCACATTTTTTGTTGCAAATTAAATTTTCCACAACTTTGGCCTTATAACTTTTTGTCGTAGAACTATAAATAAAAAAGTTATAAGTGAAAATATTCAAAAATTCGACAAAAAAATTTCTATTTTTCGAAATAACATTTTTTTTTATCATTTTTCAAAAAAATTAAATCAGACCATTTTTGTAGATCGTTTCTTGAGGAACAACTTTTATAAGCAACATTTTTTTATTAAGGCAATAGCTAAGGTTTTACAGCGCTCTGTAGTAAGTACTATTTTTCAATGCTCTTAACTATACCTATGTTATACGTGTGTACTAATAATGTGTCATCAGTTATTGTTCTTTTTTTTTTAATTTTTTATTATAAATTTTTTTATTTATAAATTTTGCAATATTATTAAATTTATAATTAAAAAATTATAACAAAATTAAAAAAAAAAAACAATAACTGATGACACATTATTGGTACATACGTACAATGCTTTTCAATGATTTGTACAGATCAAGAAACTCACGGAAAATAGAAATATTACAATTTGGGAAACTTTAAGTTAAGAAATCACTAAAGACATCTCTAAACATAGACCAGTAAAATTAGATATCATTGATTTTGGACATCTCTTAATATTTACAAATATAAATTCTTACAACTTGGAACAAAGACGATTAAAAATGTAGTAATCATACAAAATAAGCGCTAAGAAATTTAAAATACAAAAGATAACTGAAAATTAATTAATTTTCCTATGACCGCTGCTCCAGGAAGTTGTACAGTTATTTTTGATCGATTGTCTTTTAATTTTAAAAACACACCAAGGTTTTGCTTTTAATTTTGGTAAAAAATATTTTCAAGCACCCAGAACTGCCAACAGATCCTGTAACCGCTGCTCCATAAAGTTGTGCAGTTATTTTAATCGATTGTCCTTTAATTTTTAAAACCCACAGAAATTTTGATTTAATCTTGGTAAAAAATATTTTCGAAGACCCGGAACTACCAACAGCTCCTGGGAACACTGCTCCAGGAAGTTGTACAATTCTTTGCGATCGATTGTCCTTTCATTTTAAAAACCTACAGAAATTTTGCTTTCAATCTAGGTATATATTTTACAGGACAATTGGTCAAAAATAACTTTACAACTTCCTGGAGCAGCGGTCACAGAAGCTGTTGGTAGTTCCTGGTCCACAAAAATATTTTTTACCACGATTAAAAGCAAAATCTTGGTGTGTTTTTATAATTAAAAGACAATCGATCAAAAATAACTGTAAGCTTCCGCGAGCAGCAGTTACAAGAAAATTAATTAATTTTTAGTTATCTTTTGTATTTCAAATTTCTTAACGCTTATTTCGTATGATTACTACGTTTTTAATCATCATTGTTATAAATTGTAAGAATTTATATTTGTAAATATTTAGAGATGTCCAAAAGTAAAGATATCTAAATTTACTTGTCTATGTTTAGAGATGTCCATTTCATTAAGTTTACAAATAATTAGAACTGTCTATTTTTCTAAATTTCTAAATTTTTTAATTGACTTTTTAATGACTTGTTTAGATTTATTATTTTCCATTTTTTTAAATCTGTCATTTTACGTGTTTGTTTTATGGTTTGTCTAATTACACGGATATCTTGTTTTTAAATTTTCTAATTTTATGCTTATCTTTTTTGAAATAATTTCATTTTTTTTGGTAACTGAATTTTTACATTACTACCTCTTTTATTATCGAAATTTTAAATCATCTTTTTTTTTTTACAAATAATTTTTTTTATTATTTCCAATATATTATTTATCCAAATTATTTATTTAGTGATTTCTTTATTTAGAGTTGCCCAAATTTTAATGTTTCCATTTTCCGGAAAATTCTTGACCGGTACGAATCATGTTAAGGGTTTTGAGTGGAATACTGGTTCAGGTGAATGAGTAGTTACAAGGAACCGTTACATAGCATCTATACCTGATGGTTTATTATAACAGACTGATTAGTGATTAGTACAATTGTATTCTTATGGTATAGTGATGATGATAGGATAGTGGGGGTAGGTAGGATGACACGCATGAGCCGATGACTCCAACAAATCATTGAAAAACATTGTATAATATAGGTATAGTTTAAAGTACTGAAAAATATTACTCACTTCGGAGCGCTGTAAAACCTTAGCTATTGCCTTAATGAAAAAATGTTGCCTATAAAAGTTGTTCCTTAAGAAATGATCTACAAAAATGATCGGAGATAATTTTTTCGAAAAATGTTGAAGTCAATGACTCATTGTCGTATTACTCTATAGTTCTAATATACAATATCACATATAATTTCTATTAAATATACTTACTCTCTATTTTCCTATTTAGTTATGTACAATAAACCGATTCATTCGGACGTGTCATTATAACTCTGCGTAAGGTTTATTATCACCAGTTATCCTGAATTCCTAACAGGTTATGGGCCCAGGAACTGATGTTAAATAATATAAGGTTTAAAGTAAAGTTTCACGTAAAGTCGAAAGTGAAGTTAGCGAAGTAAAGTTAAGTTAATTAAGTAAAGTTTTTTTTTTGACCAGTGTTAAAGATGGCTGAAAGCAGCACGACGGCTTTTGGCATAAGTAAATTAAATAACAACAATTATCAAGTTTGGAAATTCAAGGTCGAGCGATTATTGAAACGGGAAGGAACATGGCGAGCCATTTCAAAAGCTAGCCCTACTGCAAACGAAACTGAAATCGATGTTTGGGATACAAACAACGATAATGCTTTGAGAACAATTTGTCTTCTCGTTGAAGATGCCCAAATCTCTCATATCAGAGACAAGGCCACGGCAAAAGGTGCGTGGGATGCTCTAAAAAGTTACCATGAAAAGGCCAGTGGGATTAATAAGTTTACCCTGATTGTTGAGCTTTTACAACTGAGATGCCAAGAGGATGATGACCTTGAAAAACATATTGCTAAAGCCCAGGAATTAGGAGATAATTTGGCGTCACTTGGAAATAAAAGTGCTGTAGAGTTTAGCCCATGGATTCTTCTATACAGTATGCCGGCGTCTTACCACACCCTCATTTCAGTGATAGCTTGTAAATCTGAAGATGAGCTCACTATGGATGTAGTGAAAGCCACACTAATCAGTGAGTATAAAAGACGAAAATGTTTATCAAATACTGAAGATTTTAATACCGCATTAAAAGTAATTACAAATAAAAGAAACAACAACACATACATTGAATGTTTCTTCTGTCATGAATACAGGCACGTAAAGCAAGAATGTCCTAAGTATCTTGACTGGAAAATGAAATTAAAAAGGAAACAAAAAGAAGAAAAGAAGAGAGAGAAAGCCAGAGCGGTGTTACAAGACAGTTCAGACAGTGAAAATGATGATGTTCTTAGCAGTACGGAAACAGTTCTTGATCAAGCTTACATTGCAACTAAAAAACACACCAAAACAAGTTGGTTCCTGGATTCTGCAGCAAGTAGCCATATAACTAATGATCTGAATTTTTTCGACGCTATCGATAGATCATACTCATCTAGTGTACGTGTAGCAAACGGCAATTCCTGCAAAGTTTATGGCATAGGAAAAGGAAAAATTAAATGCCTCACAAACGTAGGAGAATGCAATACACTAACACTGTATAATGTATTATACATACCGGACTTCGATTGTAATCTAATCTCTATCGGCGCACTTGACAAATTAAGATTTATATTACAAATCAAAAATAATCGCATGTTAATCTTTAACAACAACAATGTAGAAGAAGCAATTGGTGATAGTTTAGGCCAAGTTTATAAATTACGGACACCTGAATTTGCATTTGCTGTTACTTCACATCACTCTGAAAATTGTATTCACCATTGGCACTCTCGATTCGGCGATCGAGACTCAAAAATAATCTTAAAAATGTTTAATAGCAATTCCGTAAATGGTTTAAAAATTGAAAACTGTCCAGTCAAAGAGGTTTGCGAGTCCTGTATCAAGGGGAAGCTAACCAGAAAACCCTTTTCAAAGCTATCAGCAACGAGCACCATTCAACCGTTAGAACTTTTTCACACTGATCTTTGTGGGCCGATGCCAACCGAAACTCCAGGAGGAAGAAGGTATTTAATGACTTTAATAGATGATTACAGCCATTATACATATATATTCTTGTTGAGGCAAAAATCTCAAGTAACTCAAGTACTAAAAGATTTTATACAATTCTGTCTCACTCAATTTAACAGCAAACCAAAGGCATTCAGATCCGACTTTGGTAGAGAATATGTCAACTCCGATTTAAAAAAATTATCTCCAGCAAAATGGAATTGAAATTCAGCATACTATGCCGTACACACCTGAGCAAAATGGCACAGCTGAGCGCAAAAATCGATACATCGTAGAAGCTATTAGAACAATGCTAATTGATGCACGATTACCAAACAAATATTGGGGAGAAGCGGCAGCCACTGCAGTATATTTACAAAATCGCACGTTAACAGGACAGAAACTCATAACACCGTATGAATTGTAACAGTTTTACCTGCTCAGGTTGGCCCCTAATCAATTTTATAAATAATAAACAAAACTAAACAAACAATATAATTATTAGGGCGCCACCAGGATTTTTAATCACGGTTCCTGGAACCGGACCAGAGCTGAGAGTACTTAATCTAGGGTAGAGAGAGTGGAGGAAGGTGCTGTTGAATAATAAAATTTTAATTAGCAAGATTGATCAATATTTATTAACAATCAAAAATAATTAACAAACTTAACAATTTAAGCACTCACTCACACACTATAACTAACTGAAACTTAAAAACTATAGCCTAACTCAACGGCTAACCAGACGACTCTTCACCCGGTACAAATACAGCGTTGCACTGAGGTCGTCTAAATGGGACAATTTTTTATTGAATTCCCTCACACTATAACTAACTACCTTAAAAACTATAGCCTAACTCAACGGCTAACCAGACGACTCTTCACTCTGGACAAATACAGCATTGCACAGAGGTCGTCTAAATGGGACAATTTTTACTAAATTCCCTCACACACGTTGCTTAATTCTAAACTTATCAACTATAGCCTAACTCAACGGCTAACCAGACGACTCTTCACTCTGGACAAATACAGCATTGCACAGAGGTCGTCTACTAACTAACTAACTGCCAATTTGACACTATTAACACTCTCTATCACACATTACCCACTCTAATCTTTACACACACATAACCCACACTAATCTTTACACACACATAACCACACTTTGCTTAATTGAATTTTATTTTAAATAAAATCAAATGTAATTAATTTCAATTAAATATTTAAATTAAATTATTCAATCATTAGAAAATTAATAAAATGACTATTTTCAACTTACAATCAATTTCAACTAGCTATTACAATATAAAATGCTCAATCACGTTCAAAATTATTAACACAAGTTTAATTAATTAATTCTGACTAAACTTTCACTATGACAATTTTGGCTCACTTAATTGATTCCTAGGACTTAATCCAAACCGATAATTATCAACTTCAGTAATTTTAATTTAACTCCTTCACGGACTTAATCCCAAAATTTTCTAAATTTATCACGACATAAAATAATTTTACAATATAAAATTCTAACTAAAATTCCTAATATACTTAAAATTCTTCTACTCTATAATAATCTCAACTAATAATTTTCCTAATATAAAATATTCACTAATTTTCCAATCTTTCTTATCCTCGATAATTAACTCTTACTAATTTTCTTAATATAAAATATTCATAATAATTAATTCTTAATATAAAATATTATCGACAATTCTCTTCTAGTTTTATCACATAAAAATTTGACACAATTGAGATATTCCACTTTGATTGCTAGAATATTTGCTAGCTGTTTCGCTTGACCTTGGGTATTGGAATTTACTGCGACACAAAAATTGACGCTTGACTTAAATTCCACGAATCAAAATTTGTCGATTTTTTTCCCATGACAAAATCAATCAATTTTACTAAGTCAATTATTATAAAAACAATTTTAACGAATTATCAGATGTTAATTAACTGATTGATAATTTTAGTTATTATTAAAATTTCCCGCAAGGTCGATTGAGTGATCTTCGGGTATAAACCCCCATGAAAATCACCAAATTCAAAACTAGCAATTATTCCACAATTAATTATTAATTTTTATGTCGATTACGATCCAATTGATTAATTAGGAGAAGTAACTGGGTATTCGGTAAACCGCGGTCCACTTCTCTCCCACAGAGCAACAATTGATACCTTGACGAACAAAACGATGATCCAACTCACTCGTTGAGGATGAAGTCCTAGTTGTAGTTGGCTTCCTTCGTCTCGTCACTACTCCGGGGATCGGTCCTTCTTGATTTCCGTGGCACTAAGTCTGGCGGTCACACTACTTCTCCCTTTTCCACTGCACGGCTCACCTATTTTAACCCAAACTCACCCCCTCCTATTCCGCCTTTAGGCCCGAAGATCGAGACGCGCCAGTGCTATGTCGAATAATTATCGATATCCGGTGACTTATCGATTAAGGGTAATTTTACCCTGTTACAAATTATTTTTTCGGAAGAAGCCTGACGTACAACACCTCAAGGAATTTGGTTGCCGAGCTTTGGTACACATTCCAAAGAAATTAAGAAATAAACTAAACACTAAAGCTAAAGACTGTATTTTTATAGGTTATCCTCAGAATCAAAAAGGCTATAGATTACTGGAGAAATCATCGGGCAAAATTATCATCAGTCGAGACGTTAAATTTATTGAAAATTCCCGTGTTGAACAAAAGGATGTAGTTGAGACTAAATTTTGTTTAGAACATAAAACACCGACACCAGAGAAGCTAGAAGAAATTGTATACATCCCCACTGATATTCTGGAGGAACATTCATTTAACAAAGTACCGTGCCAGTTAGGGGAAGCTCGAGAAGAACCAACTCCAGATGATGCCGAAAATGTACCTTTGATACAACGACTACCTGTTCCAATGAACCAACTCTAAGATCCACTGATAGATCCTGATGATAACCCTGCACCAATGGAAAATATTTACGATGACAAAGAACCAATGTCAGTTGAGGAAGCTCTGAGGGGACCCTACGCTGAGCAATGGAATAAAGCAATGGCCGAGGAACTCGAATCATTAGAGCGGAATGAAACCGGGGACCGTGAACCAATACCGAGAAATAAAACAGCAATTGGTTGCAAATGGGTTTTTAAAATTAAAACAACCGCAGATGATACTATCGATAGATTCAAAGCCAGGCTGATTGCCCAAGGTTTTTCACAAAAATTTTGTGTCGACTATTGCGAAGTTTTTGCTCCAGTTGCCAAATCCACCTCCATTCGAGCAGTATTATCTGTTGCAGGAAAACGAAAATATTATGTCAAACATTTAGATGTTAAAACCGCTTTTCTTAACGGAAAAATTAAGGAAGTAATATATATGAAACAACCACCTGGATTCGTGAAAAAGGGATTCGAAGAATTTGGATGCAGACTGCACAAAGGCATTTATGGACTAAAGCAGTCGGCCAAGGCCTGGTATGATGAACTAGATCAAGTCCTGAAAGGGTATGGTTTTGAACGTTGCGATAATGATCCTTGTCTGTACAAACACGGAAACAATACTTGATCCTACTTTCTTGTGCATGTTGATGACATCTTAATCGCGTCCGCCTCAGAAGAAAGGATGGAAAACATTATAGTCGTACTGAACCGAAAATTCAGCATCACTGATCTTGGCCAAATAAAATGCTACCTTGGTGTGGAAGTTATAAGAAACAAATCTGGCGAATTTTTCTTATCACAACAAAATTACATCGACAAGGTATTGAATCAAACCCGACTTGAAAATGCAAAACCATCTGAATACCCGATGGACACTAAGTACGAAAAAAATCGTACTGATTCCCCTGAAATAAAAAACGATTATTACGGTAAGCTTATCGGGAAATTACTGTACATTTCAATCAATTCGAGGCCAGATATTAGCGCAGCAGTATCCATACTAGCTCAGCATATTCGAGGCACCCGACAGATCGACTGGCATGAGCTCCAAAGAGTCTGCAGGTACCTGAAAGCTACCAGAGACTACAAGCTTCGTCTTTGTTCTAACTCCAGCGATGATGAAGTACTGATTGGTTTTGCAGATGCGAATTGGGCTGAAGATAGGACTTCGAGAAAATCGAACACTGGATACCTATTTAAGCTATTCGGCGGCACTATAAGTTGGACGAGCAAGAAGCAGACCTGTGTTTCAATATCATCCACAGAAGCAGAGATTGTTGCATTGTCCGAAGCTGCCAGAGAATGCGTATTAATCCGAAAACTACTCGAGTTCCTCAATCAACCACAGAAATCTCCAACAACAATCTTTGAAGACAATCAAGGATGCATAAGCAATATCCGTTCTCCAGGCCAAAGCTCTCGCAGTAAGCACATCGATACACAATACTTTTATACTCGAGATCTAGAGACAAAAGGTATCTTGAATCTAACCTACTGCCCAACAGAATCCAACCAAGCCGACTTATTAACCAAACCATTGGGACCACAACGAACATCAACCCTAGCCAAGATGATTGGACTTGTAAGAGATCTCCAAGAGTAACGTCATTGAGGGGAAGTGTTGAAGTCAATGACTCATTGACGTATTACTCTATAGTTCTAATATACAATATCACATATAGTTTCTATTAAATATACTTACGCTCTATTTTCCTATTTAGTTATGTACAATAAACCGATTCATTCGGACGTGTCATTATAACTCTGCGTAAGGTTTATTATCACCAGTTATCCTGAATTCCTAACAAAAAATGATAAAAAAAAAAGTTATTTCAAAAAATAGAAATTTTTTTCTCGAATTTCTGAATATTTTCGCTTATTACTTTTTTATTTATAGTTCTACGACAAAAAGTTACTGGACCAAAGTTGTAGAAAATTCAATTTGCAACAAGAAATGTGAACAAATTTTTTTATCAAATAAATAGTTTAAGAGATATATCGTAAAAACCATTCCAACCCCTATTTTCAAGATGGCGGCCGTGGGACAAGGGTGGCAACCCCACAAACTTGGTTTTAGCTTTACACTGACCCCCCCTACACATCAAAAAAATAAAATTACGTCCTCTAAAAAATGCAACCCCAAATGTAACTTTTCAATGGACTATAAGTAGTTGGGATCTGCCAAGGCTAAGCCTTCAAAGTGTGACCATCCTGGATCCGGAATTACGGCTGATGGCACAGTTGCCGAAATTATGGGAAGCACATAAGCTGAGAGATCTACGTTTGCAACTGAGTGAGCTGACTGTAATGTGAAAGACACTCTACCAAGTGTATGCTCAGGGCTTGCTTGTCCAATTCCTTAAATTGGGATAGCTTCAACTGACGGTATGAGACTGCATGCTTTGACCTTATTATACGCGATGAGTGAGACTTCTGATCCTGGGTCTATTAGTGCTCGTACTTTTTGAGAAACCCCTTTGTCAGTGATGACTGCGCTTACTGTAGCAAGTAGAACGGGATTCTGAAGAGTAGCTATTGAGACCGGGTGTCGATTAGTTGAATGAAAAGCCTGAATCTGAACTTGTTGAGAAGCCTTGAGAGATGTCTTGACCAAGCTCTGGTTATTGATGATTTGAGAAGTCTTATCTGGTTGTTGAGATGTCTTATGCTGGAAACAGCCGAACGCGGATCTAAGCCGCCGTAATTGCTATGCCGATGATGTACCTGGAGGAGGATCAGTTGATGATGCATCCTGGTCAAGCTGTTTGGTGTCAGAAGGCTGAGAGAAGGTTAAAGACCTTGAGAGCTCCAACAGTTGTTCTGCTACGTCATGAAGTAAAGTATGATGTCGACCTTGACATTTTTTGCATCCTTGAGTTAATTTACAATTGCGCAGGTTGTGCCTTCCCAAACAATTGTAACACAGTCGTTCATCTACTATGACTTTGAAGTGGTCTTTTGGATCAAGTTCTCTGAAGTCTGAACAAAAGACGATGTAGTGATCTTTCTTGCAGTAACAGCAATAATGGTTGAGATTACGAAGAGTAGGCTGATTTCCCGATAGTAGATTTATGGGAGTAGACGTTGCTAGTAGGGATCTAGCTGGCTTGATGAATGACTTGTAGTTTGATGTAGGAGGACTTGTCTTTGGCGGAGATGATTCTTGTTCTTCAATACTTTCTAAGGCTCGAGCGCTTCCAAGTAGAAATTCTCTGAGCTTTTTATAGGTAGAGTACTCTGTTGATGCCCCAAGATGAATCTCCCAATTCTCCCGAGTTTTAGGATCTAGTACCTGAACCATGCCGTGAACCAGAATCTCATCCCAATGCTCAACTGGGGAGCCGAGAGACTTAAGGGCATTTAAGCACTCGGATAAAGTGACTAGCAGACGATTAAGCTCCTTAGCACTGCGTCGTTCAAACTTCTTGATTGATCTTAGCTTGTGAAGGTGAGCAGTCTTGAGTAGTCTCTTATTCTTAAATCTGTTAGTATGTCCCAGGCTGATGAAAATGAGTCTGCAGAAATCTTCAAATTGGAAATAAGTTTGGCTGCATCTCCTTCTAGACTGGAGCACAAGTAGTGTATCTTTTCTTCGGCGGTAACATTTGGATTTGTACCAACCAGTGAGACAAAAAGATCTTGAAAGTGTCTCCATTCCGAAAACTTTCCCGAAAACTCTGGAAGTAAGATATTCGGCAAGGCTGTTCGAAGAGAATGTTCTCCCTGAAAACTGTGATCTGCTAAGTCTTGTCCTCTTGGAGGGCTTCAACGTATGCCTGCATTGACTGCTCATAACATTTCTTCTTGAAGTAACATCGGACTTCGAAGAACTTAATTTTTGGTGATCTGCCTCGAATTTGGTCCAATTACCTTGTAGCGTATCTAGCTTGGTTTTGGCTGTGTGAACGTTAGCGATAGCTAGTGAGTCTTCGTCGACCTCGTTGGCTACCGACATGGTGTAGTTGAATCGACTCAGTTGTAAAGAGATGCGCCCAGCTGCCATTTTGAGATTGATGCAAAGAGAGGTCTATCAGAACAAATACGATCCCGCAGCACCACGTCCCAGGTGCTCAGCAATGCGCAAAAGTACAAGCCTTCAAGACTCTACCTTGACCAATCGTATCCACCGAGGATCCGGCTCGAGGGATCAATGTTAACGGAGATGGCGACTTATATGGGCCTTCAGCGTACCGGAATGACAAACCCAGTTGTAAAGTGGGTTCTTGCTAGGCTACAGTGACTTCAATAGTTAAGAGACGCTGTTGAGATGGCTTGGTAGTCGATGATCTTAAAAAAAACTTGGTAATGTAGAACTGGCTGTAGACTGAGATGACCAAATTGACTTGAGCGAATCTTGAAGTTGACTGATGGTGACTTGAGACGACGATGGGATGAAGAACTTGACGATGTTAGCCTTGAAAAAGGCTAGTCTGTAATATTAGTCTTAAGAAAGACTGTTAAAGTTTCATACGGAGCCTTGAAAAAGGCTATTTAGTCTTGATAAATACTGTTAAGATTACATATGGAGCCTTGAAAAAGGCTGAGATTAGACGCTTTGAAAAAGACTGTAGCTGCTTAAAAGTTCTCTTTAAAAAGACTTCTTATTTATGCCAAAGTTTAAGAAAAACTGAATGCCGTCAGCTTGAGAGCAGCTCTTTATATATGCTTCGTCTGTGTTTCGAAAACTTTCAGTCACCTAGAGGGGGTATCCACGCTGCGAACCAATGAGAAGGCTTAAACTTCGCCCCACTACTCTGGACTAGCGGCTCTCGCGCAGTCGCTGTAGTGAGCCTTATGAAACAGTCGCTCGCTAGGGTCCGCGCGAATTCATGCCCCTGTCAGGTGCTCTCTTTATGGTCCGCGCCTTCTGAGGGATCCAATGCTTAGGAACTTTGAACATTTATAATTAGTCAAAACTTCTTAGTTACACTTATATATCACGCTTACATAAATTACATAGATTTTAAGAATTTTTGTTGTGATGAATAGAAGATTTTAGAAACTTTGATTTTAAGAAAATTGGCAAGTCTGATCATTAATGAAAAATCTTATAGAATTATTATAAAGAATATGAAACATAACAATGAAATATGACACTTTAAGTGCAGCATGCATAATTAAAAAACGTGAAAAACGCAAATGTTTGTAATGAGTAAGATATTGAGATTTAACCCACCAATAGAAAATTAAAATAGATAATAAAAATTAAGAAACGATAGAATTTGCTTCGCAGCCTACCAATTAATATAATTATAGATCATATGTATGACTTAAGTTTCATTTTTAAGACAGGTAAATGAAACATACAAACTCAAATTATGTATTACTGGAAAGGTAGAAACAGTCGTTTTTCGACTCTTTCTAGTTCATCTTCCAAGCTTCTTTTGGGTGTAACAAATCCAGCTCGTCGAGGATCGGCATCAATCGTGGTAACTGTACCTGGTTCGACAGTTACATCACTGCTGTAGCAGGACATTAGAAAAGATATTCCTTCTGTAATTAGAAGAAAAACAAATTAGTTATTTTCAACAATACTTTTCATTTTTTTTTTTTCAATGATAATTTTAATTTAATTTTTTTAATAATTTCAATTCAATTTTTTTTTTTGTTAATAATATTTGTAATTTTTTTTTTAATAATAATTTTAATTTAATGATTTTATAATAATAATTTCAATTTTATTTTTTAATTAATTTTATTTAATAATAATTTTAATATGTTTTTCCTTAATAATAGTTTAATTATGTTTCAATAATAATTTTGATTTAATTTTTTCAATAATAATTTGAATTTTTTTTTCTTAATAATATTTGTAATTTTGTTTTAATAATAATTTCAATTCAATTTATTTGATAATAATTAGCAATACGGTAGACCCTGAAGGCCATCCGTGCAACTTCCGGCTAATTCCATACCTAGGTGTATAAAACTGCACTGATGATGTTTTTAAGCTCTTCGAGCTCAAAAATACAATTTATGTGTTATTTTCAGCTCTTCGAGCTTAGAAGTCTTATAGAAGTATCATAGAACAATATTCTTTAAATTTTCAAACCGCACTAACTTTTAAATGAATCAACTGATTTTCACGTGGTTGGCAGTATTTGACGCAATTTTTTTAGTTTCATGATGAACCTTCAAGTTTGAATTGATAAAACTAGGAAATTTGGAGTAATTCCAAAAAAACACTTTTTTTGGTTTTTTTTTGTTCATGATATTTCTTGAACGAATTAACCAATTCTGACTGGCTTGACGGCGATCGACGTAATTTTTTCATGCTAATAGCTGATTAGTTTTTATGATCGATCGGTGCAGCCGTTTAAAAGTTATTCCAAAAAAGGTCGGAGTTATGTTAAAAAAAACACTTGTTTCCAAATATTTTATCGAGAATATCTCTCGAACAAATCAACCGATTTCCACGTTTTTGGCGGCGATCGCCGTGGTTTTTTAAGCTATGAAATTATTCTATATCATCAAAAACGATCCGAGAAGAAATGACGAAGTTATGTCAAAAAAACACTTTTTTCGGTTTTCTTTCGTTCGCGATATCTCTCGAACGAATCAACCGATTTTGATCGGATTAGCGACGATTGGCGTTGTTTTTTTAAACTCAAGGGTGGATTAGTTTTTAAAGTTGATCAATAAAGCCGTTTAAAAGATATTCCAAAAAAACCACTTTCAAAAATTATTTTTTTCTTATTTTTTTTGAGATTTTTCAAGATTTTTAAAAATCTATCGGTCCGAATCGGTTCAAATTCTCAGGAAATCTAAGTTTGAGAAAAGTCGTTAGAACGCCGTTTAGCTCGTTCCGATCGGTTTAGTCGTTCGAAAGTTACACACACACACACACACACACACACACACACATACAGACACAGTGACAACATCGCGGGAGTAGTCAGGGAAGCATCCTAGGACCTCAAAACGTCGAGATCTGATGAAAATGCGATTTTTTCAAAACGGGGTCAAACCAATAACTTCCAGTTTTTTGAAAATCTTCGATTTTCTTAGCGGGAAGGTGATAATTTCAATTTTTTTGTTTGATAAATTTTTTTTTTCTAAATAATAATTTGGATTTGTTTTCCCATAATAATAGTTAAATTTTTTTTTCTTGACTAATTCTAATTTTAATGTAATTTTTAACTTCCCGTTAAGAAAATTGAGAATTTTTAATAATCGGAAAGTTATTGGTTTCACCCCGTTTTTCGAAAATCGAGTTCTAATCAGATCTTGACGTTTTGAGGTCCTAGGAAGCTTCCCTGACTACTTCCGAGATGGTGTCTGTATTTGTGCGCGTGTGTGTGTGTGTGTGTGTGTGTGTGTGTGTAACCCTTTTATAACTTTTGATCGGCTAGACCGATATTATCGCAGTTGGTGCTATTCAAAAGGGCTTGACCAAAATTACATCTTCTGAAAATTTGAACCGATTCGGACTCAAAAGTAGATTTTGAGAAATTGTAAAAAAAAACTACAAAAAAAAATTTTTTTAATAGTGGTTTTTTTGGAATAACTTCAAAACGGCTCTACCGATCGATTCCAAAAACTCATCAGCTTTTAACACTAAAAAACCACGTCGATTGCTGCTAGTCCGGTCAAAATTGATTGGTTCGTTCGTGAGTTATCGTGAACGAAAGAAAACCGAAAAAAGGTGTTTTCCGGGGTTACTCTGAAATTTTCGGTTCGATCAACTTAAACCTGGAAATTATTTATGAGGATGATGAAACTGCGTCGAATGCCGCCAACCGCGTGGAAATCGGTTGATCCATTCGAAAGTTATCATGATTTGAAAATTCCAAAAATATTGATTTAATAAACTCCTATCAAACTTTTGAGCTCGGAGAGCTCAATACTACACGAAAATTAGATTTTTGAGCTCGAAGAGCTCAAAAACTTAATAAGTGCAATATCGAGCGTTTAATTACGAAAACAGCGGGAAGTTGCAGGAATGGCCGTCAGGGTCAACCGTTTTCCTGATTTTTTTTATAATGATTTTAACTCTTTTTTTTTAATTTTTTTTTATAATAATTTTAATTTTTTTTTCAATCATAATTTTTTTAACAATACTTTCAATTTTTTTTCATCAGAATTTGTAATCAGAAAAAAAAATTATATAAAAGAATTAATAAACACTTGAATCAACGAATCTTTCACACAGTACTCTGATGTAAGTTCCTTTGACCAGCAATGAATCCTCTATATAATTTGCGACTTGGACTCTCAGCCCGAGTAAAAAAGATTATATATAATCATATATTATATATTATTTATATATAATTGATATCTGATTATATATAATTATATATAGTTATACATAAATATCTCAACAGAAGTATATATAGTTATATATAATTGTATATAACTATATATAATTATATAAAATTATATATAACTATATATAATTCTCTGGAGAGAATGACTATATACCCTGATAAAAAAAAAGTATTGATACAAAGAAAAGAGTATTGAAAAGTATTAATTTTCTAGTCAATCCAATACTTTTCAATACTTTTTTCTTTGTCTCAATACTTTTTTCTATTCAAGGTATGGAGCAATATACAGCCATGCAAGATTATACATAGTCTCATATCTAATTATATATTAGTATATAATTTTCGATAGTTCTAAATAGAGACAAATAAAACTGAAAAAAAATTAGATCATTTTAAGAAAATTGAAAAAAAAAAATGTTTCGTTCCTCATTTTACTCCTTTTTTAAGTTTAATTTTTCATTTTTCATCAGTATTATTATATTGCTTCTTCAATGCTGCATTATTTTCATATGTTTTATATTAAAAAATATAATTTTCTTTATACGTCCTTTTCGCTTTAACAAACATTTTTCTAAAGCCAAAAGGACATACCTTTGAAATGCGCCCTTTTGGCGTAAGTAAATCAAAAAATTTTTTTTTACTAATCTTCACGTCTTTGATGATTTTCAGCTGATTGACAAAAAAAAATTTTCTTTACGCCCTTTTGCCCTTAAATATTTTTGGATATTACAAATTTTAGGGGCCCATTCCCCCTCCCCTCCCTTATTTTCTAGTGGTTTCTTACGTTTTTTACAACTGACGCATTTTATAATAAAAATATATTTTTCATGTTCGTGTCATATAGAATGATATAAAGTTGTTTGTTCTTACAATGAAAAAAATTGCAAGAAGAGTTACGATTTTTCAATTGTTGTCCATGTTTGTGGAGCAATTGAAATTTTGTTCATAAATTCAATTTTATTTTTAATATATAAATAAACTAAACTAGAATTTTCCCCCATCAAAAAGGTTTACAATGTAATTAACTACCTGCGCATCTTATCTATTGTCATTAATAAGCTCCGCAGTATGGCACAAAATTATGCGTAAAATTAATTTTCAAAAATCTTTAATTTTTTTTTATCATCATAAATAATTTAAAAATAATTAGAATTTTATTAAGAGACTGATATTGTCGGACATCAGGGTTAAAAATCTGACCTCTAGGTGAATGTTCGGACCCCTGGGTTTAAAGTCGGAGTTAAAGGACTACAGTCGGACTACACGGCTCTTAGGTAGATCTATTCCGGGTTAGAGGGTTCTATATACCCGTGAAAAAATATTCTGATCAGGCTTGATATAAGCTGATAAGGCCATATAAAAATTTTTGATATATTCATATCTGGCCTGATATGACCTGATATGTCCATATTTAATTTTTGATATGTCCTGATATGGCGTGATATGAAAATTGACCATATCAGGCCAGATCAAGCCTTATCAATTTGATATGTCTATATCAGACTTGATATAGCTTGATATGCTCATATATAATTTTACATTATTTCTTAATAGGTCCTGATATAGCCTGATATAACTTTATAAAGTTATATATACTTTGATAAACTTGAAAAAAAAATCCCTGATCAGGGTTGATAGAAGTTGATATGGATTCATATAGTCTGATATACCCTTATCAGTACATAAATAGTCTTATCCAGTTATATCTTAGTTATATTCTTATATAAAAGCAAACCAGAGTTAAAAAACTGTATGTAATTCATACATAATTATATAGATGTATATATAATTCATATATAATTATATAGATGTATATATAATTCATATATAATTATATATGAATCATATAGAATTCTATATAATTTTTTTTACTCAGGTGATTATTTCGTGATTACTATAAATCACTCTCTTTTTTTATCTAACACGGAAATAAATAATCTATGGAAATGACAGATATGGGAATGTTAAATTGACATGGCCGGATTTTGTTAGATTTACCCGGGTAAAAAACTTTATATATAACTATATATAATTATATATAATCATACATGATTATATATGGAACTGTATATGAGGTCATATATAATCATATATAATTATATATGACTATATACCCTGATAAAAAAAAAGTATTGATACAAAGAAAAGAGTATTGATAAGTATTAATATTCTAGTCAATCCAATACTTGTCAATACTTTTTTCTTTGTCTCAATACTTTTTTTTATTCAAGGTATGGAGCAATACTTGGCTGTTATAACCCCATGCATAATCCGTATATAAGTCTATATATGATCAGATCTGATTATATATGAATGAGTCTTTATATAATTAGATCTGATCAGACTTGCATAGTTAGATGTGATCAAAATTTTTTATTTGAAACAAATTTTTTTTGATAATCACAAAAAGTGCAAAATGGTGTTTATAATTACGTTTAAATAATTCTGAAATACAAATTTTTACATTTCCTATGAAATGTTTAGGTCTGCTCTACTACAACCTAATAGTAAAATCATCATTTATTTTATGAATAATTTATTAAAATAAATAAATTATGAACTATGACTATCTAAATATATTATAAAATCAACTTTCATATTATATTTAAGATAAACTCATATGATAAATTAAGTAGATCATAGAATCATTATTGTCTAAGATAGCAGCATAGCAGACAGAAACTTCAAGACACACGGAGATTACCAAAGTTAAGCAGCATTGAGCAGGGTTAGTAGTTGGATGGGTGACCGCTGGTGTATATATATATAAGGCCATTTTCTATATATTGTTATATATAATTATATATAGTTATATATACTTATATATAGTTATATATAGTTATATATAGTTATATATGATTATATATAGTTATATATGATTTATATAAGGCCATTTTCTATATATAATTATATATAATATTATATATAATTATATATAATTTTTTTTTACTCGGGAGCCTATTATTTCCACTGATCATAACGCCGCTTCCTTATATACTGCCGTATAACGTAATCGGTCAAGACGAAAGTTTAAGCCATCCGAAGACAACTAAAAAAACACAAAGAGAATGAAATTACTAACATTCATAGAAATGATAGAATCACAACATCAATCAAGTAAAAACTGACACATCTTCTTCTTGTGATTCGGTGCTTTAATAAGAGATACTGTTTCGACCTCACCATCGTCGACAATTTCATCGAATATATCTCCCATTTTAATAATAGATGAATCATTCACAGATAGTTCTAAGGGTCTAATAGATTTAAACGGGTTGTTGAAAGTGTTATTACGTGTATTTGTTTTTCCACGGACAATTTTAATGATCTGTAATGTCAAGAAATCATATGCATATAGGAGCAATTAAAAATGTATATGTACATGGAACTATAGCCAGTGAGTTTATAGATTGTTGAAAAGGTTTTTTGATTGAAAATCATAACTGAAACCTACATTATTTTTTTTTCTCTATAATATTTGTAATTTTTTTTTTTTACTAATTTTAATTCTTTTTCTCATAGTCATTTTAATTTAATTTTTTCAATAATAATTTTAATTTTTATTTTTAATTAAAATTTTTTTTTCTCAATAATAATTTTAATTTTTTTTCCCTAATCATAGTTTTAATTTTTTTTCTTGAATAATTTTCATTGTTTTTTCAATATCATTGTAATTTTTTTTTTTTTAATAATGTTTGTAATTTTTCTTTAATAATAATTTTTATTTTTTTGACTCATGACTTACCGCTCGGTCGCGAATCCTGGCTGAATAATCGACGGCCATTGGTCCCCAAAAAAGGACGCGCACTTTGCTAGAACTGCCGCTACTGATGATAACTTTTTACAACGGTCTTGTTACTATACTGCTTTTTGATGCCGGCACTCTTTTAGTGCCCTCAATTTTTTCGACAAATCCAATTAATTCTCTGAAATCAGTACATATAAATGAAAAATGACGAAGTAATTGCATAATACATGGATTAATTCAATTATTAATACATGTTTTATCAAAAAACATTTAGCCGAAGAATGATAATTTTTTTCAAATCGTTTTGATAAATGAATAGTTATAAACGAATTCTTAAAACATTTTGCACATGTAGCAACGGAAAAAAAATTGTAAATGCAATTCGCTTATAACCATCAATTTACCGAAATGATTAAAAAATTATTGTTATTTAATTAAATATTTATTAGGAAATAATTACACAGTATGGTCATTTGGAACCCAGTTATCAATCTCTTCATCAAACGTAAATGAGTCGACTAAGGCTTGTCTACGGACAGCCATTTTAATTTTAATATTTTCAACATTAGGTTGCAACAAAATAATAATTGACGTCTCCTTGGCTTAAAGTCCAGTTGGGAAAGAACGCCGGTAGCATGTGCAGAAGTAAATTGGGTGTAGCAAAATAATGGGTATAGGAAGACTATACAAGTGTATAAAGTCCCTATATAAGTGGAGTTAGATAATTATTAACGAAAAAAAAATTAAGAAGTCTCTACTGCGTAATTCCACGGCATAGTATACTGTTTACATGCTTATAATAACTTGGCGCGTTTTTTTACAGTGAAACTGTTTTTGTTCGGATAATATATTATCGTGTCGTTTTGTGTATATTTTTCTGTCGTTTGTATACTATAGTTCAATTTCAACCAATCAGCTTATGAATAGTTTGTGTAACATATTTTTGGATATTGTCCATGTGAATTATAGAATGGGATAATAAAAAAATTGTACACTCGTCTTGCCTCAATGACGCCTGAGTCAATAGAGTATAGACATGCAGAGAATATTTTTCCTGAAATATATTTAGAAGATAAAATTAATAATTTTTAGTAGTTTAAAACAGAACCATAAAAACCTAGGTAATGGGCCCTGAAGGCCTAAACAAATAGAGAAAACGGAAAAATATCCTTGACTGCACGTGTACTTAGACTAAGTAAAAATTCGGCATAGGGGCTTAAGGAGAAACTTCTTTTAAGAGCCTATAATAAAATTTCAAGTATTTTTCTGGAAACAGAAAAATGATTTACGACTAGGATTAAGATAATTTTTAAATAATATAGTAGAACTATTCAACAACGGAACAAATAAGATAAAATAATTTTAAAGGATAAGATAAACTAAATAAATTTTAAACAGAAAAATAAGTAACATAAAATAGTTACCTTGAATGATAAATATTAATAATAATTTCGCATGAAATAACTTATATAATTTTAAATAGTAAAGTAACCTTAAATAAGTAATCGAACAAAAAAAAAGAGAATAATTTTCAAATAAGCAGCCTAGCCAATAGCATAAAATAAAATAATTTCAAGTAGTAACAATAAAATTTGTAATAAAATTTTACTATTTCTATACACCACTCGACGGTGGATACGTCGAGTAAAGTAGAAATTTTGTCCAGGTCGCCCAAATAAAATAAACAGAACCGAATAGGAAGCTAGATCCACACTCCTCATACTATGCGGGCTCCCGCGTGTCTGCCAATTTTATATTTACGAAAAACTATGAGGCCTCGTGTCCGATCACGAGGGCCTCTCCAGCAATTTACTTAAAATTTACATGTCCCTCTACTCGCGACCGATATTGTAGAGCATTACCCATGCGAGTAAGGGCTATGATCTATTACCAATAATCAATATTATGCTTTTGCATTTTCTTTATTACCTGTCCCGATACCCATTGTTGGACCTTGGTCTTATATGCTGAAACAAGCTTATAATATGATTTAATACATTATGGCAAAGATTTACGGCAATAAATATACAAATAATACGCAATAATCTTGAACTACGATACACCCGAACTCCTCAGTCAGGTTATCTCAAAAATACAATTATAAATTCTAAATTAGTACTGGCCGATTTGAGGACCCAAACGCGTGGTTTTCGAGACAGGTATTCCACTACAAACCCCCTTACTATCGACGGGATCGACTCGACAATTAATAATAACTTTTAATACAAATTATTTGAGCCAGGAGACAACGCGATGTGTGGATAATAATTTAGCTCAACTTGTGAGTACTCACCAAAAAGAAAAGGGACTAAAACCAAGGCGCTAGATCCACACTCCTCACACTATGCGGGCTCCCGCGTGTCTGCCAATTTTATATTTACGAAAAACTATGAGGCCTCGTGTCCGATCACGAGGGCCTCTCCAGCAATTTACTTAAAATTTACATGTCCCTCTACTCGCGACCGATATTGTAGAGCATTACCCATGCGAGTAAGGGCTATGATCTATTACCAATAATCAATATTATGCTTTTGCATTTTCTTTATTACCTGTCCCGATACCCATTGTTGGACCTTGGTCTTATATGCTGAAACAAGCTTATAATATGATTTAATACATTATGGCAAAGATTTACGGCAATAAATATACAAATAATGAAATAATAAAACTACAAATAGTTCAGTACAATTTTTTGAAACAAAAGTCAAATCAATACTCAAGAACTAATAACAATAATATGTAAATTCTGAAATATGAGTGATAAAGAGTTAAATACAATAAATAATTAGTCAAAATAATACAAGATAGTCAAACAGAGACACACCGAGTGTGGATCTGTTGCCAACACTAGGTGCAGAGATGGACGCACACAAGAATAAAATTCGTGTGACAAATTTATAAAGAAATATTATTTGATTGATTTATTAGGAATAAATTTTAAAATCTTAAACAATATTACTCAACAAAATTTCTAAGACACAAATTAACAAAAGTGAAATCTATCATAATATCAACGCGCAAAAGTAAAAATTTTACATAAAGAAATATTCCTAATAAATAATTAAATAATAAATTTTTAAACAAATAGCTGTGCATGTAAGCGGATGTGTAGGTGCGCATACCCATCTGGTTACATGAGGGCGGGCCCTAGAAATTTCCACTGAGAGAAGAGATCTAGAAACGAAAAGCCCTTTTCCGATTGGGCAACAATTTTTCTCCTCTCTCAAGGCCCTGGCATAGGACCCCCAAAATGGAACTGGACACTTCTTAGCTACTTGTTCTTTTAAAAGTTACAACTTTTTGATTTTTTAATTTTCGTCCTGAGCCCGACTCAGCAGTATCGACTCATCTAGTCAAGTAATTTTCATCTCACCGCTAGTGCAGGCCTTCCCACTCCGCGTAGTAGAATTCAAAAATTCCAAAATTTAAAATAAGTTCAATTGAAACTATACAATAAAATAAAATCAACTCTCAGTTAAAATCAGCTCGAAAGAAATTTTATAATAAAATAAAGTCATTTTCAGTTAAAATCAGTTCAAGTGAAATATACAATAAAGAAAAATCATTTTCTCAGTTGAGATAAAATCCAAGCGAAATTACGCAACGAAACAAAACCAGGTATTGTGTATTTACTTTTTGTTTGTACCATCTCAAAGTGTTTAATGGTTTCGTCGCGTATCGCATCTCTTAAATTAAAATCCGATTGTAATTGACTGTAAACAATTTATGTAAAGTTTGACATTTATAATATATGTACTGAAATTCAATTTCATCCTTTCATTTTACTAATTAAAACCAATCAAATTCCTCCTGATCCCAATTTAGAGGTTTTGTATGTAGGAGCAGGAAAAATATTTTGTTGTAAATATTTTCTATGCTTCTACTTCAGTAAAAGTATACGGTTTAAGTTTTTTTTATTTTTAGTTGCAAGGATAAGTGGTTGTAAATTTAAGGATTAGATGAGTAACTAGTATTAACATGCTGTCGCCAGATGTCAAAATAGTTACTCTGTAAGGTTAAACATATTGTAGCTCGAGTGCGAGTAAGAGAATGAGCAAGAGTGTATAAAGTATGTAAGTATGCTGTTTAGAGATGGGGGTGAGAAGAGGCAAGCCAAGTAATTTTAAAGGATAGTTTTGTAAGTTAGTCTAATACCACTAGGCTAGTGAGCAGTTGTATATTATTTTCCCTTATCAAAAATCTATTATTATACTTTTAAAAAATATTGTCTCGTGCTGTAATTTCTTTTAATAAATATAATTCAAAATCTATATTCTACATGTATGAAACCGAATTGAAGTTAAGTAATAATTAAAATTACGCTAGGACATAACTAAGCAATTAAGAATTGTTTTATACCAAGATGTTAAATCATGAAATGATTTTTGATCCTTACTACAGACAAACATGAATTGTACGTTTTCATTAGAATTTGATATATTTTAAGAGGAAATAGTCATGAAAGTAGATATTTCGGAAATGTTCTTCAGAGAATAATATCTTTCTGCTGATACTTTTGCTTTTTTTTACGATTTTCAGCACCACTCGATGTTTTTTTTCTTTTTCTCAATAAGACAATAAAATTAAATATAAGAATAGCATAGAATAAATTAAAGAACACAATATTATTTCAAGATTTGCACTCACTACGAACGTCAAGAAGACAAAGAATATCGTAGCTCAATGCTCGGTAAAAAAAAAAAAATCAATAAATAAAACGTTAAATGAAGACATTACACAACACATTGTTGCTTGAATAAGTCGATACCTGTAAACGAGAGCTGTTGAGCTCTAGTCTCGAGTTTTGATGTCCGGTATCCTCCAAAAAATAAACATATAAACAATAGGACTATATGAACTTGAAAATTGAGAAATTTATATAAAACATGATGCTCGTAACTATCTCAAGCTATGGAGATTAACACGGAGAGAATGATGCTAACAAAATTAACACAATACTATAAAGTCTTTATTTACCTTGTAACAGTTTTACCTGCTCAGGTTGTCCCCTAATCAATTTTATAAATAAACAACAAAACTAACAACAATATAATTATCAGGGCGCCACCAGGATTTTTAATCACGGTTCCTGGAACCGGTCCAGAGCTGAGGAAACTTAATCTTAGGGTAGAGAGAGTGGAGGAAGGTGCTGTTGAATAATAAATAATTAATTAACAAGATCGATCAATATTTATTAACAATAAAAATTAACAAACTTAACAACGGTTGACTTAAAACTAGTTAACAAAATCCACTCACGCACACACTAGCTACACTTAACAATATCTTAATCTCGACGAGCCCCTCCCGGCGTCTACCCGTCGATTTCTAACTTATCCTTGACGAACCCCCTCCCGGCGTCTACCCGTCAATTTCTAACACGTGCCCCTCCCGGCGTCTACACGTGACAAGCCCCTCCCGACGTCTACCCGATTTCTAAATCTACCTCCCCCGCACAGAGACGAATCATATACCGGGGTCGTTAACTCGGCTCACAGGAGTAACAGCCCAGCGACGAAACATAGACCTAGATACTCCTGCAGCTTATACACGCTTTACCACAGAACAACAGCCCAGCGACGACGAAACATAGACCTAAATGTTCTGCAGCACACTCTCATAACCCACTCCAGCTACAGCAGTAACGGCCCAGCGACGAAACATAGACCTAATCACTCTGCAACTCACACATAACCCACACTTGTCTCACACTCACACTACTAACTTGACTTTACTTTATTTTTATATTATAAATTTTATTTCAATAAAAATTGACTGTAACTACTTCTAATTAAATATTTTAAATCAATTTTTCAATCATTAGTAAATCAATAATGACAAACAATATTCAATTTACAATCAATTCTCAAGTTCCAATTGTTACTTCTATTAAACCAGAGACTTAATGCCTTGAATTAACTTAATCACAATCTAAATCTTTACAATCACTTCAAAATAATTAACATAAGTTTAATTAACAATATCTGACTAAACTTCTACTATGACAATTTTTGACTCAATTAACTAATTCCTATGACTTAATGTCCACGCCGACACTTATCAATTTAGAGAAAAATTAATTTAATCAATCACGGAGTTAATCCCCAAAATTCCGAAATTTATCACGACATAAAATAATTCTACAATATAAAATTCTCAATAAAATTCCTAATATACTTAAAAATCTTCTACTCTATAATAATCTCAACTAATAATTTTCCTAATATAATTATTCTTGCTAATTAAATTCTTAATATAAAAGATTCTTAATAATTAACTCTTAATAATTTTCCTAATATGAAATATTCTTAATAATATAATCTTAATAATTAATTCTTAATATAAATATTATCAATTTTCTTCATTTTATCACTTATAAATTTGACACACTGATATTCAATTTTGATTGCTAGAATATTTGCTAGCTGTTTCGCTTGACCTTGGGTATTGGAATTTACTACGACACAAAAATTGACGCTTGACTTAAATTCCACGAATCAAAATTTGTCGATTTTTTTCAAGGACAAAATCAATCAATTTTACTAAGTTAATTTGTTATAAAAATTAAACAATAAATTAACGAAATATTCGGATGTTAAATAATTAATTGATTATTTCTCAGATATTAAATTTTCCCGCAAGGTCAATTGAGAGATTTTCGGGTATAAACCCCCAAGAAAATCACCAAATTCAAAACTAGCAATTATTCCACAATTAATTTATTAATATTTTTAATTTTCGTCGATTAACGATCCAATTGATTAATTAGGAGAAGTAACTGGGTATTCGGTAAACCGCGGTCCACTTCTCTCCCACAGAGCAACAATTGATACCTTGACGAACAAAACGATGATCCAACTCACTCGTTGAGGATGAAGTCCTAGTTGTAGTTGGCTTCCTTCGTCTCGTCACTACTCCGGGGATCGGTCCTTCTTGATTTCCGTGGCACTCAGTCTGGCGGTCACACTACTTCTCCCTTTTCCACTGCGGCTCACCTATTTTAACCCAAACTCACCCCTCCTATTCTTTAGGCCCGAAGATCGAGACGAATAATTATCGATATCCGGTGACTTATCGATTAAGGGTAATTTTACCCCCTGTTTACAACCTTTAAAAAACGAATACATAAATCCGTCTTTCTATTACATACTGATTGGTTTGGAAATAATTTTTTTTGCTGCTTCTTCATTAAATAATTAAATTCTAAATGTTATTTAAGAATATTTTAGCAATGTTGTTACGATTTCTTAATGTTATTACGAAAAATTATAACATTTGTTTTATTTAATCAGTTTTCATAAATTGAGCTTAAAAATTTTTTGCATTATCAAATTCTCAAAATTTATTGAACACACATAAAAAAAAAAATTTTATATTTTTATATGGTATCAATATGTATGGTAAAATAAAAAATTGATCATTTCTCTTTAATCTCGCATGAATTTTGTGCGTTTTGAACCTGTTCTTTGAAAAACACGATGAACTGGAAAATTTTTAGATGATGCTAGAGAATTCAAAAATCTTAAAAATATAAAAAATTAGATTATTTTTGCTCTTAGTTTTGTTCTTACTACTACAAAAGATTGAAAGAAAATTCCGATTGATTAAACCATCAATGAATTGAAATATACTGATGAAATTATACTTGACTTAGAGCAATTTTTTTTTTTTTTTTTTCAAGTAAAATATTTTTGTTATTTGTATTTGTAACGTTTCCTAAAATTTTGGGTGTAATTAATTTTTAATTTTGAATAATTTATTTAAAATGTCCAGATTTTGACCTTGTGACTCCAAAAAAGGGAAGAGGGACGGAAGTAGAGCAAAGGGACTGACGGATAGAGGAGGGAGAGGACGGCGACTACCTACTCTTCAAATGTTATGTTTCTTAATACGTTGGGTCGAATTTGCCGAATTTATTGTTAATAATTCTTTTTTTCTTTTATCTTATTAGTATTTACACGTTCAGTACTATAACTATTATATTTATACTACTATTATTACGAACGAGTATTATTTTGTTTATTATATATTGAATTATATTATATGTTATTGGACTTAGTTCATATTATTTAACCAAGAGATCTCAGACCATAATTAGTAATTATTGGATATTATTATTTAATTTTGTTTATATTTTGTTTATTTGGTTTATAATTTTTCCATGACTGATGTAATTAACTCTATGGTTGTGATAAAAATTTTTTCTTTATTATAAGGTAAAGCTTATGTCACTAAAATTATTCTGCTTGCGTTGTTTATAATTTTAATATTGCTTAGGTTGAAGAAAATTTGTAATGTAAGAAATAATTCAAGTGAACGAAAATATTTTAAGTCCCGAGTGATTTTTAGTATGGAAAAGCAAGGAATGGTTAGAGAATGAAAGAGACCGATTAAATAATAATCAAATTTCTATCGAAAACTAAAACTTAGAATTTGACACAGCGAAGGATAGATAATAATAATAAGGGAATTGCCAATTAAATTGATAGTTTGTAAACAACGTGTAGAGGGCAAAAAACGATTATTCTGGTTCGCTGTAAGTGACTTTTTGAAAAACTGTTAAAAGCGAAAATTGGCGATCAGAAATTGAAGTCTTCGGAAGTGTAGTTTGTATTGGGAAAATTCTTCCATCTACAACTCTCGGAAGTGACCTACCTCGGTTCGGCTAGAGCAGTGGTAAGTACCTTTTTGGGGCACCTCCGAATACTCCAATTCTCCCTGGATTTTGCCTTCTGCCAAAACCAGTAGGTAATCCAACGCCGTGTAGGTGGGGCGAAAGGATACTCTCCATTCGCTCTCGGGGTAGAGATTCAGGACCCGGGCTGACGTCTAGTTACCCGGGAGGTGGGATTTAGTTGTTGAAAATTTAGTTCGTGGTTTTGCCTTGGAGGGAACTCACAGCGTGCGGGAGTTGTATGAGTGATAATATATTGTAAAGACCAATTTTGACCGGATCCTCGTGATCTTCGAAAGATAAGCGTAGATTGTACCGACGTAATGGACATTGTTGAGTTTAGTAATTGTACCTTTTGTATCTTGTGTTTTTTCTTTCGGTCGACACCATCTGTCGATATAGTTCTAACATAACCTAAAGCTGTAAGACGGGTATATTGACTTATTGTGTATTTGGATTTTCCCACTTGGGATTTATTTTCTTTGATTTACTAATTTATTTAATGAATAAACTATTGATTTTGTTTCCTCACATAACCTGGTTTAAATCATTTTGATCTGGACACGTGATTTAATTATTTCTTAGGTTTTATTAGTTGATAGTTGAGTGATTATTTTATTGTGCCAAAAACACGTTCTGACCACCCCTTTTCATCCTGGACTCCGGCGAGTGACAAATCCGAGTAGGGGGGGGGGGTCACCGATTGAGAGTTATTTATTTCTATTTAAAATAACCCCAATTTCACCCGTTACTATTTAAAAATAACCCCAATTTCACCCGTTACAACCTTGTTAGGAAGTCGATTGACTCCAGGTGGGGGTCATGTCACTGATTTATCCGCGAAGTACTTTTTAAATATAAGTTTTGATAATTGAGATTTTTAATTTATAAATAAAATATATTTTAATATTTTACTTTTGTTGTACCTGCCTACAGGTAGGTAATAGGTAGAGTGCCTGAACGCTGGCTAGCGCTCTGGGCGATTTCACCAGGGTGAGAACAGCTAATAAACGCTCTTACCCTGGGGGTAATAGTTAGGATATTTTTGGATAGGATACCCGAACGCTGGCTAGCGCTCGAGGTAAAGGAACCAGGGTGGAACGCTGATAAGCGCTCTCAACCCTGGGTGAAGGTTTTAATAAGTACCATATTAATCGATTGACAATTAAAAAAGAAGTATTTATTAATAAGGAATTGGCAGGTTCAGTCTCGGACCAGCAGAGATTCCTCCTCTGCTAAGTCCTCGGACTGACTGTTCCAGAGGAAGTCTGGAGACAGAATGTATCATACAATAATAATTACAATGAGTTTTTATAATGAATTTAAGCAACGTTGCATCTCAGGTTACCCTATGAGAACATCAACGCAGTCCAAAACCCACAACGTAGACTGTTTAGTCTACTAGGCTGCTTTGACGTTCTATAAATCTGTTATCTCGAGGTATTTCCGTTACGAAATACCTCGGATAATAATTAAATAATTTAAATAATTATTTAATGATTTTTAAATAGATTTATAAAACTTTAAATAAATTTAAAATTTACGAGAACGTAACACCTCCCGACTTAAGTGAGTCGCAGCGCTACACAAAGCGGTACGACTTCAAAAAAATGATTCGATACAAACCAAAAGAAATAGTAAATTTTAAATCAACAAATTACTTATCCTAAACCTGAGATGTAACGCTAACATAAAATTTTTTATAATTAATACAAAAATGAGAGGTCCTTAAGAATGCCTCTTAAAATTAAACAATTTTGATTTGACATTTCTCGCCCTCCCGACTTAAGTCGTTTATAAAATTTTCAAATTATAAAAATTAAATGATTTTAATTAGTAATGTTCTACTGGCTGAATTTGGTGTGATTTCGTCGGTAAACAATTTATCGTTACCGCAATAGAATAATAAAAATGAACATACACATTTTGCAAAAACCGATTTGGGTAGCTGATGAAATGAATGCATAACGACTTTCCATTTCGACCTTGAAAATTATCACCCAAGGAGGTGATTAATTTTACCATTATTGCTGTCCTCGAAGGCGAGGATCTATGCAGATGGTGGTCCAATCCTACCTCAAATACGGACACTGCAGCTTGTTACTGAAGTTGATCTTCTAGCCATTTTTCTCGATAGCTGGAATCTTCCTCAAATTATAAGAGACGTACAATAATCAGAGACATACGAGTAGCCGATGAAATGGATGCAATACGACTTTCCATTTCAACCGTGAAAATATTACATAATTTTCCCATTACTGCTGTCCTCGAAGGGGAGGATCTATGCAGATGGTGGCCCGGACCTACCGTACTCGATGTTGTAGCCCAAAAATTTGAGGTCGATGTCACAACCATCTCGAAAAATGGCAAAAGTCTTCCTCAAAAATTTAATATTTAAGTTCTCCAGGATGAGTAACTTTAATAGTTACTCACCTGAGAAAATCAATTGCAAACAAAATAAAATCGCAAAGATTAAATTATAAAACAACCAGATTAAGCCAGTAATGTGAAACGTTTTTAAGATTTATTAAAGAAATCTTGACAGTTGTTATTGTTTATCATATTTCAATTCAAAATTACGTAACTCAATTTTTATTAGATTGAGAACAAATTTGAAAAACTTTAATTATTTTTAGTTGATATGAACGCCAAATTTCAAATTGGGAACTTTGAACCCAAAATTTCATTTCGGATAGATTATTTTATCAGAAAGTACTTAACTCGAAAATATTATGAGATTCTAAACTTGACGTTGGAATAATTTCATTATTAAATTAAACATTGAATTTTCAATTACCTTTTCTTTTATAAAATTTCGAAATCATTTTGATGAAAACAAATTTAAATTAATAATTACGTTAAAGATAATTAGAAAATTTTGAAAAGTATAAAATCACAACTAATTTGTTATAGAATAAACATTCGGAACAGTAAAATTTTATAATTTTACTCGCGTAATTGAATTATAAATTTTTTTTTTTAATTTAATATAAACTTTTATTGACTCCATTAATCTACTGTGATAGATCTACAATGAATTCAAGTCATTTATCCTGATCATTAATAATAATAATGATTACTCTAGGATTTGAAAATTTAATCTATTGATATAGGCACTTTTTGCCACCTACAATGTAAATGAGACATGGATCCTGATCATTAACAATAATAATGACTATTCTAGGGTCTCAAAATTTTAATCTTATTGAGATAGATATTTTTATCGATCTACAATGAATTTGAGGCTTGTATCTGAATATATAAGTATTAATAGCTATTCTAGGATATCAAACCTCTACCGATTAGCTACATAAGAATTATTCTATTGAGACAGGTTTTTCCTATCAACAATGAATTCAAACATGTTTCCTGATCATTATTAATATTAATGACTATTCTAGAATATCGATTATACGTCTAGAAATTATTTAAGCAAATAATTCGTTATAAATTAATTTAAAAAAACTAAATTAGATATTTGAAATTTAAGTATCAATTTTATAATGTAAGAGAATTTCATCGCTGATTTACGTGCAATGAACAATTTATGAAGAATATTTTTCTCCATGTTAAATAATAATTCGACGAATCAAAACAGAAAATTAATTAATTCAAATTATTTACTTATTACTCAATAAATTTAAAATTTTTCCATCACAGTATAATTTCTATAAGAATTTACTGTTAAGATTAATTTAAGAAAATCTAATTCAAAATTATTTTGAAACGATTTAAATTATTGAAAATATTAATAATTAATATTCAATAATTTACAATTCAGACAAAATAATATCATACTAAAGATTTACAATCCGCGTGATAATTATCCGTAGCAATAATTTTAATATTATTTGTCATGAAATCTGACATAATTTTTATAATATTTTGGAGTAATTATACATTAAAATTAAAACTCTCATGTCACATATAATCGCGAAATTACACGAAAAATCGTGATTAAAAATTTTTTTTTCTTTAATTCGTAGTAACGATTCTCATTGATAGAGTTTTCAAGTTCGTTGCCGGAATCAATCTTCGAAAATGGACCTCCATCTTCCGACGTTAAGAAAATTACTTCCGTGAAAATATAATTAGAATAATCTTACTTTAATTTGTGTCCAGTGAGTTCCCAGTTTTTTGAGGAGATCCGCACGTAGATTTGGTGCATAATAATGATGATCACTCCACAAGAAAAAAAATTTGATTAACATCACTGTATCATACATCAAACAAAAAAATTGATTTATGTAAAATCAATAGTCCGTAGCAACATACTGATAATTTTTAAATTTTCATTACTGTTTAAATTAACTCCACAAACTTCATTGAAGTAATTTATCAACTGCAGCATGAAAATCACAATTTAATTATATGAAATAATAAAATATTCCGTAGCAACTCTTTGTGTGAATTATTTTGATTTAATAATTCACAGTAATTTATTAAAAGTTTAGAATTAAAATATTTTTAAGTTGTATCATCACTGTTTTTATTATATTAAGTTAAACTTAACTTCACAAACATCGATAACATCACTAAATCACGATATTACGCGAAACAGTCTAATTTTTACAGAATAATGGTCCGTAGCAACACTTTTTAATTAAAATGAAATTTGAAAAATTCAATAAATTTATATTGAAAGTCACTTTTGTCAATTTTTAACAGTCACTTCGCGAATTCACTATGACATCCTGATCACAGCACCACTGTTACGTTCCCAAATTTTGGGTGTAATTAATTTTTAAATTTAAATAATTTATTTAAATGTCCAGATTTTGACCTCGTTAGGAAGTCGATAGACTCCAGGTGGGTCATGTCACTGATTTATCCGCGAAGTACTTTTTACATATAAGTTTTGATAATTCAGATTTTTGATTTATAAATAAAATATATTTTAATATTTTACTTTTGTTTTACCTGCCTATAGGTAGATAATGGGTAGAGTGCCTGAACGCTGGCTAGCGCTCTGGGCGATTTCACCAGGGTGAGAACAGCTAATAAACGCTCTTACCCTGGGGGTAATAGTTAGGATATTTTGGATAGGATACCCGAACGCTGGCTAGCGCTCGAGGTAAAGGAACCAGGGTGGAACGCTGATAAGCGCTCTCAACCCTGGGTGAAGGTTTTAATAAGTACGCTGTCACAGTGTTTATTCACTGTGGCATTTTCCGCCGGACTTAAACACATTGGTGTCGGGGCTCCGCCAGATGGCGGCACCTCCCGAGCAGAATAAAAACCTAGTACAGTTAAGTTATTTAGTTGAAGTTACATTATTTAATTTATTTTATTGCCAGTCCGGGATGCAGCTGAAATGCCCGCCGCCGAGTAAAGTCTGCGAGAGTGCAATGCAAAATTCATTACGGAAAGTTTAATGCATTTTTATTTTAAGTTTATGATTTCATTCCGACCGGACGGGGGCCCGAGCGAGCAGCCGACGAGCCTGAGAATACCCGAGGCTCCCAGTCCGGAAGAGACGAGCCTGACGCTCGGATCAAATTTATTGTATAGAGAACTTGCATTTAACTCTCGACGGTTAAGTAATTATTTGAATAATGTCTATATTTATTATCGGAAGCCCTGTTACTTGCGAATACCGGCCCGATTTACGTCCCGGGGAGGAGATTTCTCAATAGTTGTGGAAATTGGAATTTTCAAATAGCACCGCGGGCGACCCGAGGCGACGGAAAGTCCCTCATGAGGGCAGCTCGGTAGCTCCAGCTGGCAGCATGCTGCCGGCAAAAATATATACAGTCAGTCACGGATGAAAATAGCACGTGCGAACACCAGTGTGTTTAAGTCAATCATTTTCTGCGGATATTTTTGCTGTTGCTGATCAATCGCAACTAGTCAATTTGTGAAAAAATTATCGCTGAGTTATTGGCTTCGTTTGGTAAGTCCTTTAGCGTTATTCCACCGGGGAAAATTATTGAGAACCTCCCGGGCGCGAACCGGCGCCGGTTTCAGTGAGGGGCTGCCATTTTCCCACGTGGTTAGCACGTGGTGAACTTCGTTGAAAAATTCATTACCGAAGTTAAATTAAATTTGAATTGAGTGTCAGTTAATTTGTTACTTATTAAGAACAACCTCTCAAGGAAATCTCGCGGCGGTTGGCATCCCATGTGCATCCCGTGACTCGTGTCAATTATTACGCACTTGCGAATAAGAAAATTGTACTGCGTTTAAGAATATTATGATTATTATTTTTATGTATTGTCGTTAATACATCCGTTCCAGTCAGGTGTTGAATACAATTGATACTTGCGGATATCGATCTTTATAATTAACATCCTGAATGCTATTATTGTTTAATTTTCTCACTTATCGCTTAACAGATATTTATTAATTTTGCCTAATTCAGGAATATCATTGTTAAGAAATTGTTATAAATTAAATTGTCTCGGAGATCATCGCTCCGAGCATGGTTAGTAATTGAATTGAGTTATTATTATAATTGTTATTATATATTTTGATTTATATCTCATGTTGTTAAATTTTGGTTATTGCTAACTTTGTTATTTGTAATATAATTGTCGTTATTGCGTAGCTCACAACTACTGTTAATTAAATTGAAAAGAAGATTATGAGTAAATCAGGAATTCCACAGAGGATTTATTTTGTTAAATGAATATACGATTAAGTTGGCCCTTGGAGGATCTCAGTAATCTATACCTCTCAGGCCTTTAACTAAATAAATTTATATTCAAAAATTCCTATCTTATTATTTCACATTTCTCTGTCCATTTTTATAACTGTAACAGTTTTACCTGCTCAGGTTAGCCCCTAATCAATTTTTAAATAAATAAACAACAAAACTAAACAACAATATAATTATTAGGGCGCCACCAGGATTTTTAATCACGGTTCCTGGAACCGGTCCAGAGCTGAGAAAACTTAATCTTAGGGTAGAGAGAGTGGAGGAAGGTGCTGTTGAATAATAAAAATTTAATTAACAATCTGATCAGTTTATTAACAACAAGAATAAAACTTAACAAGAATTGACTTACAACTAGTTAACAAAATTCATTCACGCACACACTAACTACACTTAACAATATCTTAATCTCGACGAGCCCCTTTCGGCGTCTACCCGTCGATTTCTAACTTATTCTTGACGAGCCCTTTCGGCGTCTTCATTCTAACTTATTCTTGACGAGCCCCTTTCGGCGTCTACCCGTCAATTTCTAACTTATTCTTGACGAGCCCCTTTCGGCGTCTACCCGTCAATTTCTAACACGTGCCCCTTTCGGCGTCTACACGTGACGGGCCCCTCTCGGCGTCTACCCGATTTCTAAATCTACCTCCCCCGCACAGAGACGAATCATATACCGGGGTCGTTAACTCGGCTCACAGGAGTAACAGCCCAGCGACGAAACATAGACCTAGATACTCCTGCAGCTTATACACACTTTACTACAGAACAACAGCCCAGCGACGAAACATAGACCTAGATGCTCTGCAGCCCACTCTCATAACCCGCTCCAGCTACAGCAGTAACAACCCAGCGACGAAACATAGGTCTAGATACTCTGCAACTCACACATAACCCACACTTGTCTCACACTCACACTACTAACTTGACTTTACTTTATAAATTTTATTTTAATAAAATCAATGTAATTAATTTCAATTAAATATTTTAAATTAATTATTCAATCATTAGTAAATTAATAAAATGACTATTTTCAACTTACAATCAATTTTCAACTAACTATTACAATATAAAATTCTCAATCACGTTCAAAATTATTAACACAAGTTTAATTAAAATTCTGACTAAACTTTACTGTGACAATTTTAACTCACTTAATGATTCCTGGACTTAATCCAAACCGATAATTATCAACTTCAGTAATTTTAATTTAATTAATTCACGGACTTAATCCCAAAATTTACTCAATTTTCTAAATTATCACGAGATAAAATAATTTTACAATGTAAAATTTTCAACCAAAATTCCTAATATAATATTCTTAATAATTTTCTGCTCTCAACTAATAATTTTCCTTATATAATTATTCTTGCTAATTAAATTCTTAATGTAAATATTCTTGATAATTAACTCTTAATAAATATTCTTAATAATTTTCCTAATAAAAAATATTCTTAATAATTATCTCTTAATAATTTTCTTAATAAAAAATACTGTCAATAATCTACTTCCAGTCTTATCACTTCTAAATTTGACACACTCTAAGTTATTCAATTTTGATTGCTAGAATAATCGCTAGCTGTTTTACTTGACCTTGGGTATTGGAATTTACTACGACACAAAATTGACGCTTGACTAAAATTCCACGAATAAAATTTGTCGATCTTTTTCAAGGACAAAAATCAATCAATTTTACTAAATTAATTATTATAAAAATTACAACAATAAAATTAACGAAATTTCGGATGTTAAATAATTAATTGATTATTTCTCTCAGTTATTAAATTTTCCCGCAAGGTCGATTAAGTGATCCTCGGGTATAAACCCCCATGAAAATCACTAATCCAAAACTAGCAATTATTCCACAATTAATTTATTAAATTAATAAAAATTATATTTAAGAGAGAGAAGAGGAATGATAGACCGAGTACAGACCGCGGTCTATCTCCCACGGAATGAAATAAAAATACCTGAGTAATAACTCACTCCTGTTCACGTGGTGAATCCTCAGGTAGCCGTCCTTTTGTTTTATTTTCACTCCGGGGATCCTTCCTTATTCCAAAATTCAGTTACCTGTAACAGTCAAAATATTAGCAAGAGTCGTCTCCAAGATTGTAAAGACAATCTTGAAAAGCAATTATCGCAGCGTTCCAAAATACACGTGCGAATATTTTAATTACCTGTTTATTTTGCAGAGTAGTGACCGGTGTGGTTAACTATCAAACCTCTTCTCATTTAGTCACACACCGGCTTCCGAGCACTTACCCATTTTACCCCCCTCTTAATTACTATACGGAAGGCCCCGAAGATCGAGGCGCGCCAGTGCTGAGTCGACTAATTATCGATCTCTAGCGACTTATCGATTTAGGGTAATTTACCCTGTTACATAACTAATTACTGTAACTGATTATTTGTGCTCGCTTGCCTATCCTATTTGATCTTCCTTTTTCATTTTTCGATAGCAAGGGTATATTCATCGCTCATCAACGCGCGAGGCCGCTCTCGTTAAGAAATTATCTACGCTGCGTTCCTTCTCTCGATATTCCGTCGTTACAGGAGGGCCTGAATCATTGATTAATCGATTGGCGAGGCCCCTGGAATTTTGATTATTTTGGTAATTTTGAGAAAAAATTACCTGGCGTCCAAATCGTGCACTAACCCAGCCTGAGGGTCATCGGGCCTATTTATTTGTTTTCAGGGCGAGCGTAAAATACCCTACCCAGCCGGTATCTCCGCCTCCGGTAAAGAAAGACTTATTTAAATTTTGGGGAAAAGTATTGTTACAACGCATTTTAATCGATTGACAATTAAAAAAGAAGTATTTATTAATAAGGAATTGGCAGGTTCAGCCTCGGACCAGCAGAGATTCCTCCTCTGCTAAGTCCTCGGTCTGACTGTTCCAGAGGAAGTCTGGAGACAGAATGTATCATACAATAATAATTACAATGAGTTTTATAATGAATTTAAGCAACGTTGCATCTCAGGTTACCCTATGAGAACATCAACGCAGTCCAAAACCCACAACGTAGACTGTTTAGTCTACTAGGCTGCGTTGACGTTCTATAAATCTGTTATCTCGAGGTATTTCCGTTACGAAATACCTCGGATAATAATTAAATGATTTAAATAATTATTTAATGATTTTTAAAATAGATTTATAAAACTTTAAATAAATTTAAAATTTACGAGAACGTAAAAGTATTATATTCCTATTCAATTTTGTAACTTTTCAAATTCATGCAGCGATATTTTAAATGATCAATTATGCTTATCATTAGAGGAATTACATTACGTAAAACTAAAAAACTATACAATTTTTACAAAAAAAAAATTGAAAAAAAAAAATTATTTTACGAGTCCACAGACACTTGTATAATTTATCATGATGAATTAATGAAACACAAACAAATATTACAATTTTGAATGAAAAATATGGAAAAATTCTAAATTCGTAAATAAATAATATGCTAGCATTAAAAAAAAAGTTTTTCATCTTTTTGTTAGATAATCCAAATTTTAGTATTTGCCTGATAAATAATTTTAGCAAAGAAATTCTACACTTAAAATGGGACTATGTTTTGATAGTAAGAGCGCAATAAAATAAACTTTCAAATTTCATTTTAGAGTTTACAGATAACTCTATCAATTTCTAATTCTAGTCATATTAAAAATTTTGGCGCCCTAGGCCCGGGCCTCACGGGCCTAAGCCTGAATTCTCTACTGTCTCACTGTCCCGCTCGCTCTTGTCTACTGCTATATCCCAATGGATGGCCTGAAAGTTTACATATGCTACTAATTTTTATTCTCTATCTTAAATTAAATTGAATGTACTCCCATGTTACAAAGGTAATCAATCGTAATCGAAATTCTTTTTGACATTATTTCAGAATACAATAATGGGCAATTTGCTAATCCACTTTTTTCAAGAAACTCGAACAGTTCGTTCACAAGCTCGCTCGAATCTAGTGAAGAATCGTCTATAAGTGGGTTGCATATGACCTTATCGACGCCACCGACACCAATACCAGTGATGGTTACTGGACCCGACGATTTGTCACGCTGCAGCAGTGGAAAAAACGATGTAAGCTGTCTGTGATCAGATCGCCATAACTCATTCATTAAGAATTTAGAAAGTAAAACGATATCTTAAGTCACTCTAAATCTTTAAAAACAATAGTTTCAATTTCAACACCCCAATATATTGTAGTATAAATTTGTACCGTAGCTTGATAAGACAATTCTCTAAGTCAAACTATGATATTTACAATATATTCAATTTCACTGATTTTCCTATTTGTATGTAAAAGTAAGTTAAAAATTTAACAATGGCCGAAAAAAAAATTAGGAAAACGGTTTACTCTGAAAACCATTTCTGCAACATCCCACTAATTTCGTCATAAAGTGCTCAAAATTGCATTTATGACGTTTTTGAGCTTTCCGAGCTCAAGAATATAATTTTCATCAAGTCTTAAGCTCTCGCAGCTGAAAAGTCTGATAGAAGTTTAATGAAACACTAATTTTTGAAATTTCGAACTGCAATGACTTTTGAATAAATGAACCGATTTCTACGCTGTTGGCGGCGTTCGACGCAGTTTTTATAATTTAGAATCAAATTCTATAATATAATGCTAAACACAAATCGATCAGACTAGAAATTTTAGTGTCATTCGAAAAAAACCCTTCTATTCGATTTATTTCGTCAACGATTACTCACGAACGAATCAACTGAATTTGACCACCTTGATAGTAATCGACGTGGTTTCGTAATATTGATAGCCGGATAGTTTTTGGAATTTATTAGTCGAGCCCTTTAAAAGTTATTCCAAAAAACACTATTTGAAAAAAATTTTTTTTCTCAGTTTTTCTAAGATTTCTTAATATCTATCGGTCTGAATCCGTCCAACTTGTATTTAAATCTAAGTTCAATCAAACTCTTTCGAATCATACCAACTGTGCTCGGATCAGTTATGCCGTTGAGAAGTAAGAAGAGGCTTACAAACACATAAACACACACACACACACACACACACACACACACACACCGTGTTGGACTTGCTGGGTCACGCATCGGGCGCCTCCCCAGGTAGCGGCTAGGGGAATGGCCGACATGTCTCCGTGCCAGATGCGTAAGATATCGAGGAAATAAAATATTCGGGGTGGACCAAAACCTAGCAAAAGATAATATGGAAATGTCAGAACTATTCCAAACATCGTTTACGATACAGGGGATGGATACCTCAGTGCCAGCGAGAGAAGGCGTGCAAACGGGCCTAAATTTGTCATTATTCAGCGACCGTTATTCGGACAGCGGGGTGGACCCATGGCTCCGCTATCTTAGAATGCTACAGGAAGCTCGAACACAGCCTAGATGAAACAAGATGGAACAAGCCTTTGGCACGTAACCGAACGATCTGGGTTCGAGTCCCGGTCTGGACTTTCCGAATTATTTTTTCGGTTACCAAAAATTTCTACTGAGTAAGGTCACTCCTCTCCCTTTATCTTTTATTCCCACAGTTCCCAAATTTGTCGTTAATGACGAATTTGGCTATGAATTATGGACAGCCAATGATAGTTCCTCCAAAAAGTGGAGGACCTTTTGCTCCCGTCACGATTCAAACCTACCGAAGAAGGCTAAATTTTGCACCGAGCGCCACCGGCTAACAGTCGTTAATAGAGAGGCTTGGTAGCAAGATCGGAAAATCAACCGGCTTCATAAAAGACAAGAAAAATCTCGATCATGAGGTCAAAATATTGGTGACGTCTATTGGTACGGCATATAGGCCGGCCAACAAATCACCAACGACGACAGCGACAACCACTCAGATATCTTCGTGGATGACTCCAAAACCACAGCCACTTTTGGTCACTCCTGAGAAACTGCCACTGCAAAGGAAGCACATCAACAAGAAGAATCAGCTTTTCACGCCCAGCCCTTCATCAGGAAGTGACAATGGTTCCACCACGAAATCTCCCGAACAAAATCTCCCCGACATAATCTCCCCACGACAAAATCTCTCCAAGACAAAATCTCCCCAAGACAAAATCTCACTAAGAAAATCTCTCTTAACTAATTTTAAAAATTTAGTATAATTTAAATCCTTTATGATTATTTTATTACCTTTGCTTGAGACCGTGTTGCGCCCTTTTAAATTGGTTTTTGTGTCGGTTTATTCGACATTAGACCAACAAAAACGCGGATACTCGTGTTGCTGTTTTGTCGGAGAGATTTTGTCGGGGAGATTTTGTCAAGGATATATTGTCGGGGGGAGATTTTGTCATGTCACCAGTGAACAATGCAGCACAGAAGAAGACTACCCGAAAAGACACATGAATCAAAGTGACATGGCAAATGAAAAAGAAGGAAAGAAAACAGGAGCCAGTAGCACGATCTACTGAAGCTCAAAACCAGCCGAGTAAGAGTGGCTCAAAGATACCGAGAAGAGAAAATACAAAAGAAAAGGCTGTCCTTCTTCAACCAACTAAAGAGTGAACTTACGCTGATCTCCATCAGGAAATCAGGGCCAAGGTTAACTCGACAGAGACTGGAATAAACATAAAGTCTAACAAACAAGCGAAGCTCGGGGCGTTCCTTAGAAATGGGTCGCAAGACTGAAGACACTGCTGCTTTTATGGCTGCGATAAAAGCAGCAAACGCTAACATCGGTACAGTTGAAACGCTTTCAACAAAACAATGATCGAGATCCTTGACTTGGACGGAATCTCTACGGAGAATGACGTCCGTGAAGCACTCAAACGTAACCTTACTGATAGCCTGGAGATAAATAGTGTTATGTCCACCCCAAAATTTTTCTTTAACTTTAAATCACTCGCGCAGATGGAAGACTTCCCCATGCGCGAAAGCCACAATAAAATATAAACTACGCGACAGCTGGTTGACTAGCGGGGACTTCTGCAATCTCAGCACCGCGAGTATTTGAAAAGGCGATCAACAGCCATTGCCTTGTCTTTGCTCAATTAATTCGACTTCTGCGTTTAGTTGACGGGCCCGTGCCTTGTAAAAGTCACTTATCTTAATTTGCGCTGCACTTAAGACGAGTTCAGACTCGGTCAACCGGCAGGCCACGTATTAGCTATTAAACACAATCCTAGAGAACTGGAATCTCAAAGTTCTAATTTGCTCTGCACTTAGGAGAGAATCCGGGCAATAAGTTTGAATAAAATATCTTTAAAAGCTAAATTTGCGCACTTTACCCTTCGGGGGACTGGAGGACGTTAGCTCAACCAAATAAAATTCATTAATATAATTTCGATTAAAAATCAATTTGTGAAAGTGTAAGTTTTAATGTTTATAAAAATAAATCCGAAAAAGAAGTGAAATTCCATTCGAGTTCGTTAATTTCATAAGATAAGAAGCCCTTAAATAAGCAGCCCAAATCCATCCAACTCCATCCGCTGCGAGAAACAACTAAAGGGCCCAATCAAGGAACCGGCGCTAACAGCTGCCCTGAAACCACGGATCTGACCATCAATAAAGTTCCTGTAACAGTAAGTACATCTACTCTCATAAAAATCCGTCAGTCTCAAACGAAGGCGTGGTAAGTTCGTATCTCGAAAACGTCCCACATAAATAATTAAAACAACGGAATTAAAACTCCGTTGCGTATTCTTTAATTCGTTAGTCCAATCCTCCACCATTTACGCTACCGCTCTAAAAACGCCCTTCGACATAAATAAAGAACACTGGTGGCAGCGGTGGGATTCGAGTACGAAATTATTTAACTTCCGTTTGAGAAAAATTAAAAAAAAATTCTAACAATTTTCGTTCGTTATTCATTTTTTTATCAAGTAAAGTAAAGTAAATTCACTGTGTACATTCAAGCTATAATTTTGTTCAATCTTGACATAATTTCAATTTATTGGAGAAAGAATTTCGAGTCTTACTAAAATTTTCTCTTATATTTCGACATAATTTAAATTATATATTTTGCAAAAATTTCCTTCGCCTGGAATTCTTTTTCAAAAGGTTATAGAACTCCAATAATATTTTTTGCAATCGGTTTTTGACCTTAGCGTACACTCTTTAGACAATCAAATATCGCAAAAGAATTCGCTGACGCGTCTATATCCGAGTTGGTTAACACCAAACGGAATTTGCAATCTCAACTCCTGTCAGCAAAATTTATTTTAACTCGGTATTGAGAAATAAAAATTTTTTTTCTCGCTAACAAAGCAATATTAACATTAAATTTTAATTATTTCGAAATTTTGAAAAAATTTTTTTATCCCTTACATTTACACTACATTTTACGAGAAGTGTGCTGTGAATCTAGCACCTCCTCTGACAAAACTCTCACAGAAGTTTCCTAGTTCTGGAAAGGTGCTTTAATTAGCACTTTCTTTTACGAAAGAAGCTCTCACAAACTCTTGGGAAGGGTGCTTTGAATCTAGCACCTTCTCTTGACCACACATTCACAGGGGTATAAAACAATTTTTATATTTCTACACTTGTATTACTAACTCACATTAAATATAAGAAAACTGTAACCCCCTATCGTCGAACAACCGAATTATAGTTTCGCGATTCATAGTTTTCAAATAAATCTACTATTTTTAGTTAAAACCGAGATAAATTTTTTTCTTGAGATTCTAGAAGGCCGATGGGAAAAAGTAGACGGTCGGGCTATCGATACCATCTGAAAAAGATACATTCAGATTTCATTAACGGCAGAGTATACCACCGCCCCCTTATCGAAACTAGATATTGGGAGGAAGATACGGAACCCGCGAATAAGGTAGTCAACAATAAGGCTAGCGGTCCGAAAGTCCTGGAAAATGTCAAAGCAATCCCGGAACTTTACGAAAGAATACTGAAATTTCGACAAACCCAAACCCCTATTAAGGCTCATTTAAACCCATCCGACCGACTCTAAACCCCCATTGCAAATAGATTTACCTGAAAAAGAGAATAAAAATCTAAACTTCATCCCTTCTACCTTTAATACCTTCCTGAATTACACCAAAGTAAAAGTTCAAGGAAACCCTGATAAAAAAAAAAATTTTTTTTTGAAAATTATTCTGCTACTATTAATTCCCTTTAAACTCTTTCTTGACTTTTTTAAATTACTCTGCTAACTAAGCAAAAATTTTATCTAACATTAAGTAGTCAGAGTAACACGTGATTCACGATAAAATTTAATAATAAAAGAAAGTTTTTTTTTATTATTTTAATAGGTTAAAATTTTTGCTGTTTGATTAAAGGCATTTAAATCGTCTCTTATTTCAACCGTGAAATTGTTTACTATAAATTCACCTATCGACTCTTCCTTGCTTACACTACCGTACGCGACATTCCGTAACACAATACACCCGCGATAACTAATCTTTCTCTCGTGTTATTGTACTCTAACAGCTGTTGACCTACTTACCTAGTGACCGAATAAAAATAAATCGCGATTTAAAAAAAAAAAAAAAAAAAAAATCGAAATTTTTCTTTTCCTCTTTTTGAATTCCTTGAACAAAAGCTCCCTTATAACCCTTCCTTCAAAACATACCTTATACAGAATAGTTAAATTTAGGCCGATTTAACCATACAATAATCGTGGAACTGTTCGAGGACGAGTCCGGAACGTTTTTCGTGCCTTGCTCTAACGATTTCCCGTTTGGAGCCATGGAAAGAAGAACCTTTCGCGTTGATACCTCTATAAACGAGGAGAATCTCAACACTCAAATTCAAACCCTTGCGAAAGAATTACACGACGCGCTCCCGTATTTCAACGGAGAAGGTCCAACCGCAGTAAAAAACTTCGAATTATTCGACGGAATAGTAAGAAACTGGTTACCCAGCATTCCAGCTGATAACCAAGGCTTTTTTGCTCGCCGTATAGCCCAAAAATTATATAGACGAGCCAAAAGATTATTCGAACATGTAGAACTAGCTTCCGTAGAGGATATTTTACTAGTCTTAGGGCGAAAATTAAAAAGGGGTGACCCCTATATCACGTGGCAGAAAAATCTAGCTGCTGTCGCTCCGAAAGAATCCGAGAATATTAAAGATTTCTATTATCGGTTAAGCAAAATGGTCCAGCGTATCGAACTTAATGCTCCCGCGGATGATAGGGCCGTAGTAAAACGAACTTTTGAAAAAACAGCGGCCACTACTTTATATGAATACTTACCCGACTTTTTACGATGCCTATGCAAAATAAGAAGAGCCGAAACCTTAGACGACATGTACAAGGCCATTGAAAATGACGCCTACAGAAGACTAGACCGTAGACGTGCAATGAGAGACGACGGACTTATACCAGGTAAATCTCTACCACCCTCGGTAGAATACCATAGACGAACTGGACAAGACGGTAACAGACATTACCCACAGATGCCGAGATCTTCTCGTGACTACGACGACCGAGGTAATTATCGTGAATTGCCTCGCACTTTATCATACCAAGAATACAGACAGGCCCCAGAGACAATCACTCCTGGACCAATACGCCCGACTGACTATTACGAAGACCCATATCCCGACACTTACGAAGAAAATTACTACGCTCCGAATTATCAGAGAGAACAACAGATGTTAGGTTCCACTTTCGCGTTCGGGACCGAACGAACTACCCAATATCCCCCCTAGAAATGAAAATTATTATCAACCCCGAACTTTTCAAAATTTTAACCAAAATCGTTATCATTCTGGAGCAAACGGTCCTACTAAGAGAGCGGTTCGCTTCGAAGACGACGAAGATTCCGAAGAAGCTAAATTACGGCACAAAAAGGACCCTTAGATAGTCTGTAACTGCCCGTTTTGCCCAAAGGGAGAACGTCGAGACGCCTACGATCCTTTAAACGGGATGGGCGCTCGTCAACGGAGGCAATGGCGAGTATGCCCGTCCCGTCTCCGACTATACCATCGAGGAACCCCAACAATTACCAACAGTACCAAAGGGGCCCATATCGGGGTTTCCAAAATCAATACCCCCGATCAATCCTCCAAAACACCCAGAGGCAAGATCTAGAACACCAACTGACTACGAACGAAACGATAACCCTCCCGAGATCGGAACGACAACCCGATCAGAACAACGGAATACCGCTATCAGCTCAGCAGAACCCGCCATTCATGACGGCAGGAGAATTACGAGCCCGGGGAAGGACGAACCAAAATGTCTAACAACCGGAAAAGGCCCCACGGTCCATATACGAAGCCCAGCACTTCGTAATGGAGGGATAAACGCACTCCTGGATACCGGCTCCGACCTCAACTTACTCTGCAACGAAGAACTATGCGACGAGGTCCTCTGTAACATTGAAAATACAGGAGTAGTAGGAGGCATCGCTACTAGCTCAATGCCCATAACCGGTTCCATAAATCTAAAATATTCGGAGTCAAAATTACTTTCCATCTCGTACCGGAACCACCCGGAGGTTATAAGGCCATTCTCGGAAATGAATTCTTTATTCAGGAACGCGTAACCATCTCGTTTTACTGGAACACCTTAGTAATAAAAATAAACCAATACAACCAATCCCAATAATTAACCCAAGAAAGTTCCCAGAGAAAAGGTCCTCGCTCTAGGAACTGGGCCAAAAATATACGTATCGTGTAACTCACTCCTAGGCAATTTTCAGCGCTTCCTCATCGATACCGGGGGGATGTATGCCTCATCAATGCATCCGCTTTAAAACCCGAAGTAATTATCGACACCGGAAAAGCTAGGAGATTTCGAGGACTCAGTGATAGTACTTTCGAAACCTTAGGAGCGACCACATTAAAAATCCTCAATATTGAAATAGAATTCCAAGTTTGTCTAGAAGATTTACCATTCCCTGGAGTGGGAATCTTAGGAAACAACTTTTTCGAAGCCGAAAAAGCTGAAATCTCTTACGATAACCAAACCCTAGTTTTATTGTCCTGCCCTTCTAAACCAACACCTTTTAGCCTTGAAACAAAGCCTTCTTCCAGCTACACTCTGCCACCCCGGATGAGAGTATCAGTAGCAGTACCAATCCAAAGTTTCGAAAAAGGCGAGGGATACCTCCCCGAATGAACCTTCCAAAGGGGTACTCGGAGGAGAAGCAGTTGTCAAGGTAGACGACGGGTACGCCATGTGCATGATCATTAACCTAAATTCAAACCCGGTAGACATAGACATAGGACCTCAAACACTCGAGGATTTTGAATTTGATGACCCTAGTTCAGAGGGGGACGAATTCTACGCCCCTTCTACAGAAAACCCCAACCGTATAATAGATAAACAAGAACGTATAAAGATTCTACTCCAGAAAATACCAGTAGATCACCTCAATCAGGAGGAAAAAGAACAAGTTCATACTCTTATTAAAAACAATCACGATGTCTTTCACCTTCCCGAAGATTAGTTAGGTCGTTCCAAAAATTTCACCTGCTGGATAGAAACCACCACCAACGAACCGGTGAGAATAAAACAATATCGATTTCCCCCAGAACATCGGGAAGAAATCGCCAGGCAGGTCGAAAATCTCGAAAAACAAGGGATAATTAGGAAATCTAACTCTCCGTACAATCACCTTTGTGGATTGTACCAAAAAAATCTAATGACCCTTCTATAAAAAAATATAGAATGGTTATCGACTTTAGGCAACTAATAAAATCACTCGAGGGGATGCCTATCCTTTACCCCTAATTATCGATATTTTAGACCAATTAGGCGACGCTAATTTCTTCAGCGTCTTTGATCTCGCCATGGGTTTCCACCAGATCCCAATGCACCCCGCAGACGCACCAAAAACGGCATTTTCTACCCCAGATGGGCACTGGGAATATTGTTGCATGCCTTTTGGCCTAGAATGCGCTCCATCTATCTTCCAACGAATGATGGATTCCACCTTAAGCGGATTCAAAGGGACAGAATTATTTATTTATATCGATGATTTAGTCAGCTATGGTAAAACCCTACAAGAACATGGCGTGAGAGTTCAAAGACTATTCAATAGACTGAGAGAAGCTGGTCTCACCCTCCAACCTGAAAAATGTAAATTTCTCTGTCCTGAAGTAGATTATTCAGGTCACATAATAACGAAAGAAGGCGTAAAACCAGACCCGAAAAAGATTTTGTAACAGGGTAAAATTACCCTTAATCGATAAGTCACCGGATATCGATAATTATTCGACATAGCACTGGCGCGTCTCGATCTTCGGGCCTAAAGGGAGAATAGGAGGGGGTGAGTTTGGGTTAAAATAGGTGAGCCGTGCAGTGGAAAGGGGAGAAGAAGTGTGACCGCCAGACTGAGTGCCACGGAAATCAAGAAGGACCGATCCCCGGAGTAGTGACGAGACGGAGGAATCCAACTACAACTAGGACTTCATCCTCAACGAGTGAGTCGGATCATCGTTTTGTTAGTCAAGGTATCAATTGTTGCTCTGTGGGAGAGAAGTGGACCGCTGTTTACCGAATACCCAGTTACTTCTCCTATTTAATCAATTGGATCGTTAATCGACTAAAATATTAATAAATTAATTGTGGAATAATTGCTAGTTTTGGATTTGGTGATTTTCATGGGGATTTATACCCGAAGATTACTCAATCGACCTTGCGGGAAAATTTAATAACCAGAAATAATCAATTAATAAATTAACATCCGAAAATTTCGTTAATTTTATTGTTGTAATTTTTATAACAATTAATTTAGTAAAATTAATTGATTTTTGTCATTAAAAAAATCGACAAATTTTTATTCGTGGAATTTTGGTCAAGTGTCAGTTTTGTGTCGCAGTAAATTCCAATACCCAAGGTCAAGCAAAAACAGCTAGCGAATGTTCTAGCAATTGAAATTTGAATATTTCGAATTGTGTAAAATTTTCATAATTGATAAAACTAGAAGAAAACTATAAATAATATTTTATTAAGAATTAATTACTAAGAATATTTTATATTAAGAAAATTATTAAGAATTAATTATTGACGATAATATAGATTGGAAAATTATTGAATATTTTATATTAGGAAAATTATCAATTGAGAATATTATAGAGCGGAAAATTATCAAGAATATTATATTAGGAATTATTTATTGAGAATATTATATTATAAAATTATTCCGTCAAGTGTGAATTTAATAATTTTGGGATTAAGTCCGTGAATTAATTAAATTAATTTTACTCTAATTTGATAATTATCGGTTTGGATTAAGTCCAGGGAATCAGTTAAGTGAGTTGAAATTTGTCACAGTAAAAATTTAGTCAGAATTAATTAATTAAACTTATGTTAATAATTTTGAACGTGATCGTAGAAGTTATATTGTGATTTGTTTAATTATCAACAGTTAATTCAGGATATTAAGACCTATTGTCTAAATAGTTATTGTTATATTGTTAAGACTATGACAATAGGTTACTGAGGAATTTTAATCCGTCTAATATTTTACTAGAATTGAAATTGGAAATTGAGAATCGGTTGTAAATTGAATATTGATTTTCATTTTATTAATTTACTAATGATTGAATAATTGATTTAAAATATTTAATTGGAATTCGTTACAGTCAGTTTTATTAAAATAAAATTTATAAAAAAAGTCAAGTTAGTAGTGTGAGTGTGAGACAAGTGTGGGTTATGTGTGAGTTGCAGAGTGATTAGGTCTATGTTTCGTCGCTGGGCCGTTACTGCTGTAGCTGGAGTGGGTTATGAGAGTGTGCTGCAGAACATCTAGGTCTATGTTTCGTCGCTGGGCTGTTGTTCTGTAGTAAAGTGTGTATAAGCTGCAGGAGTATCTAGGTCTATGTTTCGTCGCTGGGCTGTTACTCCTGTGAGCCGAGTCAACGAGCCCGGTATATGATTCGTCTCTGTGCGGGTGATTGTAGATTTAGAAATCGGGTAGACGCCGGGAGGGGCCAGTCACGTGTAGACGCCGGGAGGGGCACGTGTTAGAAATCGACGGGTAGACGCCGGGAGGGGCTCGTCGAGAATAAGTTAGAAATTGACGGGTAGTCGCCGGGAGGGGCTCGTCAAGAATAAGTTAGAAATCGACGGGTAGACGCCGGGAGGGGCTCGTCGAGATTAAGATATTGTTAAGTGTGGTTAGTGTGTCCGTGAGTGAATTTTGTTAACTAGTTACAAGTCAAAAATTGTTAAGTTTGTTAAAATTTTTTATTATTATTAAATATTGATCAATCTTGTTAATTAATTTTTCTATTATTCAACAGCACCTTCCTCCACTCTCTCTACCCTAAGATTAAGTTTTTCTCAGCTCTGGACCGGTTCCAGGAACCGTGATTAAAAATCCTGGTGGAGCCCTAATAATTATATTGTTGTTAGTTTTGTTGTTTATTTATAAAATTGATTAGGGGCCAACCTGAGCAGGTTAAAACTGTTACAATTTCATCACTTAAAAATGCCTCGAGACCTAGAAATCATACGGAAGCTAGGAAATTTATGGGACTTGCAAATTACTATCGAAGATTTATCCAAAATTTCGCTGAAAGGGCTAAGCCCATAATAGACCTTACGCGAAAAACTATGCCCTTCATATGGACAGAAAAAGCGCAAAGGGCATTCGACGATATCAAAAATGCGCTCTGCGAAGACTCATTTCTTAAATACCCAGATTTTAATAAACCCTTCATCCTAGCTGTCAGTGCGTCAGACTCAGAAATATCCGGAATTCTCAGTCAGCAGACAACAGAAGGGGACGATGACTTAGAAAGAGACGGAGAGAAAATAGTGTCATGGGTCTCACGCGTCTTTCACGACACCGAAACTCGATACACCGACATTGAAAAACAATGCCTTGCAGTAGTTTACGCTATCCAACAATTTCGACCGTATCTCCAAAAACATTTTACCTTAATAACCAGTAGCCCTTGTGTCACCTGGCTAAGGGACAGCACGACTATCACCGAAAGGCAAGCAAAATGGCGGTCTAAATTGAGTAGATATGAATTTAATGTCATAGTCCATCACAAAATCACCGAACAATACGCTGAAGGACTCTCATACAACCCCGAACGTCGTCCCGAGCCCTTAGAAAACGTATTAAATAATATTACCGAAAATAACTTTTTAGCGCTACCCATCACGGATAGTACTAAAACAAAAAAACCTAATAAAATACTTTCAGATGAAGAAGCGATTCAATCGGTCAAGCGCCCTGGTCGCCCTCTCGGATCAAAAAATAGACCAAGAATCAGCAGCGCCCCCGAAGTCAGAGAAACAATCGCCTCTCGTCTCAGAAAAAGGGAAATGAGAAAAACACGAGTCCCACCCAAAATAAATTACCTTCAAAATAGCAACCTTGATTTAACCATAGAAGATCCCGAGTCGCAGAAAACCGGAATCGAAGAACAGGGGGACGATGAAGTCTTCTTGCCAGCCTCAACTCCTGGACCCTCCACGATTAACAAAACAGATACGGACCAAGAGGGGGACGTTGAAGCTGAAAAAGACGATATAGTCAAAGGAAATAAAGAAACATCTATCCCTCAAAAACAAAGACGAAAAACCCAGGAACTAATCAAAATGTTCGACGAAATCATTAAAAGACGACCCCCACCGGAAAATTCTTACAAAGAAAAAGCTCTAGAGAAAATGCCTCTAGAAGAAGCAATATTTAATTACACCCCTCAAGAGTTAGCAAAAATGAAAAGAACTAGTTCCGAAACTGCGAAAAATATCCGCCAATCACTAAGTAACATGCCTCCACTCTGGCGAAGTGAAAAAGGTTCCTTAGATGACACAACACCTGAAATTAATGTCGACGAGTTTCTTAGAGACAATAGCGATGACCCCGAAGAAGGATCAAGCAGCGACATCAGCTCAGAAGATACGGGAAGAAGCGAAGATCCCAGCGAAACAGAACACCCCGTCATCGTAGAACCGGAGCCTGCAACCTCAGCAGAAATTGCTAACACAAGAAACGTCGTCAACACACACGACAATAAGGAAAACCAATTAGGTTTTTGAAAAAAAATTTTTTTTGTGATAAATGGAAAGATTATATATTAGTTTTATAACAAAACTATTTTTTTTTTTCGCAATAATTCAAAAGTTATTTCAAAATAAAAAAAAATTTTTGAATCCAGTACTGAAGACACGCCGACAACTCCCGAACAAACCCGAGCGCGTCTGACGTCATAATGTTAGTTTTCACTCATTGCAGTTGATAGAATAATAATAAATACAGTGTTTTGATCTATTTAATTTTGTTGTCATTATTAAATATTTAAATTTATATTAAAAATGACGAACCTCAAAAGTTATCGTTCTTGTTTTGTACCATTATGTACGAATACTACAAAGGTTACTCCTGATAAAATGTTTTTAAATGTTCCTCAAGATGACAAACGTCGAAATAAATGGTTTCAAGCAGTGCACCGTGATAATCCCCAAACAAAATCGAATTTTTCTTGTTGTGAAGATCATTTCGATGTAAGTATTTCTTAATACCATTTTTATTAATTATTATTTATCTAAGTATACAAATCAAATAATTATTATATATTTAAGTAAAGTTCAGTAAATAAATTTTTTTAACTGGACTCCAAATCATAACCTTTAAAATCATAGTATTAAAAAAATTTTTTATTGATAAATTAAAGTGCTTAAATAATAAATTTATGTATCTTTATCTAATGATTGGGATTCAATTTGATATATTTATAATTTTATAACGTTCGAGGTTATGTATTTGACTATAGTATGAAATTTTTTAAATTTTATGTTATGGTCGTTTTTCTGTTGTTATAATAACATAAATAATTCTTATTTTAATTTCTGTTTTTTTTTTTTTTTTTTAGTTAAAAGATGACATGGAAAATTACATTTATTATACAACGATGGGAGGTAAAGCAAAGATCAAAATTGATGTGGTACCACACAAGTTTGACTGTCAACCTAATCGTAAAAGACAAGGCACTACAACGGTTCTTAGACCAGCTGCAGAAAAACGACGGAGACAACAAATCATTCAAGAAATTTTAAATGAATCTTCAGAAAATATGGAAATTGGTAATCCTCCAGAACCAAACATTGATGCCGTATCAGCCAGTACTGTTGAAAACATTGAAATAGACTTTGATCCTTCAAATGTAACACCTGGCCAAAAGGTCACTGTTGAAACACAAACTAATATTAACCACCGTACTGTTGCTGTACAAGTAAATAGTCGTCCTAAGTATCGTAGCGTATCAGTTCAATGTCAAATTTTATCAATCGGAATCGATGAATCCTGCTCACCAATTAAAACTGGTAGCATAAGTACTGCAACATCTCCAATAAAACCATTGCGTCAAAAATTACATCCAAATTTATTGGAAGATACTCAGAAAAGTTTGTCATCTAGTAGTTTTACAAATTCAAATAGTTCACAAGATATTTATGAACCTCCTGAAAATACCGGTTCAAGTACTATGGATTCTAGCAGCCTTCAATCTCCTGTAAAAAAATTTGAAATTTTGAAAGTCACGAATTACTTAATTAACGATAATTTAAAAGCGTATACTGGTGTTCCTCAAGAATGGAATGTGATGCTAGAACGTATTAGTGTAATATTTAATATTGATATTACTAATATAAAATTATCGTTGATGAAAATACGACGCCAAGATACTTTGGAAAGATTAAGTGAACAGTTTGGAATGAGTGTCAGCAATGCTAGTATTATTTTTAATAAAACAGTCCCTGTATTGGCACATTTATTAAAAAAACTCGTTTATATGCCAAAGTTTAGTAATATAAAAAAAATACTACCGATATCATTTAGAACTTCATATAATCATGTGATTGAGTAGCTAATCTAGGTCGGTTTGGTCTCCTGATAAAATAGGTTTCTGCATTATCGACGTTAGGTTTCTGTCTTATCGACGGTTGTTTGGTAGAGTTTCTGCTATATCGATTGAGGGTTTTTGCGCTCTTTTTTTACCGGCGGTTGGGGTGTGTCATCGATTTAGTGATCGATATTTACCGAGTGTTGGGGGGTGGATTATCATCGATTTTTACTGACTGTTGGGAGATTATCATCGATTTGTTGATCGATTGTTTGAAGTCAAAATGCTACCACCCCAACAGCAGATCTGATAGCGTGTATCAGCTGTGGTGTTGATGTGATATGCACTTATTTGATGTGATGATGAATTTTGTATATATTCAAATGACCTTAAGTATAAGTATATGTGAGAAAGTTCGATACTTACGCCGCTCTGGTGGTATGAAATGTAGGTATTGAAGTCTGTTTATCGATTTGAGGTAAGTTTTATCGACAGTCCTATGTCAACTAGTGATCTATGTTATCGACTGCGAGTATCAACAGTCGGTATTATACCGAATGGTGTTCTGTTTTATCGATATGGGATAAGAGTTTTTTTTAATTTTAACGTTTTTTTTTAACCCCCTACTCTCTCGATTACATCATGTTTTTTTACGTCATCCGACAAGTTTAAACCTGTTTTTGGCGTTGTCGTCGTTGGGAGAGGATCGTTGGTGGGGGGGGGGGTTATACTTACTTGCTTCCAAAATTTCAGTCCTCTGCTTGCAGTTACTTCAATCAGTCGTTCAGTTTAAAAAAACTTGTGTCTTTTGTTAAAAATATTTAAAATTGTGTACTCTACAGAAAATCAAGTAAGACATTTATTTCATTATTCTATTTTATAACTAATTTCTACTATTTTTATTATTATTAACTATTTTCTATCAATTTCTTAGCTTAATAATTCAAAAAATGGATTTGAGTGCAATTAATAAAATCAACAACTTACCGAACTTTTTACCAACTAAAAAATTTGAAGAAATGCAACTGAACAAAATTTATCAAATCACGGAAATTAAGAAAGTCAACACAAAATATGGACGAAAAATTTTGGGAATTGTGGAAAACGAGTTTGCAATCTTCTTCCCGAATCGAACCAACCGGAAGCTCATTGATGATGAAGAGCAGTTAACTTCACTGATCGATTTGGCCTCAGCAGGAGAACTTCACTTGAATTATTTCGGAACAGCTTATCACAAGTTTGAATTTCTTATCAAACCTTCATAATTGAAAATAAATTATTAATCAATTCAATTAAAAATGTTAAAAAAAAAATGTATTTATGTATTCTTAAAAAAAAATTATACTTTAAAAAAATATACGTGAAAAAATGTACAGGAAAAAAATATTTTTTTTTTTTATTCACAGCATCTATATCATATTACGAAAAAAAACATGAAATTATTTTTTTCTTATTATCTAAATCTTAGTTTATAATAATCTTGGTCTTTCAACTGTTTTTCTATATATTGAAGATTTATAACCCCTAAGGTAAAGTATCTGTACTATTTTCGAGTAATTGACGTTTATCGTCTCCCCAACTTAAAGCTAATTTTTCTTTTTGAAGCATTGTTTTAACTTCATGCATCTCACTTCTTATAATATATTGATCTTTATTTACATTTGTATGATCCATAAGACATTTTTTATAATCATCAAACGTGATAGTTCGCAAAGTTGAACTTATGACACCTTTTGCACGCATCTTAACTTTATCATCTTCCTCAGCATTATATATTTTAAAACAATATAGTTTTGCTCTAAGACCCACAAATTCTGACATAATTTTTCCATTATTTTCATCTTTCATTAAACCTAATACTTTTTTATTGACTAACGGTATATTGTAGATATTATTAGGTGGATAGTCGGAAGTATCAAACTTTGTAATATCACGTTTGATGATTTCATATACATTAGGTACTGTAAAGTGATAAATTAGACTGTCTGTATCTGTATACATTAATTTAGAATCCTCATTTTTAAATTTTTCTTTACATAATTATAGTGAAAATCGTATATATAAGTTTTTGACATATATAAAATACAAAAACCTACATAGATTGGTTTATAGAATTTCACTTTTACAACATTCATTTGAATAATTATCATACTTTTATCAAAAATTGTAAGACTATGAAAATTTGGTTTGCAAATCATATCAGATGCACCATATCTGCCAGACCATCGTGTAACTATTCTGACATCTTTATATTTCCTAACATTTTTCATAGTCTTACCAAATACTGCATTGTTCATTAATTTATAAAATCTTTTTCAAATTCATTTTTTGCTGCTTTTCTACAATCAGTGTTCTTATCTATATACGGTTTTAGCCATGGTGACTCTTTAAATCTTAAAATTCTATGTATTTTCATTAATTTTAATCCTAATTCTAAACACTGTTTTAAATTTCTATAATGTATTACATAATTTTTTTTATCATATAAAGTAGTTGCTAATTTTGTTTGCTTTTGTTCTGGAGGTAAAAAGTGTTCTGGACATAATGGTAAATCTTTATGTAAATCATATAATTCTTCCGGATATTTCAGATCAACCTCGAGTATATAGCCAAAACCATCGATATTATTTAAAAATTTATCAATTTTTTGATTAATATCAAAATTTAACTCAACCCATTCAAATGAGTCTGTTGGTAAAGGCATACTCATCGATGCACCATACAAATTATTAACATCGAAATACATTAAATACGATTCCGGTTTATTTGAATCAAATTTATCACCCATATATCTATTATTCGCTAATGCATACCTATTTGTACACTGAGAAACACCACCTCTGATACCTTTTTCAATGAATAACATAATTTCCGGATCATCTAGCAATTCTAATTCTACACCAGTATACTTTAACATCGCATCAAAAGCTAGTCCTGGAATTGTATAATAGTGTAACGGATCTAAACTATATGTATTCAAGCAATTACTTCTAAAATTTTCAAATACATCAGTCTCAGAATATTCTCCCATACTGATTGAGCAAAAGCATATTCTTCATCTGATATATTTTCGTTTGATAATTTAGAATAAAAATGTTGAATTTCAGGTAACTGTTTATCATTTAATTTATCATTACTGCTTATGTACTCATATGGAAAAACCCCTTTTCTAGTGACTAATCTAAATTTTTCTGGATCATCATAATGAAATTTAGTTATTTTTTTATCATTATCTTTTAGGTTTGATGCTAATTTATTTAAACTTGTGGCCATCAATTTAAATGAGTCTATAAATCTTAGATTAACGCATGTTTTATCAACATACTTAGTAAAAGAAATATAACGCTCTTTATTGATTGGTAATATTTCAATTTTACCTTTGAAATTTGCAGCTAAAGACTTTATTATAAAATGAGAGTCATAACCCGACATATTATGGAAAACTACTGGTATAGTATGTGATTTTTTATAATTTAAATTACACGATAAATGAGCAGACCCTCTGTAATATCCAGTAAAATGATTATGATCATAACATTTATCCTGAGAATTTATAATTGACTTTTGACAAATATAGCAAATATTCGCGCATTTATGATCTTCTAATTGCTGTTTCGTTAAAGGTTTCATAGGTATTGGATTTTTTAAGTATGAATCTACTTCAATTGCAAAATTTTTAAGTTTACCCACAAACCAATCAATGCAATTTTCTGAACGATTAATTTCAAATTTAGATAATTTATTATCATAATTACAAAAGCGGTAAAATGCAATGCTATGAGGAATATGAATATCTGTATCATCATCAATGGGTGTCAGTGTACATTCTAGATCTGCATAAATAACAAATGGTACAGTATCCTGATTTTGAAAATTTTTGAATTTTAAAATTTTATTTTCCTCTGTTGAAAACACCATGTGAACTTTATTAATTTTTAAACAATCTTTCTTATGACGTTCAGAGATTCTCTTATTTTAAAATGATTTAAGCATCGATCACAGAAGAAATGTTTATTTTCCGATTTTGTTACACTACTTCTTACTAAAGCTGATAAATTATTAATTAATGCAAAATGATAAATCGGTTTATAATCGTCGTAATCGTCGCTCTTCATATTTAAATTTATATTAGTTTGTATTATTAAAAGATGAATGGTTTTTATTTCAGAATTTATAGATTTACTTAAGTATACCGGAATTATTACACATTCATCAGATTTTTTATCGGATTTTTTACTAGAAAAATCAGATTCTAAGCCGTATACATTAATAGATAAATTGTTCATTTTTTCAAATTTCGCAATATCTTTAATTTGAATTGGAAAATTAATTCCATCGTATTTAAGTACCTCACTAAAATGTGGATAAGAAGTAGTCCTCTCTCTGTGACTCGTCCTTGGAGGGTGAATAGCAGCTACAACACACCACAGGAAACAGTATTCATCAAAGTTTTCAATGTTCAAAACTGCATGTCGGTTGATTATCTTCTGGGGCATCCTCACATAAGTTGAGATTCCAGCATGAAGAGGTTGATATTTTGACATCGTTATTACTAAATTTGAGATTTCTGATAAACGCCATTCGGATTTTTCTTGACAGAATTCTTCAATTTTTCTTATCAAGGCATTGGTTACGTGATTTCTATACCAGTCAGGAATATCTGTAGATACTAATATTTCACGATTTTGTGTTACGAATGATTTTACTTCTTCTTGGTTGGTGGTAGGAATCTCAAATTTGCCATAAAATTAAACATTAACTTTTAAACTGTTCACTTTGTTTAACATATCTTGAACTTTTGCACAAACAAGATTCTCAGAAAAAGTCAAAAATTCCCCCACATTTTTGTGAGTACGGTTGATTACCGCACGAGTCTTAATGTTATTTGAAAAGGCATTTCCAAGATCTTGCCATTTAATAGAATTATTTTGTTGATTTAAATCCCCACCCGCAACTTGACCACTCAATAGCAAAAACTGCTCACCAAACCAATGCAGAAGAGTAATGTGAAGAAACTGTGTTCTAACACTGCGTTTTACATGCACACTTGTTTGAGGATCTAATAAAATAGTATTAAAGTAGTTAATAGTATCCTGACAAACGTTAAAATACTGATCACTCTGTTCACCACTCACTGGGTTCGATTTTAAATCATTATAAAATTGGGACACTGTATCCACCAGGCTGTGGATATCTTCTATTATTTGTTGAGACATATTTGCAAAAAAATAATTTGCAAAAAATTCGCAAAAAACAACTCAATGTTAGTATAAATCACTAACAGTTGTTAATAATTTGCAAAAAAAAATTTGCAATAAATTTGCAAAAAAAAAAATTTAATGCTTGTATAAATCACTAATAATTGTTAAATCAAACTTTTTAAATCATATGATATATGCTAGGTGTGAGATTCAAACTTTTCAGACTGAGATACGCAAAGTGTGAGATTCAAACTTCTTCTGTAAGTCAAGGAAGTAATCTCAGATTATTTATATAAAAAATTATGCGTGTATGATATACATTGTGACATAGGAAATTTCTCATGTCAGATTTTTTGACTATAGATTTAAATTTGTTTATTTTGAATATTATTTAGCCTCGAGTTGGTCATACTGATGGACCGCGGAGATCCGACGCGACTGTGTCGCCCCATGTGGTGCCGACCGAAACCCAAAACTCGAGGTAAAAAAAAAAAAAAAAAAATTTGAATTCGAACCGCGCCAATTTTAAAAATACGAATGAATGTGTCCGATCCAACTTCGATGTATCGGGTATAGTGTGACGAATGGTATGAATGAGAAAAGCGACCGTGCGAACCCGCACTCAGTCGATACCAGCGATCGAGGAGACATCTAGGAGGAGCATCGAGAACGAGGACGTCATGGAAATGGGAACCACGAAGGATCGGAAAATGGAACGACAGGAAAGTATCGAGACTCCACCTGGACACCGAAATTCGAACCAGACTAGGGAATCGACCAATCATCGATCCCGGTAATTTATCGGACGATGGCCGATTGGACGCGCATGTTATTCGTTGCGCTTGATTGAACCATGAGATGAAGGACAAGACGGAAAATGACAACAAGTTGTTACCCGGCACAAGCGAAGCCACGTGCAAGATACTTTGTAAATTTTGAAAATTCGATTACGATTAATTACGTTTTCTGACGTGGTTTGCCAATTTTTCTGGGTGAAGTTTGCCAATTTCAAACAGGAGATCCTGATATATTTGTCTTTTGTGCTCTTCTTTGGCTGAGATGTTGTATTCAGCCGGGGCCGAGAACTCAATGACATAAATGTCACGAGTGGCCTTGTCGAAGAGCACAATATCAGGTTTGTTGTGATCTATCCGCCGGGTTGTTGCAAATGGCATGTTCCAATAAATTTTGCAACTGTCATTCTCAACAACCTGGGGAATATCTCCTGGCAGATAAGGCAGCACTGGTGTCACGTCAATACCGTAGCAATGACGAAGATAGTAGTACAGTACTCTCAGGGCAGCATTGTGACGCTGGATATATGCACCTCTCGCCAGCACAGGACATGCCGACAAAAGGTGCATAAGCGTCTCCGGATGTTGTCTACACCTCCTACAGGAAGTGTCCGGAAGCTGCACCTGGAGCACCTTGCTACGGTACTCAAGAGTGTTAATGACACCATCTTGGCAGGCAAATATGAACCCTTCAGTCTCGGACATCAGGCCAGCTGACTTTAAGAAGGAAAACGTCAGCTGGGTGGACAAGCCATGATCACGCACGTGTTTAAAGAACACGCTGTGCATGGACTTGTCCATCAGTTCGCCAAGGAGTAGTTTTTCCTCGGCGTTCCTGATGACGCTCTTAAATTCCTCCTTTCGGAGTTCCATAAGAGCGTTTATTTCTCCAAGACCAAGGGTTCTTGCCGCATATATTGCTGCCTTATACAAGAATGACCCCTTATGCGCATTTTCATGTTTATGTACAATTTGCATAAGAAAGTCATCCTCGTCTGCAGTGAAATTGACAACTTCGTGTGTTAAACCCAGGACCAAACGGTCGTGAAGCCGCTCCAAACTCTGCAAACCTCTCCCACCGATGGACCGGGAGAGGTATAATCTGGCGACTGATGAATTGGGGTGCATGCTCCGATTCATATTGATGATCTTACGGGTTTTGATGTCGAGATCTCGTAAATCCTTTCGGGCCCATTTCAGGACACCGAAAGAGTATAGTAAGACTGGGACAGCGAGCATATTAGTAGCTGAGACTTTGTTTTTGCCGGAAAGTTCGGAGGACCAAATTTTCCGGAGTCTCCTAACATACTCGCTCTGGAGAGTTGCTCGGACTTCAGAGACCGCATGCATGCGGTGCTCTTCCATTCCTAGATATCTATACAACTCTCCGGCGTCTAATTGTCTTAAGACGCTCCCATCCACTAACTCGACATCATCACCCGTATCAGAGCACTTACCCCTCGCCAGATGTACGACCGCACACTTGTCCAACCCAAAAGACATTCCGACATCTCGTGTGTACTCTGCTACGATGTTGAGGGCCGCTTGTAGATGATCTTTATCAGCACTATATAGCTTCAGATCATCCATGTAAAGCAGATGGGTGATCGAATATTTTCGATCACCCGGAGGCCCCACAGAGTACCCACGAGTTTTACGGAGAGCAACAGATATAGGCAGCAGTGAAACGCAAAACAGCAGAGGGCTCAAGGAATCACCTTGGAAGACCCCCCGTTTATACTCTACAACTCCGGTTACGTGCAATGCGTTTCCACTTCCAATGTGAAAACGCGTTCGCCAGAGCTGCATTGTACGCCGAATGCATTCCACTATTTCCGGATTGACTCCCAGGCATTTGAGTAGATATAAAATCAACTCATGAGGAGTTGAGTCAAATGCCTTGCGATAGTCAATCCAAGCCATTGACAGGTTGCGTTGATAGTAGATCGCATCTTGTAAGACGCATCGATCCACTATCAGGTTCTCCTTGCAACCTGACAGGCCTCTTTTACTGCCACGTTGTTCATATATCTGTTGCCATACAGGCTCTATCTGCTGCAAGATACGGTTATTTAAAATTTTTGTAAAAATTTTATAAACCGCATTCAAGCAGGTGATAGGCCTGAAATTCTTAGGGTCAGACAAGTCACCTTTTTTAGGTATCAGTACGGTTCGCCCTTCTACAAGCCAGTCCGGAATCGGATCGTCAGCTCTAATGTACGATGTAAATATGCGGGCCAGATGGAGGTGGGTAGAAGTAAACTTCTTCCACCAGAAGACATTAATGCCATCTGGTCCCGGGGCAGCCCAATTTTTGCTGCCATTTAGAGCTGAACGAACTTCATCCACACTGACTGCAGGGCTCTCTTCATCAGCATTCTGCCGACGGTGTTCCCGACAGAATGCTTTGAAGTCGTGCAGAGCTGGAGTATTGGCGTTCACGTTTGGTTGATCTCCATACAACTCAGTCCAAAAAGCTTCCACCCGCTCAGGTGTTGGATAAGTCCCGGTAACATCGGTCTTTGGTGTCAGAAACCGTGAAGGGCTGGATCGAAACAACGAGTTGTCGACCAACCGCTTCAGCCTTTTCTCTAGTGACTTTTTGGCAGTCACTAGAGCCCGCAATTTATTAAGAGACTCTTCTTTGATGACAAGAAGAGTACTCTTGTTCAGTGTGTGATGACGCCACCGAAGTTCAGCAGCAATGCGTCGAATTCGGGGCGTGTATGCTTTTTGAGTTGTTTCGAACTCAATCACACACTGAATGCGGGAGACATGTTTCCGGGATCTGTCAATTTTGGAGCCAAGTTGTAAGATGCGCTGTCTCAACCTTGCCTCGATCGAGAGACAATGTCTCTCTCTCGGAAAAGCCGAAACTGCTGCACCATACACAACCTGGCTCACAGTGAGCAGGGTGGAATCCTCCAGGATGTTTGCACGGAGATCTTCGTTTACCGCGTCAAGCTGTTGTTGGGAGTAAGTTATCTTTTTAGATATACTTACTTGCCGTCCTACAAAGGGATTGTTGTTGTCCAAGGAGGAACGGCGTCGCTCTTGGTGTAGTTGCGCCGGAAAGGAAAGTCTATTAGACTGCCTTCTGTCCGGCACAAGCGATCTTCTATTTCGCCGAAGATGAGCGGCATAATTACGCAGGTGTTTGGGCGTAAAATGTGCTAGCTCCGGATGCATATCACTCCAAAGAGTGTGCATCCGGGCCATATAGCCGCTCACCCCCCGGCTCGCTACGTTGGTAGCACACCAAGAGATCGACTCTCAGTTCCTCCGTCCACTTAAAGTAAGTCCTTAAGGCGCCAGGGTCATCATCATTCATCGGGTCCGGCGTGCTCCTCCCACCTGATGAATGGTCCTCATCCGAAAAGGACCGGTTGTGGGGAGCACTTCTGAGTTGGTATCTTGTGGTAACTCAGTTATTTCCATGCAGTGGGTAGTTGGCCCACTGCAAGGGCTACGTCGTTCGCCTAGAGACCTGATGTTATGGTCTGCGTTTCCCGCGATGCGCCGCTTGGAGGCCACGTAGTAAGCACCGCTATTATTATTATTATTATTATTATTATTATTATTATTATTATTTTCCGAAAAAAATAATTCTGAGACGGAAGTCCTTAACCATTTTTTTTCAAATATATTTTAATAAAATCACATAATACCTCATACACAACTTTGATTTGCAATTGCATCCATGATGGATATTTAATAAAAACAATTTTTTAAATGAATTTTTTTGTTTTCATTACTATCTTTAAATTATTTTTATTATTAATAATGATATTATCTTTTCATCATTATTAATGTTACTTGAGTGAGCTAGGTGTTATGTTTCAATGATCGTAAAAATTATCTCTCTCTCTCTCTCTCTTTCTCCTCTCTCTCCCTCCCTCTCACTCTCATACACACTGATCTATAGTTTTCCATGCTTATTCTTTTCTCCCATTTAAAATATTGATATCAAAAAATTCTTCTTAAATGTTTATATTATAATTTAATCATGCTTAATAATTTTTCATCTCAGTTCATAAGTCTTCTGCTTGGAATAAGCATCGGATAAATTATAATTTTATATATATTACACTCTCGTATCGCTACAGTTAAAAACAATATTTTTCAAAATTAAAAAAAAAAAAAAAATAAAGATAGTTCAAAAGTGCTGTATAGTTTTTTAAAAAATATAGTTAAAAGTGCTATATTGTTTTTTCTAACTTTATTAAAAAAAAAAGTGTAATATTTTTTTTGAGAAAAGAAATGAATGTAAGTTTATAATTTTTTTAATCTTATTTTTTTTCATATATGGATTGAAATACATTTTTTTTTCTCAAATATTTAAAATACGCTGGTTATCTTCTTTTTTCTATTAGGGGGAGAAAAAATTTTATTCACGCAAAATTTTTTTTTTAATTTTTTCATAAAAAAAATTTTTTTTTTTTCAGGCTTTAGAAGGAATAATATATAATATTTTTCTACCGATTCGATGGCTTATCAACATTGATTCAATTTCACAATCTATAATCGAGGAGGTAGAAGCTATAATTTCAAGAAGGGAGACTTTTCATGGATCTCTCTTTCAAGCAAATAATATCATTACACGGTTGGAGATCAACCACAACACGTTAACATGGAAATTTCGAGTAGTTAATATTGAATTATCTGATACTCATTATTTCTGTTTTAATGATCAACTAGCAGGAGATTGTAAAGGTCCATTGCTATTGAAGAAGGAAATAATTCATTCATTTAGTAAGTTAATTAATATTATAATTACTATTATAAATATAATTTTTTATAGGTTCTTGTTTGATTATGTTCCTGAAATACAGCGTGCTTTGGCCGAGGAGATGGGTTGAGAATTATTCAATTTCTGATCTGTCTTTTCACATCAAGCTACAACTAGAGGACGTTGTGATGCGCGGTGAAGATATTAATGGATGCAGCGTTAATGTGGGCGATGATCAAGCCACCCTGTCCATTGCCGACGAATGATTGCATCGGTCGTTTGAACTGATCAATGCTATACACCCTGAGCTTCTAATCATGGTTAATGGTGTGCACTTAACGACGATTCAAGAAACATTGTATACACAATGGTGGGCTTTTAATGTTTATATACCGCACAGGCGAGAGGAAGAAGAAGAAGAAGAGGAAGAAGAGGAAGATAATCTAGAAGATCAAAATTTAGAGTGTTTATATGAAATTCTTGATGATTCTTCTATTGACTTATCGGATGTATAAACTGTTATTTTAAGTGATCTAGACGCTTTAAGTGATTGTGATTAAAAAAAAAAGACATTGATTTTTTAAAAATTTTATTAATAAAATTAAACATCCTTATAAATCACTTTTATTAATCCAGCTGTTATGGGTGGTGTCAAATCCCAACCATTTAACATAATATTTACTTCCTTTCTTTTTTACAATTTTTTCAACTAGGTATACATCAGTGTATTTTGTTTTGCTGAGTTCTTCACGATAGAATGCTCCTTCAATTGGCTGATTCTGGTAATCTACAAGTTTGTACGTCGTTGGATTCGTATTCTGCACCTTGTTTATCGTAAATATTTCAGTTGTCCAGTTTGCTGTGTAACCTTTTTCGAACAAATTTTTATACTTGCTTATTCTTACTTTATTTCCAACTTTAAATTTATTTTTTTTTAAGTAATTTTTTTCTCAGCGTAGTAAGAGGTTGGTAAATACTCTTCTTCAAGTCTTATTCATTATCAACAGTTACATCTGCTGGTTTCATTTTTATTGTTCTATGTTTAGTGTTGTTGTAAGTATTCACTAAATCATCAATCATGTTGATCCACTTATAAGTACCACGAGCAGTGAATTTTCGCCACATATTAGTTTTAAGTGTTCTGTTAAATCTTTTACATATAGATGCTTTCAAATTACTAAATGTTGAGTACATATTAATTTTATACTTTTTCATAAGATTACGGAATTCTTGATTATAAAATTCTTTGCCTTGATCAACATGCAGATTTTTTGGAATTCTTCCGTGTTTTAATATAGAATCCATTGCTTTGGTTACATCATTAGCACTTTTATTTTTCATAGGTACAGCCCAAGCGTACTTGGAAAATATATCAATCACTGTTAGTAAATATTTTTAATTATTATTTACTTTCGAATAAGGAATTATTTCAACTAAATCAGCTTGCCAAGTCTCATCAAGTCCTCGAATATCAACATGACGGCGTTGATAATTTTTACGAGCTGGTTTGTGAAGTTCATATGCTATTACCGATTTTTTATCTTCCATTTTTTTTTCCTAATTCTTCTTGTTTCGGTTTCTTTCTTTTTAATTCTTGATTTTCTTTTTTAAACAAATCAAGAGAAGTCCTCAATGATACAACTTCTGAATGTAAATGGGAAATAATTTCTGATTGATCTTCTCTTATAGTCCTCTCTAATAAAGTTAATTCTTTATTTATAAAATCACGCATAAATTTCAATGTTATCGCGTCATTATCTTTCACTGGTTCTCCAACTTCACATAATCTTTTGTTTTCTAAATCATATTGCCCATCAGAATTTATTTTAAATTCTCTTCCTGGAGTTCCTGGAGGCCCACTAACAACTGCTACAGCTTTCAAAGAACGTCCAAAGATATCAATACTCATTTTTTTTTTTTATCGTTCAGTTCACTTCAACAGTTCACAAACTAATGGTGAAATTTCTGAAATATTACTTCTAATATATAATTTCAGCCTCTCTTAATTCTTCAATAATCGAAATAATTTCATTAGTATGACTGGTATTACCAGCTGATTGAGAGGCCATTAATAGGCGTAATCATTCAACCAGTCCATTAGGATCAACCCAGTATACATAATCCATATTTCTATTTTTCTTCTTGACTATCATGTGGCTAGGTAAGCCTCCACCTTTCGAAAAATTTGCATGTCTTTTTGCTAGGAATTCAAAAACATAATTTTTGAACTTGGGTGATGGATCATTGAAAATACTTGTATTTGGCTTGTAATATTTCAAATACATATTTGTTCTTTCAACAATATCTAAGTAGTATTTCTTAACATTCTGTGTTACAAGTGAATCTTGAGGAGCTTTTTTGAATAATAATTCCAATAAACTGTTACGTCCCCACCTGCATTCGCAGATGCCGCTGATAGCGGATACGCGCGCTAATTCAAACTCTAACAATTGTACAATAATTTCATAAATATTCATTTTTTTTATAAATATAATGTTAAATGATAAGTAAAGAATTCCAAATGTTAAATATTAAATATAGAAATAGAAAATGATAAGAAAAGTAAAACTCAGCCAACACCTGAGTAAACAAAATATTTTTAAGTTTACATTAACATTTTCTCACAAAGAATGTTAATGGAAAATGATTCATTGTAAGACAACTAGCGTTGAGTACATAAGTATATTCGAGAACGTCCGAGGAATGTTCTAAATAAATAATGATAACGAATGCCTGCGTGTCTTGGACTCTGGAGTTGAGTCAGCGCGGATCATCCGAGTGAAACTCGGAGATGCCGCGCAGATCAACTCAGAGAATAGGACATTCGGGGCCTGATACGCAGCCCTACTCCCCTCAGGGCGCGGCCCTTCAACGAGGAGATATAAGCAGGGTGCACAGGTAGTTCGAGGACTTTTCTACAACTTTGTCCTACGACAGATAGTCCGAAGGCTCTTTTCCCTAAGGCTCTTCTTAATCTTAAAGTTACGCACTTAAGACTCTTCATAATTTATACTGGTCGTGAGACTATTAATTCCGGTTACGAAATACCATTACGTACTTCACGGCAGTTGTCAAAGCATATTAATTAAACGTGTATTTTAAATAGTTAAATAAAGTTATTTGTTAATTAAATTCACCGAAGTTAGTTATTTCGGAGCTAATTCGAGAACCTTCTACTTACGACTCTGGAGGTCGTAACATCTTTATCTCCAGCTCTAGTTGTTATACCGGCTACCTACTAACCTGTGAGGAAACCGGGACGTAACAACTAATAAAATAAATAAATTGGTGGCAGCGAACGGATTCGAATACGCTCCGAAGAAACTGGCAAAAAAAAAAAATTTTTTTTCCTTTGCGGAAAAATTAACTCAACATCATCCAGAGATCTCCATCAAACACGTCACAAAAATCAGAACATTTTTTTTGCCTCAAACGAGTGAGTAAACTACAAAAGTGAAAACAAGTGCTTACAAAACAACTCTAAAATTAACAAAATTTTTTTTAATACACTTAATTCAAAAATTAACTAAACAGTGATTTTATTCTAAAAACGCAAAATTTTTTTTCCGGAATTAAAAAGAAGAGCAGTTCAAAATTAAATATCAAAAAGTTTAACGAAAAATTAATTAACAAAATTTTTAATAAATTAACAAAATTTTTTATCGTACACACATAAAAACGATAAAATTAAATTAAATTAAAAGTGCAACAAAATTCATCGAAGATAAAACATCAAGAAGAAGCCATCAACATCGAAGTACAGCCTTGACCTACGACAACACTTACCAGCCAACGCTCAAGGACTAAAGAAGATAAGCCGACAACCATCAGCCCAACCGGAGACGAGAACCTCAATAATTATTTCTAAGTAGTAAGTTATATATTTTTCTGAATATTTGTTTCTCGTCAATTTAAAAATAGTATTGTTATTTAAAAAAATTTTTTTGAACTCGATTATTGTTCAAAATTTTTTTTTCTTTCTCTCGCCCGTAAATTTCTTTAATTTCTCAAAATGACTAACGATATCGAAGCTATGGAAACAACTATGACAGAAAACACGGGAAAAATACAAGCCCTTGAACAGCAAATTCAAGAATTATTAGCAGAGAGAGAGGAAATGAAAAATAATTTTGAGAGAAATTGTCAACAATTAATTAACGAAAGTTTAAGAACTTTTCAAAATAATCTAAACCCACAAATTGCTAACCCTCAAGTTTTTCCAAATAACGGTACCCCAAATTTAAATAAATTTGATTATTTTCTTAAAACCATCCCCGAATTTGACGGAACGACAGTACAAGTAGAATCATTTACAAAAGTATGCACAGACGCAAAAGCTTTTATTCGCGAAGTAGACGAAAAAGTGTTAGTTAGATTATTAATCTCAAAATGTAAGGGCGGACCTTTAGCTAGATTATTAAATGCAGATATAAATACAGTAGAACAATTAATTGCGTTCCTAAATTTAAATTATCGTAGAAGCAAACAAGTATCTGTGTGGCTGAGCGAATTTAACCAATTTAAACAAAAACCGAACGAACGCGTTATGGATTTTTATTTCAGAATAGACGAACATTTAAGAAAAACATTAGCAGAAATAGAAGACTCAGCGTGCATAAATAGTAACGAAAAAAGAGTACTAGCATCGGAAATTGCTATTCAGACGTTTTTATCCGGATTATTCCCACAGATAGCAATATACCTGCGTCAAGTAGAATACGTTGACCTTCAGACCGCTGCTAAAGCAGCATCAGACACAGAAAAGAACTTAGAATCGATGAGTAATATAAATAATATGTTTAAAACAATTAACAATACGGACTGTCACGCCATACAAAATAATCAAACTAACAACACAATAAAAAGTCCACAAGATATTAATCAAAATGATCAAACAAATTCAAACGGGACAAACAAATACTGTGATTTTTGTAAGAGAAATAATCATAATAGAGAAGAATGCAGATTCTTAAAGAACCCAAAACCTAGAAGTTACGGTAATAACAACAATAATAGTAATTATTACAACAAAAATAATCATAAAAACAATACTAATTATAACGGTAATTATAACAAAAATGGTATACCAAATAATAATAATAATAAAATCAAATCCAATGTAATTACTGTAAGAATTTCGGGCACATAGAAAAGGCTTGTCGTAAAAAGAGCTATGACATAGGTAAACAGGCTGGACTACAGGCGGCACAAACAAGGCAGGGAAACGGACAAACGTTTCCCCTTCCAGGCACTTCGGGGGGAAACGCGTTGACCCAGCAGTGCCAGAGCCAGAACCAAAAATAAGAACACCCTCAAAAACATATTTTGTAGGCGCAATGTCATCGGATTACAAGCCTACATCCATTATGATCAAATCAAAAGATATAATTTCGAGTTACGGGAAAGTTTTATTAGATACTGGGTGTAATTTAAACTTAATCAAATATAGCGAAGTCAAAAATAAAAATTTAATCGATGACTCATTTTGTTACAATTTAAACGGAGTTTCAGAAGCTATTACACTCGGTAGAGTACAAATTCAAATTTTTAACAAAAATACATATTTTCATGTAATCTCAGACGACTTTCCTTTAGACTATTCAGGTATACTCGGTATGGAATTTTTACGCGAACAAGGCGGCATAATCGATTTAGTTCGAAATACAGTAACATTTACAAAATTAAATAACCTAGAGATCTCATTAACAGAGGAACAATATTTAGTCTTAAAAGCTCGAACTAAAACAGCAATGTTTGTCCGAGTAGATAACAATCTTAATGAAGGATACGTGCCTCGTATAGACTTAGGTGACGGTGTTTTTGCTGGTGAAGCAATAATTAGTAATCGTAATGGTATAGCTCATTTGTATGCAATAAATACTCTTAGCGAAGATGTCAAAGTAAAAGTGCCAATAATCTCCTTGTATCCTTTTGAAACAAGTGAAGAATGTAGCACTTCCTTATCGCAAGATGAAACAGATCAACAAGATAACAAAAGTACCAGGGCCCGGGAAAATCGCGTTGATAATGTATTAAGTCTCTTGCGTTTAGAACATCTGAATGACGAAGAGCGTAAAGAAATAAGTTCACTCGTTGAAAAATATGCTGACCTCTTTAGCATTCCGGGAGAAAATTTGCAGGCAACATCCGTAGCTTCACATACCATACCTACTAAAGACGATATTCCAGTAAACACTAGACAATATAGGCATCCTCCTTCACACAGAGAGGAAATCGAAAGACAAATTACTGAACTCCTGTCAATGGATGTTATCGAACCATCTACCTCTCCATACAATTCACCTTTATTTATCATACCTAAGAAAAAAGACTCTCAAGGCAGAATAAAATACAGACTAGTAATTGACTATCGTAAATTAAACGAGAAAACTATTGGCGATGCATACCCATTACCTCTAATTAATGATATACTTGATCAATTGGGTGGTGCAATTTATTTTTCAATTTTTGACTTAAAATCGGGTTTTTATCAAATAAAAGTAGACGAAAAAGATAAACATAAAACTGCATTTACAACTCCTCGTGGTCATTATCACTTTAACAGAATGCCATTTGGACTTAAAAATGCACCAGCAACCTTTCAAAGATTAATGGATTTAGTTTTACGTGGCTTACAAGGCGTAGATTTATTTGTTTACTTAGATGATATAGTTATTTATGCTCGTTCTCTTGAAGAGCACACTTCTAAATTCGAAAGATTAGCAGAACGTTACGTAAAGCCAACTTAAGTTTTCAACCCGATAAATGCGAATTTCTAAGAAAAGAAGTCATTTACTTAGGTCATCTCATTTCTGCCGACGGTGTCAAACCTGACCCCGAGAAAATTAGAGCAATTAAAGAATACAAAAGACCCATTAGTACCACACAAGTAAGAGAATTTCTTGGACTTGCTGGTTATTATCGGCGTTTCATAAAGGATTTTGCAAAAATAGCTAAGCCATTATCGGATCTTACAAGTAAAAACGCGAAATTTATCTGGACTCCTGAACACCAGGAAGTATTTGAAACTTTACGCGAAAAACTATGTACAGCTCCGATATTACAATACCCAGATTTTTCAAAACCCTTTATTTTAACGACCGATGCATCTAACTACGCAGTTGGTGCAATTCTTTCTCAGGGTAAAATAGGTGAAGATAAAATAGTAGCAGCAGCCTCTCGTGTACTAAATAAACACGAGAAAAATTACTCTACGACAGAAAAAGAGATGGTTGCAGCTCTATTCGGTATGAAAACTTTTAGGCCCTATATTTACGGTAAAGAATTTACTCTCGTCACCGATCACAGACCTCTAGTATGGGTAAACTCAATGAATGACCCGACATCTCGTGTGATGAGGTGGAGAGAACGACTTAAAGAATTTGAATATACGGTATTATATAAAGCGGGTAGGAAAAATACAAATGCCGACGCCTTGTCTCGTAATCCCGTATCAGAAAAACGCGAAGCATATCCAATAAAATTTAAATGGCGACCCACGGGCAAACCGGGGATTGCAAGACTCAGAACAACCGATACGTCAGGCTCTGAGATCAAGATTACAAAAAAACGGAAAGTGGCTATCCACTCAGAAAAAGATAGCCCAGACAAAAATTCAAAAATAAATCCTAAAGATAAAAATCAATTTTCAAAAATTAATGCTAATTCAGTCGACGGGGTTAGTATTATGAATTCAAAAATTTTACCGGAGGCTAGTACTCAGGCGGCGGGTTATGCGACTCAGTCGAAAGGACCTCATTTACTGGCAAAAAGATCCAGGAGGCTAATAAGTTCGCGGTTTCACCTGATGAAAGCACTCAGGCGGCGGAGTTAAACGACTCAGTCGAAAGGCAAAATTCTGACAAAACGAAGCAGATGGCTAATAAAATCGTGGTTTCACCTGATGAAAGCACTCAGGCGGCGGAGTTAAACGACTCAGTCGAAAGGTCCTCAACTGGCAAAACGATCCAGGCGACTAATAAAATCGTGGTTTCACCTGATGAAAGCACTCAGGCGGCGGAGCTAAACGACTCGGTCGAAAGGCAAAAATCTGACGACACGAAGCAGATAGCTAATAAATTCGTTCATAAAAATTCAAATAAAAATTATTCTCCTGACACAGATAATCAGGCGGTTGAGCCGTGGGCCTCAGTCGAAATACCTTCGGAAAGACGCGATGGAAATAGGAGTAGCTACCCTGTAAATCAACGGTCATTTTCAAAGGGAACAAATAAAGTTAGGATAAGTGGAAACACCGACCAAAACGAAAAACGGTATATTCCCTACCCTATCGATAAATCGAAATCCAAACACAAAAATTTAGATTTGGATTCAAAAATAACAAATACAAACGAAAACATAAATTCAAAATTAAATTTAGCAAATACTGATAACAAAATGAATTCAGATAAAAATAAAAATTCATCAAATAATAATAATCAAAATGATAAATCAAATAATGATTTAAAATCATCAAATACAGAAAATAAATTTAACACAATAAGTAATGTAAGTAAATTACCTGACTATTCTGATGAATCATCATCAGAATCGGGTAACATAATTGACGCATTAACGCTAAGAAAGAAACTCATTAGAAATAATGAAGTTTTATTATCAGACGAAGAATCAGACATGACTGACTTCGACTTATCATACATAAATAAAGATTCAAATAAATCCTCAAATAAAATTAATTCACAAAATCAAAATCTATTATCCAAAAATTCCCAAATACAAAAATCACAGAACCTACATTACCACCTACAGAAAATACAGACATACCAACGACATCTACACAATTTACTCCAAACGTACATACAAAAATCAAAAATAATAAATTAAAAAATAGATTTATTCCTCTTCAATATAAGAGAACACAAAAGTTCGCGGATTTTACACCGTCTCCAATATTTCGTACGCGTAAAAGAGTTAATAAAAATATTAGTAAAACAACGTTTAGAGTTATCGACAGTTCAGATGATGAATCGAATACTGAAGAATCGGAAATAATAGACTCAAAAATATATTCAAGTCATTCAAATGACATTAGTTCAGAATCCCCTATAGAAACAATCCCAATTACTCAAAGATCGCCAAATAAAATAAACAGACAAAAAGTAGAAGATATAGGAGGTGCTGTATCGTGGTCTTCAGACGAAGGCGACCATCACCCTCAACACATAACAGTCGAAGCTCTTATTCATAATGATAATGATAATAACATGTCTATAGAAAATATAAACGAAATTTCTAATGCCATGCAATCAATGACAGTAAATTCATCCGAAGAAAAAATACCTTCAACACTCATTACACAGACTAAAAATAAAATAACAGACAAACAAATAGACATTAACAAAGACGATAGAAAAGAGATAGTTCAAACGGTAAAGACTAATGACCCTCCACCATTACGCAGATCTACGAGACAACGAAAACTCAAAACATGTACGTGTGGATCAGATAATACAAGCACACATACACACACACATAAACATACACCAAAAATAAAACAGACTCTTTCAAAGAAGATTCAAAATAAACAATTTAACAATAAAATTGCAAAAAGACAAAAAAACATTAAATTACCAGACATAATGGTAACGTTAAAAGCACTCAAAAATAATAATAATAATGATAATTCAAATACAAACAAGATTACAAAAACAAAAAGAAAATTGTCAACAATAGCCGAAAATAATATTACTGAAAATAAAAATATAAATTCTATAACTCCACAAAATTCACAGAAAGATTCAAACTCACAAAGATCGAGCCAAACACAAAAACAAAAAGAGATCGATAACATCGACACACAAACTGAACAAGAAAATCCTAATTTACCCATCCCAGATACAGAAAATCCCGAAAAAGAAAATAGAACATTAAACGAAACTCAAAACAACTCAAACCAAACTATAAACGCTTCATACATAGACGATTCCGATGATGACATACGAAATAACGATATTAGTAACCGAATAAATTCGCAACAGTTAGATTCGATTTCAGAAGAGACTAATAATATAAATAAATTAGTAACACATGGTGGCGAAATTAACAATGATGAACCTAATGGCAGCGACAACGATCGATCTGGCGATGACAATAACGATCAACCAGTGACGATAATAACGCTCGACCTATAGACAACAACACGATCCGCCGGATGACAATAATGACAATTCACCCGAAGATGATAATGACTCGGATGATAATTCAACAGACTCAGATTTTTCGAATATTTCAGACGATTTTAGTAACGAAAATATATTAGAAACAAAAGATAATTTAGAAATGCAGAAGAATAGTTATTTATGTTTTATAAATGCAGACGGTACAGTACATAGCGATATCGGAAAGAAACTTATAGAATTAGGATACTTAAATAAATTAAAGCCAAATAGTACATATAAATTGGGTGATATAATTAAAATGGGTACTTCTAGAAAGAAGGTAATCGCTTTAGTAACACAAAGTAATAGCAAAGATAATCCGACAGAGATAGACTATTTAAAATCTTTCAAAAATTTAAAAACTTATCTATTAAATAACAATATTAAAACAATTAGCGTCTCACAAGGTCGAAGTAACTTAAACGAAACCGTTTGGTCTAAAATAAAAAGTATTATCACTAAAAACTTTGCAGGAACAGAAATTAAATTCACAATTTGTAGAGATTTAATTATAATTCCTCCGGTAGAAGACAGATATAAAATCATGTTAGAAAATCACGAAACTCCAATGGCAGGTCATAAAGGAGTGACAAAGACATACAATAGGATTAGACAGAGATATTTTTGGGATAATATAAAATCCAGGTAGAAGATTTTGTACGAAAATGCATAAGTTGTCAGAAAAAGAAACTAGTTAGAATAAAAACTAAACAACCGATGGTAATTACGGATACATCAGCACAAATTTGGGATAAATTAGCATTAGATATAGTAGTCCCAAATAAAACATCAGCTAATGGTTACTCTTATATTTTAACTATGCAAGACGATCTCTCAAAATTTTGTTTCGCAATACCGTTAGTAACAATGACTGCTAAAGATATTGCAGAAGCCTTAGTAGAACATTTTATTTGCAAATTTGGATGTCCAAAAGTTATTTTAACTGATCAAGGTCAAGCTTTTATAGGAAAAGTTATGACTTGTTTAGCAAAAACATTCAAAATTAAACAAATAAAAACAACGGCGTTTAGACCACAAGCAAACGGCGGTTTAGAACGTAGTCATCAAGTTCTAACAGACTACATTAAACACTATACGACTAAAAATGATTGGGACCGATGGTTACCACAAGCGACACTAGCATACAATACTAGTGTACACGAAGGCACAAAATTTACACCTTATAAATTAGTATTTGGCAAAGAAGCTCGTTTACCATCAGAGTTCTCCTACTTAGACGACATACCGACATACGCCGACTACATCAAAAATCACGCAACGAGACTACTAGAAACTCAAAAAGAAGCTAGAGAAAATCTAGAAAAAGCTAAACAAAAATCAAAAATTAGATACGATAAAAATATACATCCAATAAATTTTAAAATAGGTCAAAACGTTTATTTAGTCAAAAACCAAAAGACAGGCAAATTTGATGACAATTACCTAGGTCCTTATAAAATTACCGAAATATTTCCAGATAAAAATGACATTGAAATAGAAATAAAACAGGGAAAAAGAAAAATAGTCCATTGTGACAGAGCAAAAATTGCACATTAATAAAGAACCGAAACAAAGAGTGAAACCACGCGCAGAAATCACCCTCTCTTCTACGTCCAAACATTTGAATCCTTGCCCCCCACTTTCCCCCAAATGAATCATTTTTCTGAGAAAATAAATTTTCAAGAAAAATAAAAGTATATAATTACACATATATATTAAATAAATTTTTTTTACAAAATTATATAGATTAAACAAAAATAATTTAAAGATGGAATAATTAAAAGCAATGCCCTAAAACTTTGAGTGAAATATAGCAAGAAACTACAGGCATAATTAAAACATACAATTATAAAATTTTTCTTTCCTATTTCTCAACAAATAAATTTTTTTTTTCTCCCAAAGGAAAATACGACCCCTAAAGAAAATATATAGATATAGTAAATTAAATTTTTTAGTTAACAAAGTAATAAATACTGTCGCACATATATAAAAACGGAATATTTCTCTCACCCTTTCTTTCAAAATATTTTTTTTTCTCTTTCTCTCTATACACACATATATATTCAAAAGAATCAATAATGTTAATAAAGACTTAATAATTAATTTAAAAAGAAATTTTTCATTTTTTTTCCTCAAAAAAAAAAAAAAATTACAAAAGAGAAATAAGAAAATAAAATAATATAAGTACGATAATTCAGAATTTATTAGTTCCAGTAGAAGGAATAAATTAGAAGATATAAAACATCTAAAAATCACTAAAAATATATTAAAGAATGACGAGAAACAGATCTTTTTTTTCAGAAAAATAATGACATACTTTTCTTACAGGAAAAAAAAAAAAAAAAAAAAATAAACATTTAAGCTTTATAGAGATAGCAAAGAATGACCGATTCAAGTAAAAATAATTAAATGTACAAATTAAGTAAATAATCATAGATTTTATTTTTCAATAGTACGTAAATTTTTTTTAGCTAAGAGAAATGTTAATAATAATCATAAATTAATAAATTATAAATAATAACATAATAATAGTAAATTGAAAACTAAATTTTTTTTCAAACGACAGCTGAGTAAATACCAACTTAAAAGATAACAAAGATAACGCAAATGTACATGTATTTTCTTTCAAAAATAAGAAGATCATGGTCATTAGACCTTTAAAGAACTTTAAAAGACGCACGTAAACTCAAACGTAATACTACAATCGATTATACAAGTAAAAATAAATAAAAGAAGATTATCCTCATTAAGGTTCCAGAAAAAAACTTAAAAATAATACGAATAAGTACAAACACTTAGGTACAGTTCGAAATGACAAAACATGTAAGCAAAACGACGTTGTAAAAAAAAAAAAAAAAAAAAATAATAAATTATCAGTTACATTACGATAACTACTTTACCATTTAGAGAAAATTAAAAATAAAAATAAAAGCCCTATGACAGGCAAAGCAGTTATCTCAGAATCATCGGAATATCTCTTAACTCACAAAGTACGCGAGTCTACTGAGAGGGAGCAATCTCCTAAAAATTTTTTTTTGAATAAAGTTTTAACGCGCAAAGAACATATTTTTTTTTTCTCTCATAAGGTAAATTAAGATCAATACCCCCTAAACAACAAACGGGACGTTTGTCTAGAGGGAGGGACGTGTTACGTCCCCACCTGCATTCGCAGATGCCGCTGATAGCGGATACGCGCGCTAATTCAAACTCTAACAATTGTACAATAATTTCATAAATATTCATTTTTTTATAAATATAATGTTAAATGATAAGTAAAGAATTCCAAATGTTAAATATTAAATATAGAAATAGAAAATGATAAGAAAAGTAAAACTCAGCCAACACCTGAGTAAACAAAATATTTTTAAGTTTACATTAACATTTTCTACAAAGAATGTTAATGGAAAATGATTCATTGTAAGACAACTAGCGTTGAGTACATAAGTATATTCGAGAACGTCCGAGGAATGTTCTAAATAAATAATGATAACGAATGCCTGCGTGTCTTGGACTCTGGAGTTGAGTCAGCGCGGATCATCCAAGTGAAACTCGGAGATGCCGCGCAGATCAACTCAAGAGAATAGGACGTTCGGGGCCTGATACGCAGCCCTACTCCCCTCAGGGCGCGGCCCTTCAACGAGGAGATATAAGCAGGGTGCACAGGTAGTTCGAGGACTTTTTCTACAACTTTGTCCTACGACAGATAGTCCGAAGGCTCTTTTCCCTAAGGCTCTTCTTAATCTTAAAGTTACGCACTTAAGACTCTTCATAATTTATACTGGTCGTGAGACTATTAATTCCGGTTACGAAATACCATTACGTACTTCACGGCAGTTGTCAAAGCATATTAATTAAACGTGTATTTTAAATAGTTAAATAAAGTTATTTGTTAATTAAATTCACCGAAGTTAGTTATTTCGGAGCTATTTCAAGAACCCTCTACTTACGACTCTGGAGGTCGTAACATCTTTATCTCCAGCTCTAGTTGTTATACCGGCTACCTACTAACCTGTGAGGAAACCGGGACGTAACAAAACCATGAGTCATAGGATAAACTTTGTCTTGAACATTAATTTCATCATTGTTGAAATAAAAACTTGAATTTCCAATGTACATTGCTGTATTTTTTTTTCGAACACCATACCTAAAATCATTCTCTTTATGATTTCGATTAAATTTTTGTATGTAAGTTTTTAATAAACAATCCGTTTTGATAGGACTACTTGAAGCTAGTGGTTCTATAGATCGATACTGTCTGCTGCGATTAATGAAACTTTCATCTTCAGAGATCAGACTACCAAAGTCATCTGGTTGTTGTTGTAGTTGTTGGTCTAAGTTTTCATTTTTTGTTTCTTCTTTTATCTCTTTTTTTATGTCTTCTTGTTTAATTTTTCGCTCGGATGATTCAATAAGAGTTTTCAATGGTGTGACTATTGGTTTGAACATTTCATCCATGGCTTTTTCAGCTGCATCCTTTCCTAACTTCAAGAATTTATGTTTGCGTCGGATTGCATCACTTGCCGGGGAGATTTGATGTAAAACATCTTTTTGTTTTAAAATATCCTCCGACTTCATGTTGATTTAACAAACTACTTAACATGTATGATTATTATTTATCCGATACAGGTTAATTTATACTAATGAAACAATCAAAACCCTTACGATACCTTCCATCATTCAATTCACTGTCTTTGTCAATTACTACAAAGCCATATTTATTATTATTCCAGCACGCTGAGCATAAGTCCTTGAAAGTATTGTATTGCATGTCAGCATTTACATGATCATCGTAAATGTGTTTTAAATTCATTTCATCTTGTCGAAATATAACTAAAAAATTAATATTGTCACGAATTCGATGTTTGGGAATCCGTGTATATGTTTGACAGAGATAAAAACTATCGACATTTTTATGTCTACCCATACAGAAATAGGCTTTTATATGATTCTGTTTTTCACATGCAACATCATCAAATATCATTAATGAGTTAGGTTTAGCATCTTCAGGCTTTGTGACATCTCCATGCTCATTGAAAGGAAAATATCCAATGTTTTTTATAGGTTTTAAAAGTGACTCTAAAAACTTATATTTTGGCTGTTCGAGGGATTTTGAGTAGAGGTAAATATTATCAAATCTCAATCCATTCGGATGTATAATGATGGATAACAAAGCATTAGTCTTTCCACAATTTGATGGACCACAAAATACAGCACGTACACTGTTGGGTAACAGAGAACCGTGTCTTTTAACTTTTTTCAATCCAGTACCTTGAACTATTTGATCAAAATTGGTCACTGGTAATTTAGCTGGTTGATGTTGGAACTTCATGTTTACAACTCGCAGCAGTATCGTCAACTCTTTAATTTTTACTATAAGTATAGGCTTTTATACGATTTTTTTATTAGTCATTATGCTACTATGATGGAGCATAGACGTGTCAAAGGTAAAGGTTTAGTTAATAGAATTATTAATAAACTACCGTTTGAATTACATATACCTGGCTATCAATACTGTGGACCTGGCACAAAATTAGCTAAAAGATTAGCTCGTGGTGATCCTGGTATTAATCAATTGGATACAGCGTGCAAAGAACACGATATAGCTTACTCGAATAATCGTGAAAACTTAGAAGCACGTCACGAGGCTGATAAAGTACTTGCTGAAAAAGCGTGGCAAAGAGTTCAATCAAAAGACGCTGGTATTGGTGAAAAAGCAGCCGCTTGGAGTGTAAATAAAATTATGAAGCTAAAGAGACGATTTCGAATGGGTTTGAAGAGCAAGAAGAAGAAGAAGACTGGTGTTACAAAAAGAAAATCAAACGTGAAAAGTATTGGTAAAAAGAAAAAGATGAATAAGAAGGTTGCACTGAGAAAAATTGTAGGAGAGGCTAAAAAATCTATGACAGTTGGTGGTGATCCAATTAAAACGGCAATGATTGGCGCACGTCAGGCTGTTAAAAAATCAGGTGGAAAAAAAAATATTAGACTCCCACGTATTTTTCCAGTACCAGTTAAAACTGGTGGCATTATTCCGTTTATGATTCGATTATTTGCAGGTCTTTCAGCAACTGGTGCTCTTGCAGGTGGAGCTGCAGCTATTGCAAAAGCTGTAAATAGTGCAAGTGCAGCTAAAAATCAACTAGCAGAGAGTAAGAGAAATAATACAAAAATGGAAGAAATTGCTATAGGCCTTTTCATCACAAAAATTTTTTGTGCGCATGCGTCAGAATTAGCCATCTTTTTCGTACTGTTTTTTGTAAACAACCATGCTAAAGTGTCTGCTATCCGTGTATCAAAAATTAAAATATAAATCAAAGTTGATTAATTATAAAAAAAGTGAAAAAAAAAAAATAAGTAGTAAGTCAAAATAACCGGAAAAAATTTTTTGTACTCCATTATAATTATGTTGTCTGTACGAAAAGGAACAACAAAACGGTGTTGTTATGGAGTATGTAAAAGTGATACACGATACAAATCATTTAAAACCAATAGATTCTATTTTATAAATTTTCCAAAGCCTTGTCTTGAATATCGAAAAAAAATAATGAAATCATCAAGCAAATTACATATTAAAACATGTGCAAAATGTGCGAAATGTGAATTATGGGTGAAAAAGTGTGGCAGAAGTGACCGAGGTTTTAGATCTATTGATGATGTTACTAAGAATACTTATATTTGCTCACTACATTTTCTTGGAGAAAGTGGTCCAACTGAACAAAACCCTGATCCTTTAAGCTATCAAGAGTTTCAACATATTGATAAATCAATTAATAAGGTAAGGTATAAAATAAACTATAAATAAGTATAATTTTCGGAATTATAACCTTAAACTTGTTTAAAGGTGCTCAAAGCAAGAACCAGCTTATCCGAAAAATACACAGTTGATATGGAAAAAGCAAATGGATTAGAATATAGAAAAATAGATGATATTCTACCAGATGCACAGGTACAGTGTGAATAATAAAAAATTATAAAAAATATTTATTCTTAATGAAAAATTTTCTTTTTCTTATAGACATCAGTGACTCATGGAGAGGTTCACAACGTAATTGATGATAATACTTGTTTTGTTGAACAAATATTACCAGATCAAACGTCAGACATGAGTATGACTCTTGGAGATATAAACCGTGAAGAAACTAGGAAACATACAAGAGCAATAGAAATTCAGACAGATTCGATAAAGATGCGTAATAAAATTATTCAGGTTAAGTTACAAAAAAATTCAGCCATGGAAAAATTTATTATCTCTATTCGCAGTGATGAAAAAAGATGCATATTTTATACAAGTCTTCATTTTGAGCAAATCCAAGCTTTACATAGATTTTTGAGCCCAGCTTGCGAAAACTTAGATTATTGGGGCAGTCGAGAGTCAAAGCATGAAAATTCCGAAAATAATAGTAAATACAAATTTACTTCATTACAGCAGTTGATTTTGGTACTATTAAGATTACGAATGGGATATTTAACAGAAGATTTAGCTTACAAGTTCGATATTTCTACGGGGGTTTGTTTCAAAAATATGTACAACTTGGATTTATTTTTTGTACAATGAATTTACCACTCAATTGAAGCCATTTATGTTCCCATCTAGGAAAACAATAGCCGAAACATTACCTAAAATATTTCGGTCTATAAACAACATAAGAGTTATTGTAGATTGCGCTGAATTTTTTTGTCAATCGCCGTCAAACTTTGAACACCAAGGTAATTTATATTCAAGTTATAAAGCTCATACCACATTTAAAGTGTTGATAGGATGTACTCCTAATGGATGTGTTAGTTTTGTATCTGATGCATTTGAGGGTTCAATATCGGATCCAGAAATATTTCAACGATCAAAAATAGCAGACTTATTGCAACCTGGAGATGTAGTACTAGCAGATCACGTTGATCTATCCGTAACTTTTTTACGTTTCTGATGTGAATCTATAAACATAACAATGTATGAAATCATATATTATATAATTAGAGCTGATGAGATATAATCTATATATATATATATATATATATATATATATATATATATATATATATATATATATATATATATATAATATATATATATATATATATATATATATTAGACTGTGTCAAAATAAGTTTTTATTTTTTTTTTTCGATTAAGCGTATCTTAAAAGTTTCTTCAATATAAAAAAAAAATTCTCCTAAAATTTGAGCTCAATATCTCAAAAATTGAGCTGGCGCAAGGGGGGGTCCCCTTTCCCATTTAAATAACATTGTAAAATTTTTTTTTTTTTATTTTTAAAATTACTACACGAAAAAATTTTTTTTTCAATTTTGCTTATGACCATCTTGTAGGAAATTTAATTCTCTACAAAATTGTTCAGATCCATTTTTCTTCTAAACTCAACAGAAACGAAGTTACAGAGGGTTAAATAAGAGGAAAAAAATAATTAATGAATAAATAACAGAAAAATATTTATTATTTTAACTTATCAATTAATTAAGTCAATATACTTCAATATTCATCAAAAATTTTTAATTTAACATTATTTCGAATTAATAACAAAACAAAGTTTATAATAAAACAGAAGTTAATTACAATTATTTTATAATTACAATTATATTTACACATTTTTTTTTCACTGTTGACTAGTTGGATTGATATAATTTTGTTTATTGCACGAAGGATATAATTTGCGATGATGCTGTACAATTTTCCACAAATATTGTTTTTGTTCTTCGTCTTTAGAACCAAACTGAATGAATTCTTCGACTAAAGCAACAGCTCTTTCAGCAATATCGTTGACTACCTTGACATTTTTTAACAACGATAGGCAAGTTAGATAATTTTCATCACTCGGCCACTGTGAAGGAGGTAAATCCAGGAAATCACTCGAAAGTTCAAACTGTTCGAATAATGTCATAGACTTCTTCGTTATAAAATCACCAACATTTTTAATACTCAATAAATCTAAATTGCCACGATCAACATCAATACGTTTTTTATCAGTTTTACTCTCCCTCGTTTTTATTGCTTCAACCATTTTTGATTTTACTTCCAGTGACACAGAATCATCAAAGAAAGCTAGTGAGGCAATTTCTTCCGATAAATACCACAAATGGTTCGCAAATTTTTTAGAAGTAACGTCGGAAATTTTTACATCAATAATTTTAAATTTTATAAGGTCCTGAAGAAAATTAAGATCTTGATTCGAGCTTAAATAGCACTTGGACAACTAAACCAACCTTTTATATAAATTTTGACGAAAATAAACATATTCTACCAAGTTTTGATACTTCATCTCTCTGATATGAAATTGACTCTTAAACATAAATATTTTTAAGCAATAAATGGCTTTTTGCAAGCCACCTTGCATGGTGAGTGGCTCCAGGTACTTTAAATTTTCCCAGTAGAAGGAATATCCTAAAAAGATACGGATAAATCTAATAACTCTTTATAATCATTGCGGGATGATGTATCTAAAAAAATTGTAAAAATCATTATATAAATTAACGTTTAATAAGAAATTGCATCTAAAAAATAGTATGATTTTATCAAAATATTACTTACATTTGTTTGATCAGAAATAAACTGTAGAATATGTCTTCTCATCTTTCACGTGAGTATAAATAAAATCATCTTGTACTCCGATTTTCAAAAGTTCTTGATCAATTGTTGACCAATTATTCCTAAACCGAGTAAAAATGGGAACATTTGGACTATTCGTCACGGGCCAACAAGTTTCTGCAGCGCTTCTTAAGACGAGTTCAAATATTGGGGCGAAGCGAAGTACAAAGATTTTTATCTAACTGTTTTTCAAGTAAATGACATGTTCCGTTTAAATTCTCCTGAAAAAAAAAAAAAAAATCAAAAGTGTCAATTAATACTTTTCAAATGCACTTAATCAAAAACTAGCAATATATGAACGATTGATGAACATCATTTTACCTGTATTCACACTTGTTGTGTCAAAACAAATCGCTTTTATTATCTATTCTCCAGTTTCCAATCATCTAAAATATCAACTATAGGCAGTAGCTTGTTTAATCCCAGTTGCAGGGTGTAATTTTGGAACACCCAAAAGTTGTTCAGTACTTTCCCCGGAAACAATAAATTGGTAGTCGTTCAACCTTTTTTGAATTCACATCTGGGAGCAGTTTGCCATCCCAGTGTAGTACTAAAAGAGGAGAACTTTGTAAATTTTTTTTTAGTTCGGATACAATTGAACTTCTTTAATCGTTTGCGATGTCTGTGAAAGAAACTAAGCACTGCAATTGATACTTTTAATATCAGCATTCAATGAAGTTGCAAAAGCACAGATTAAATAGGCGGCCTGTCTACTGCTTTACTTTAGTACGGTCTAAAGTAGATGTCACACACGGAGTCTTTACATTCATCTTTTTTTTTTCAGATTTAAGTATGGTGGTATTTCATCCTCAAAATTAGATATGGTTCTTTTCAGAGAAGCATTTGAATCATATGAACAAAAACGAGACAGTTCTTCAGATGATACACTGACGTTAGACATTGTCCTACTCAATTCTAAAAATAAAAATTTTTCATTAGAATTTAAAGATCAATAAAACGAATTAATTATATACCTTGGACAACGTTATCTTCATCATAATTATGAGTACTTATTATTGAATCATCTATATTCGGTGACACTGGAAGTCATTACATTCATCTTTTTTTTTTTCAGATTTAAGTATGGTGGTATTTCATCCTCAAAATTAGATATGGTTCTTTTCAGAGAAGCATTTGATCATGAACAAAAACGAGACAGTTCTTCAGATGATACACTGACGTTAGACATTGTCCTACTCAATTCTAAAAATAAAAATTTTTCATTAGAATTTAAAGATCAATAAAACGAATTAATTATATACCTTGGACAACGTTATCTTCATCATAATTATGAGTACTTATTATTGAATCATCTATATTCGGTGACACTGGAAGACATCGATTTTGATTCTTTTCAAAATTTAACATTTGCTTCTGACGTTCTGTCAATTCATTACTTTTCGAGGATATATTAAATAAATCACCTAACTTGCGACAGTAGTTCTGTTCATTGTGCTTATGTGTCGGAGACTTTTTTCGTGATGAGCTTTTTTTCAAATTTTTCCACTCATAGTATAACTTTTCTATTTTATTAATTATCCATTTAGATTTAATTAATATTATGCCAGTGGGACTCCAAATATTTATCACATCATTGCTAACATCAATTGAACTTTCATGAATACTTTTTTTCAAAAAATAATATTTATAAAAAAATAAGCTCATCACCTGTCGGTTTGATGGCAATTTACGACCACTTATCTGACTATTACACATACCAACTAAATAAACAATTTTGTTTTTATTCATTATTATTAACGGATTTTATCCAAAAACTTTAAATTAACTTTAATTTATAGGGACTTTTAGTTAACCTCACTTGTAATAAATATATATTGTCTTAATCGAGAAGAAAGAGTAAACAAAACAGAATGAAGCTAGTTGTACGAGAGGTTAGAACAATAAAAAGATGCTATCCTATGAAAAAGTATTATTTTTATCCGTTAGATGTCACTGCTTGATAAATCATAAAAAAAGCAACTTTATTGACTGTAATATTCGATTTTTATTTTTTTCCTCTTATTCAACCCTCTGTAACTTCGTTTCTGTTGAGTTTAGAAGAAAAATGGATCTAAACAATTTTGTAGAGAATTAAATTTCCTACAAGATGGTCATAAGCAAAATTGAAAAAAAAATTTTTTCGTGTAGTAATTTTAAAAAAAAAAAAAAAAATTTTACAATGTTATTTAAATGGGAAAGGGGACCCCCCCTTGCGCCAGCTCAATTTTTGAGATATTGAGCTCAAATTTTAGGAGAATTTTTTTTTATATTGAAGAAACTTTTAAGATACGCTTAATCGAAAAAAAAAAATAAAAACTTATTTTGACACAGTCTACTATATATACAAACAAAAGAATTGAAATAATTGAAAAGAATTCGAATTTTATCATTTTTAATTCTTTTCAATCAATATTTTTAAACCGGGATTCATTCAGTTAATTTTATTGATATTAGCGGGAAGTTTAAAAGGACAAATAACAAATTATACCATCCGTTAAACCTGACATTAAGAATATTTCCAAAAAAATAAAAAAAAGTTGAAGTTAATTCATTATTTAAGATTTCCAAGTCATACGTTTAATTTTTTAATGCTTAAAATTACAATACCTTATATTTGCATAGCTTTACCTTATTTAGAAGTTGCAAAAAAAAAAATATTATTTTAAAATTCAAAAATTCATATTCAACAAAAAACCCTGTTTTGAAAAATTCAAGATATTTTAAGATCAGTACACGGTATAAAAAAAAAAAATTAGCCAAAATTTTATGTCGATTGTCACTTTGACGACTTTCAAAAATTGAAAATTTGACAAATTTGTCATTTTTAAAAAAAATTAAAGGCGTCAATCAGCAAAGTCTTGAGAATCTTTGTATTAAAGATGCTTAGATACGTTCTATACATTTTGATGACTTTAATTTCAATATTGCTTGAAGTATCATTTATTATCAATGAAAAATTGTCTTTCGACACTACGCTTATAACAAAAGTAGCTCCAAAATATAGAAACGTTGAGAACTTTATTCTATGACTCAATTAATATGATGACAATAATTATAGTGTAATAAGTCACTCAAATGTTTAAGTGATTCGATAAAATATATACAGAATCTAAAACTAGTATCGGTTGATTGGTTTAAGAAACATCGTTAACAAAATATTTGAAAGAAAGTGTTTTTTATTCTTCTTTCGTAACTTTGAAATTTCAACATTATCGTAAGACATTTTATAGCAACTCTATGTAGTTTAACTCCTCTTGTCAGCGTTGCAGTACTAACGTAGGTATATTATACGTTTAATATACGTATAATAAACGTATACTAAAGGTATAATAAAATCACTTTATATCATAATAACAACGGCATAACCTCTCTCAATTTCTAGAATTTACTTAAATCAATTGATTTCATTTTCTTTTGTGTTTGTAAAACATAAGCTTCCGTGATAATTTTTTTTCTAATGTTTATATATTTTTAAAAAATATAAAAATGCCACGAAAATTACATGATGCTTGAGGTGGCTTTCTGCCAGTTCGAAAAAACGGAATTATTTTTGCAGCTAAATGTCAAATTTGTGGAAGATTATTAAAAAAACGTGACAAATGTGCTCTTATAACACATAGGTATGTATTTTTTTTTTTTTTTTATCAATGAATCTTCTCTTATTTAGAAAATATTTTGTCTCCGAGTATCGATTTCTTTTTTCTAACAGGCAACTTTGTGTATCTCTTAAGGAGATGAATTCTTCCACAAAAGAAAACGTTAGTCCAAATATGATTGACGACAAGTTAAATCTTGATGACGATAACGACAAAGATTCTAATGCATCACTATTACAAGTACGTACAGCGTATTTTATAATAAATTTAATTGATTTTGTTAATGCCACGTAATATTTTTCTTATAGTTCTCTCGGCGAGTAAACTTTGAAGAAGAGGAAATTCAATCGTTAGATTTATCAGGAATGGACATTAGTGATTCAATTAGATCCAAAAATCAAATAGAAGTTGATGTATTGTTTTATAATTTTTTAATGGCAATGGAACTTGATGTCGCTGCTGTTGAATCAACACACTTGATAAAATTATTTACAGCTTTGAATCCACACTACGTGTTACCATCCCAGAACCATTTAAGAACAACAATCAAAGATTTAGCTGAAGAGAAAGATATAATTGATACTTTTAATGGAAATAATAATGACTATATAAGTGTTTTATCATTCGAATCAGACACAGAGAATCATCTCCTTAGTTTGCTTGTTAATACTTCAACTAGTAAACATATTTTTATTGATTATAAGATTTTTCAAAAAGACATCAATATAACTACAAATACGGATAGC